>SJXQ01011420.1:0-63805 GCA_006408695.1 Aepyceros melampus
CCACCTCATGCGAAGAGCTGACTCATTGGAAAAGATCCTGATGCTGGGAAAGATTGAGGGCAGGAGGATAAGGGGACGACAGAGGATGAGATGGCTGGATGGCATCACCGACTCAATGGACATGAGTTTGAGTAAACTCCGGGAGTTGGTGATAGACAGGGAGGCCTGGCATGCTGCAGTCCATGGGGTCGCAAAGAGTCATACATGACTGAGCGACTGAACTGAACTGAACTGTGAGTGAAGATGGGGGGTATTGCTGGTGGGAAGGTACTATGGCACCACCACTTGGGAACGCTGCTTGGCAGCATGTGCTAATGGTGAGCTTATGTGTACCTGACCCTGCAGCTCCCCTCTTACAGACATAACCCATGAAATTGCTTATGTGTGTGCATCCAAAGACATGTACAATAATATTTACAGCTGTACTACTAGTAATATCCAGTACCTGGAAACTGCCCAAATGTCCATTAATGGTAGCATGGATAAATTGTGGAAGATTCTTAAAATGGAATACTATAAAACAATGAAAATGAATGATTTAAAACTACATGCAACAATATGAATGAATCCAACAAACATAACAAGAAGCATAAAAGCCATGCTGGAGTGTGTGCTGTCTAACTATATTCATGTGAAATACAAATCAGGCACAATTAATATGCTTTTAGAAGCCAGGATGCTTATTATCCTTGGCAGGGGCAGGTGGAGGTATTGACCGGAAGGGAGTACAAAAAAGCCTTCTGGTGGCTGATAATAATGTTTCTTGATTTAGTGCTGATTATACAGGTGTGCTCAGTTTGTGAAAATTCATCGAGCTGTACATTCACAATTTCTACACTAAAAATTTCTGTAACATTTCTTTCTTTTTTTTTTTTTGCAGCTGCAAGCCTAAACAATTCTATAAATAATTTTAGAGAATTTTCAATCTGGTACTTCCTCTGGGGTCTGACATAGGCAGAAGCATTAACAATGAGTGGTGATGTGCTGGAGCTGGCTGGTTCTGACTCTCTTCCCAACTCCAAGGTCAGTGCTTCCAACGTTAGGGAAGCTTGAAGTCAGACATAGCAATGCTGCACACCAGTGCTTTACATTTTTCCCACTGTACCACTGAATCACAGCAATGACCACCACAAAAACCAAATACCTATTTCTTCTGCATAAATAACAACCACTTGAAGTTGAAGAAGTTTGGCATCTAAAGTGAACATAATCCTTAGAGGATTAGCATCAAACTGGCTCTTGCCCTGAGATAAGGAATCCACATCAAGACTCAAACTTAAAAATCCTCATGATGGAGAACTGAGAAGGCAAGCGCATATTCATCCATTGTTTTCACCTTTTATCTCTCTCAATCAAATCTGAGCCCTCATTTTAGAAAGTAAATAAAGCATCTTTTTTATTCCTTTTAAACCACTCCTCTCCACCCTGTCCTTTTCTTTCTCTGCAAGGAGGCAACAACGAGTGTCATCTGCAGACAAAGGTCATTACAGACCCACTGGTGGGCTGTTCTACCCGGCATAGGGGGGCAGAGGTCACAACTGGGTGGCATGTACTCCCCTCTCTCCACCTGGAAGCCTCTGTCCATTCCTCCGTACACTGCCGGCCTCCCTCTCACAGAGCATTGGAGCCCCTGGGGCACTTCCAAGGCCAGGGTAATAGGAGGGGAACGGAAGATGCTGCAGCTATCCGGTCCATCTTCTTTTGATCCCCAGGTATTGAAGCCCCAACTGAGAAACTCGAAACAGTAAGAAAATTAAAGTGTCTCTTCACAAAGGCACAAGCAGCAGGTAGCAGACAGTTTTATCCAAAAAACTCTTGTCAGGGACCGAGAGAGAGACATCAATAAATCTAGATCCCAATTAAACTTGACACTGACGGTGACTCTAGCTCTCATCTCATCTTACATCCTTATTCTATACATAGGAAGCTGGATGTCCAGAGAAGCCAAGTGGGTTGCCCAAAAGGTAGACACAAGGTCAGAACAGGGGCCTCTATCTCTGTGTCTCTTGCTTTTCTAATATACTTGGCTGCCACTTTTCTCAATTCCCAGTGGACCCTCTCCCCCACTCTACTCCATGTTATTATTTCTGAAATTGTATGTACCTTGTAATTCTCTTTAAAATTCTTTTTCTTGTTTATTACTTTTTTCTAGAAAAAAATTGAAGCCTGTTATTAACATTGGTGTTCTGGAATCTGTGAAACATTTACATTTGAAAAATATATACCAAAGATTTTTTTGTAGGAAATGTCTCTTGTACCTTTAAAATATGATTTTGTTTACATGAAGTTTTCAGGAACACATGCCCACTTGGGGCTGCATTTTGGAAGCACTCCTTAGCAGCTTTTTGCCTGTCAATCTTTTTTTCCAATTTTGCAGCCCTTCTTGAAGTCATGGCCCAAATTCCTTGTAAACACCCAGAGGTGAATGGGAGTCAGGAAGCCTTGGAGCAGCCACTGGGAAACAACAGACAGCAGTGCAATGGCCCAGCTGCCCTTGCTCTCAAGCCTTTTGGGGGGTGGGGTCTCATCTATCTGAATTTCTCATTGCCCGCTCCTGACTAACCCAATGTGATGGTGAATTTCGTGTGTCAGGGTGCCTGGATCACAGATACTTGGCTCCACATTATTTCTGGGTGAGGATTTTTAGGATGAGATTAGCATTTGGATCGGTGGACTGAGAAAACTGAATGCCCTTCCCAGTGTGAGCAGGCATCATCCAGTCCACTGCAGACCTAAACAGAATAAAGTGGAAGAAGGGAAGGTTTACCCCCTATGACTGACTGCCCCAGCTGGGACATTGTTCTTCCCTTGTCCTCAGGTTGGGGATTATACCATCAGCTTTCCTGGTCCTAAGGCTTTCAGACTCAGGGTGAACTACACCACCAGCTTGGCCATGTCTCTAGCTTGCAGATGGTAGATCCTAGGACTTGTTAGCCTCTAACTGTGTGAGCCAATTTGAGATTAGCATTTGGATCGGTGGACTGAGAAAACTGAATGCCCTTCCCAGTGTGAGCAGGCATCATCCAGTCCACTGCAGACCTAAACAGAATAAAGTGGAAGAAGGGAAGGTTTACCCCCTATGACTGACTGCCCCAGCTGGGACATTGTTCTTCCCTTGTCCTCAGGTTGGGGATTATACCATCAGCTTTCCTGGTCCTAAGGCTTTCAGACTCAGGGTGAACTACACCACCAGCTTGGCCATGTCTCTAGCTTGCAGAGGTAGATCCTAGGACTTGTTAGCCTCTAACTGTGTGAGCCAATTCTTAAAAGTAAGTCATATGTATAAATGACTTATTTCTGGTCCCATTTAACAGGAAACAATAGCTCACACTAATCATGCACTTATTCTGGTCAGGTTCTGTTCCAAGGGCTTTGTATCTATCATTCCTTTCATCTTCACAACAGTCCTTGGAGATCAATCTGATTATTATCTGCATTTTACAGATGAGAAAACCAAGGCACAGAGAGGCCAAGTAACTTCCCCAAGTTCATGCAGTTAAATGGTAGAAAATCTAGGGTTTAAACCCAAGTAGTCTACCTCAAGGTCCAAGTTTTTACGCCCTCCATTGTGTTGCCTGAATAACGGCAGACCCAGGAACAGAACTCAGCTCTTCTGATTCTATACCAGCTCTTCTGGACCAGTACCACGCAGGCAGTTCCATCACAGCTTTTTCATGAAAAGGCCTCTCCAGCTGGGCTCTAGTCCTTTGGCTTCAGCTTTCATTATAGCACTTGCTAAGGGCTTAGGGATTCCCTGGTGGCTCAGATGGTAAAGAATCCTCCTGGAATGTAGGTAGACCTAGGTTCAATACCTGAGTTGGGAAGATCTCCTGGAGAAGGGAATGGCAACCCACTCCAGTATTCTTGCCTGGAGAATCCCATGGACAGAGGAACCTGGTGGGCTACAGTCCATGATGTTGCAAAGAGCTGGATACAACTGAGTAACTAAGTGCACGCACGCATGCACACACACACACACACACACACACACACACAAGGACTTAACTAGAGATCAGTTCTTACATCCTGTCAAGCTCATTCTGTTTCTTGTTCCTCCTGACTATTTTATTGTCTATTACCTAGATTCCCACTGTGCCTCCAGATTCTTCTAGCTTATATATAGTATTGAAATGCTTGTCATCATTTGTTCTCAGCCAACAAAGCATTGATGTGGCAACATCACAATGGCACATAAGATCAACTGCTTTTAGGAGCAGGAAGGAAGGAGCCTCATGTCTCCGTAGGTGATATGGCGGCCTCAATAGGGTATTTTTAGGTTTGAAGTAAAGTGATCATGAGCTGTCAGACTTTAGTCCTGGCCCCAAGTCTCAACTTCAACGTGCATGAAACCCTCCTAAGACAATTTTAATGATGATCATTGTTAAATCAAAGAAACAGTTCCTTGTAGAAAAGACACTGATATGATATCACATCTGAGAGCACAGTTCAAACAGCAAATCCTATTCTGGCAATAACTGTTCCATGATGTTGGTTTTAATACATCACCCAGAACCAGTTCTTCTCAGAGGTGCTTGGGAGTTAAAATGGTCACACACCATTATCTGTGTAACCATTATCCAGTCTTCTTTCTGGTGTATAAAAGTGCTTTGTTTATATGATTAAACTGGAAATATCCCTCACTGTATGAATTTTACAAGTTGAATAGCCGAATAAACCTGGAGCTAGGTGCTGACTACACAGCCAGTGGTCTCACGCTATAACATCAGTGCCCTAAACTTGATTCAACAACAGTAAGGTCCTTACTTAGCCCACAATGGGCCTTGAGGAAGTTAAGTGAGGATGGCACTATGAAAACAGACCATTTAAATTCCTTAACATGGCTGGGAAGACTCAAGAACAGCAGGGACACAGGAGATGTAGTAGACCACTGATAAATATGGTTTAATCCCTGAAGAAAAATCATGTGATATGAACAAATAGGAAATGAAATTAATTTTCAAATCTAATATTTATGCAAATCTTATACCAATTGCTTCAGATTGGATTTCTCTAAAATTACTGGGTTAATTTTTGATGGCTATATTTCACAATAATAACCTCTTGTACATACAGTTTTAAAAAACTTAATAATCAACCATAACCCCAAACCATCGTAACACTCAAATTAAATGATGTAAATGGTAAGTTGATGACTTTGTTTTCATAAAAGTAAATAGAAGACCTAAGGGAGTGAAACTATAATATAATTGAACTATTTGTTTCCACTCAGTGGAGAGGAATTGACCTGTCTTTGGCCAGCCTCAAACTGGGTAATAATCTTCTATCTACTAATTCATTCCTTCCCAGTTTTGCAGGTGAAATTTATAAATTATGCTTTAATTCCTGCCTTCAATGTAAGCAGAGCTTCCAGGTTCTACTAAATATCTGCCATATTTCATTTCAGTGGTGGCTGTAAGTCAATGAATTCTGTGTTTATACTTAGTTAAATCATTTTATGGCATGTTTCAAAAGAAAAGTGTTATGTGAGTTCATTTTTACACAGCCCAGATGTATATGTCGTAGTCTCATTTTAACATTACAGGTGATCGGCCAAGTACATTACAGTAATCTATTGCTGGGATCGCTGCCAGCCCTGAAGCTGCTAGCCATGAGGTATGAGCTGAGGAGCTGTCAGCACTGGGACCTTTACTGGGACGGAAGCCAGGGCTGGGAAAGTCAGAGTCAGGCTGGAGGCAGAGGGTGGACAAGCCAGATGGGTGGGTCGGTAGAGAGACTCCCTGAAGTTACTTGGTCAAGGGGCTGGATGAGCAGACTTGACACACACTGGTCAGAGCAAGGCATGGAGATAACCAGGAAGGAAGGCACAGTCACTGCAACCAAAGCTGGGCCGGCAGACAGGTAGGCAGGACACCAGCAGATTCACAGGAGACCACAGCAGGAGGGGAGCGAAGGAGTAGGGAGGGCTGGTGGTCAGTAAGGTGCCAACAAGATGGCAAGCGGTGCACCAGAAGCAGGAGAGGAGCAACAGGAGACTTTTTTGCTGCATCTCATAAACTTCTTTTGTGCTTTTGGCCAGAGGAGGAACCAATCAGGGAACAGCCATGCTGCAATGCAGCAGTTCTCCCTTCAAGGGACAAAGGAAAGCCTGTTTCTACAGATACTTCCTTTTCTAGCCTTTATGCTGAATTCCTACCATTAGATCTTTTGAGCAAAGGCACTGTCTACTGAAGGCCAATGTTAAAAATTAAGGTGCCAACAAGATGGCAAGCGGTGCACCAGAAGCAGGAGAGGAGCAACAGGAGACTTTTTTGCTGCATCTCATAAACTTCTTTTGTGCTTTTGGCCAGAGGAGGAACCAATCAGGGAACAGCCATGCTGCAATGCAGCAGTTCTCCCTTCAAGGGACAAAGGAAAGCCTGTTTCTACAGATACTTCCTTTTCCAGCCTTTATGCTGAATTCCTACCATTAGATCTTTTGAGCAAAGACACTGTCTACTGAAGGCCAATGTTAAAAAAAAAAAAAAAAAGGACTACCTGGCGGAGGGAGCACAAGATGGCGGAGAAGGAGGTGGATGTGGAGCACATCTCCAGCTGTACAAGCTGCAGATTAAATCCACATGATCAACTAGGAAGACTCTGTGTCTGTAGAATATATAAGAGGTCGTTGAGAGCTCCCACAAGAGAAAACACACTAGTTCTGATAGCTCTGAACACTGGAGGCAAGAACACATAGGAGTAGGACCAGATTAGAACCTGAGCTGTCCCCACAGCAGGTCCAGAGATTAGCACAGTGTTGGAGGGCATCCTGGAGGTGAGGTGGACTGTGACTCCCAGTGAGGGAAAGGACTCCAACAGCAGTGACTCAAGAAAAACATTTATTATTCTTATGTTTTAACTTCTCTCTGTGTCTGTAGAATATATAAGAGGTCGTTGAGAGCTCCCACAAGAGAAAACACACTAGTTCTGATAGCTCTGAACACTGGAGGCAAGAACACATAGGAGTAGGACCAGATTAGAACCTGAGCTGTCCCCACAGCAGGTCCAGAGATTAGCACAGTGTTGGAGGGCATCCTGGAGGTGAGGTGGACTGTGACTCCCAGTGAGGGAAAGGACTCTGACAGCAGTGACTCAAGAAAAACATTTATTATTCTTATGTTTTAACTTCTTCTGTAGATTCTTTTGGATTCTTTTTCTTTTTTCCCCCCCTCTATTGTAGTTGTCGATTTTATTGGCACTATGAAATCTAATTAAGCCTCTGAGACTTTTTTTTCCTTAGTCACATTTTTTATAGTTGTTATAAACCTCTGCCTCTACATTGGGCTTTTGCAGTTCTGTGGAGTTTTCCTCTTTTTTTTTTTTCTATTTTTTAAAAAATTTAAATTTATTGTTATTATTTTTCTACATTTATTTCCTTGTTTGTTTTTCCTACTGTTTTTTTCCCCTTGCAGTTAATCTTTAATGTATATAAATCTTCTTTATCTACCTCTATTTAACTTTGCATATCTATTCTTTCTTTCTTTACTTTCCTCTCAACATATTTGTTAGTTTTATTTTCATTGCTTTATTCCTCAACTGGCACCTTGCTTTAGTTTTGTTTTCCAGTTTGTGCTCTAGTTAGTTTTGTTCTGGCAGAATAATTTTTGGTTTCCTTTGTTTGCCAGGTCAATTTGTTTTACTTTATTTTTGTTGGACTGACTGTTTTGATTTTGCTTAAGGATGTATATGTGTATATTCAGTCACACTTTTTATTGTTATTATAAATCTCTGCCTTTATGTTGGGCTTTTGCAGTTCTGTGGAGTTTCCCCCCCCCTTTTTTTTCTTTCTTCTTTTGCTTTCTTTTCTATTTTTCATAATTTTTTAACCTATTACATTTTTTCTACACTTATTCCTTGTTTGCCTTTCCTACTGTTCTTTCCCCATTGCAGTTAATCTTTAATGTATATAAATCTTCTTTATCTACCTCTATTTAACTTTGCATATCTATATTTTCTTTTTTTTCTTTCTTTCCTTTCCTTTTAACATATTTGTTTGTTAGTTTTATTTCTATTGCTTTCTTCCCTAGTTGGCACCTTGCTTTAGTTTTGTTTTTCAGTTTGTGCTTTAGTTAGTTCTGTTCTGGTAGATATAATTTTTGGTTTCCTTTGTTCGCCAGGTCAATCTATTGTATTTTATTTTTGTTGGACTGTTTTGATTTTCCTTATGGATGTATACGTACATGTGTATATTCCATTATTTTAATTACTATATGCCTGATTTTGTAACTGCCATTTGTCTTGGGTTCATCTTTGGTTTCTGGTTTTTGGATATTTGTTTTAATCTCAATGTCATAACAAACCACTTGTGGAGTCTTCATTCCTGACCAGAGATCAAGCCCTGAGGCTTTGGAGTGGGAGCACTGACTGACTACAAAAGAACTAATCCTCATCGTCGTGAAGTCGCTCAGTCGTGTCCGACTCTTTGTGACCCCATGGGAGTATCAAATAGTGCAAACTCACACAAAGGAAACCATTTGAATACAAGACCTGGCCAACCAGGTAGGCCGACCAAGACAACACCCAACCACCAGCAGCACCCTGTACAGGACTCCTCATCTAAAGTGAAGTGACGTGAACTGAAGTTGCTCAGTCGTGTCCAACTCTTGGAGCCCCCATGGATGTAGCCTACCAGGCTCCTTGGTCCATGGGATTTTTCCAGGCAAGAGTACTGGAGTGGGTTGCCATTTCCTTCTCCAGGGGATCTTCCTGACCCAGGGATTGGACCCAGGTCTTCCGCATGGTAGGCAGATGCTTTACTGTCTGAGCTACCAAGGAAGATCCATCTAAATAACAAACAAAACAAAAATACAAACCCAATCATCAGCAGTCAGGATTACCAACTCTCTCAGCCTTGCCCATCAGAGGAAAAACAAAGAAAAATCCAGCACAAATCTCACCCTATACGAAGCTTACAAAAACCACTGGACCAACCTTAGGAGGGCAGAAACCAAAAGGAAGAAAGAATTCAACCTTGAAGCCTGGGAAAAGAGACCTCAAACACAATAAATTTTAAAAAAATAATGAAAAGTTAGAGAAATACTACACAAATGAAGGAACAAACTAGAAACACAGAAGTCCAAATAAATGAAGAGGAGATAGGCAAACTACCTGAAAAAGAATTCATAATAATTATAGTAAAGATTATCAAAAACCTTGAAGACAAAATGGAGAAAACATACAGAGACAAGCAAAACAATTACTGAAATTAAAAATACTCTAGAAGGAACCAATAGCAGAATATCTGAAGCAGAAGAACAAATCAGTGAGCTGGAAGATAAAATGGTGGAAATAACTTTTGAAGAGCAGAAAAAAGTAAAAAGAACAAAAAGAACTGAGGATAGTCTCAGAGACCTCTGGGACAATATCAAACACACCACATTTGAATTATAGGGGTCCCAGAAGAAGAGAAAAAGAAAGCATATGAGAAAATTTTTGAAGAGATTATAGCTGAAAATTTCCCCAACATGGAAAAGGAAATAGTAAGTCAAGTCCAAGAGGCACAAGGAGTCCCATACAGGATAAACTCAAGGAGAAACAGGCCAAGACACATACTAATCAAACTAACAAAGACTAAACACAAAGAAAGAACATTAAAAGCAGCAAGGGAGAAGCAACAAGTAACATACAAGGGAAACCCCATATGTCAAAGGCTTTGGCATAGTCAATAAAGCAGAAATAGATGTTTTTCTGGAACTCTCTTGCTTTTTCCATGATCCAGCGGATGTTGGCAATTTGATCTCTGGTTCCTCTGCCTTTTCTAAAACCAGCTTGAACATCAGGGAGTTCACGGTTCACGTATTGCTGAAGTCTGGCTTGGAGAATTTTGAGCATTACTTTACTAGCCTGTGAGATGAGTGCAATTGTGTGGTAGTTTGAATATTCTTTGGCATTGCCTTTCTTTGGAATTGGAATGAAAACTGACCTTTTCCAGTCCTGTGGCCACTGCTGAGTTTTCCAGATTTGCTGGCATATTGAGTGCAGCACTTTCACAGCATCATCTTTCAGGATTTGAAACAGCTCAACTGGAATTCCATCACCTCCACTAGCTTTATTTATAGTGATGCTTTCTAAGGCCCAGTTGACTTCACATTCCAAGATGTCTGGCTCTAGATTTGTGATCACATCATGATTATCTGGGTCATGAAGATCTTTTCTGTATAGTTCTTCCATGTATTCTTGCCACCTCTTCTTAATATCTTCTGCTTCTGTTAGGTCCAGACCATTTCTTTCTTTTATCGAGCCCATCTTTGCATGAAATGTTCCCTTGGTATCTCTAATTTTCTTGAAGAAATCTCTAATCTTTCCCATTCTGTTCTTTTCCTCTATTTCTTTGCATTGATTGCTGAAGAAGGAAGAATAAGAACCTTATTAAACTCAAATTCCTGATTTCAGCAGGTGAATGTTTAAATCATCAGAAGGCAGATGATATTATGATGATAACAATGATGATGATAATTGTTAATACATGGCCTCTACCATCAATGGGACTTACAGCAAGGCAAGAAATGCAAACATTGAGTGAATCATATGTAGGGTGAGAGTTATAAAAGGAAAGTACATGGTGCTATGGGAAGTCTAGCATGTATCCTAATATTATTCAATGAATATTGGGGAAGGCCTACTCTAGGAAGGCATCTTTACCCCAATCCTTAAGGCTAGGAGAGGATGAACAAAGGGAATGGAGGAGTGTGTTGTGTGGAGGGGAAATGTCATGTTCAAAGATACACAATAGAAGTGAAAAATGCAGTATGGCTAGAGTGGAACAAGAAGAGTAGATAGAGGTCTACTAATATGTTCCTGGAGAATAACAACTATCTTCCCAACTCATTTTGCATCTGTCTTTGGAATGTTCTATCAGAATGTGGCTGCTTCCTTTTCATCATTCAGAACCCACCTACAATATCACCACCTTTCTTGACCACCATGCCTTGTCTTTCTATCACTTTATCATGTTCTTCACTATACTGATGTCAGAAACCATCTTTCTATTTATATGTTTCCTTGTTTATTACTTGCCTTTCTTTAATAGAACATAAACACATCAAAGGCAGGGGCTTTGTCTATCTCATTCACCACTACATCTCCACTGCCTAGAATAGTACTTAATCCACAATTATAATTGATAATTGTTAATTGATACTTGATTAGTGATTGGCTGCTTTTAGTTATATTGACCAAGTAGGATGGGGTTCTCATACCACTTTCCCCTGGATTTGTATAGCTCTTGAAAGCTTTGGATATGATCAAAAAGCAAATGTAAAGCAAAAAAAAAAAATTAAAAAAAAACCTGGTACTGAATGATTTTGTGATCAGAGTTGTAACTGTACTTCTAAATACATAAAAATTATATACAAACTAGAGATGTGACAATCCTTTAAACAATCAGTTAGAACAGTATTTTCATGACAATAGTTGAATGTTTAAATTGTCTTTTGTTTGTAAGATTTGGATTGAGATTTGTCATGGCCCTTCATCAGTGATACTGGTGAATCCTAATTCTTACTCTTGCTTAAGTTATTATCCTTGATATAGGTCCACTCTCCCTGTCTCTTTAGGGAGAGTACCAAAAGTTACACTACAAAACTCATTAATTACATTTCATCTACTATTTCCCCATATTTTCCCCGAGGTTGATTCATACGGGCATTGTTATACTTTGTTCCATGCTCTGTAGAGAAGCATGTTTGTTGCTACCTAAAATCGAAGCATCTACTGCATTTCCCACTTCGTTCCGGGTGCTAAAGGAGTAAAGGAGGGA
Organism: Aepyceros melampus; assembly: GCA_006408695.1. Classification (NCBI taxonomy): domain Eukaryota; kingdom Metazoa; phylum Chordata; class Mammalia; order Artiodactyla; family Bovidae; genus Aepyceros; species Aepyceros melampus. The sequence continues at coordinate 11,756 of SJXQ01011420.1, forward strand.
CATGGGAGAACATAAAAAGGAGTTCATTTTTCAGATTGCAGGGAGTAAATGAGCCACAGGTAAAGTAAATGAACCTTTTGCAAATTTCCTGGTCTCCACCATGTATTCTAGGCTCGAACACTTCTAAAAGAGGTCTCTCAAAGGCTTCGCATCTACCAGCTTTTAAAAATGATCCATTTAAAATTTTCATGCTCTTTTCAGCTGAGCTCTTCCTTCCTGTGGTCTGACATAACCTCCTGCCTTCACTAGTGGCTTTTATTCTGAGTAACTTATCACACCTGTATGTTTTCAGAAAGACCAGGGAAACATCTTTCCTCAGTCACCAACTCTCAACTTTCTCTCCTGATTTATCTGAGGGCCATGGCATTCTTTGGTTTGTTTTTCTTACCTTGTGTGATCTCATAAAGTTTTCTTATTATCTTTTATGTCTCATAATATTTTTTTTCCTTCTTAGGGATCTAGCCTGGTTTTCCCTTTTTGTGTCTTTCTTTTTTTCCCTTTTCAGATCACTGTATTACTCTGGATTTTAGCCAACTTGGCATCTGGTTACCTTTTGAAACAGCCCTGAAATTTGACATAGTAGTGAAATTATGTTGCTGTGTTGTGAATCTTTAATGTTCTATTAAAACTAATTTCTAAATAACTTCTCTCACCAATGAGGATCTAGGTTAACACATGGAAATATCCTTTCTATTTTCCTTATGAGCATTTATCTAGAGCCAGTGTTTTAAGAAGGCAGAAATATGAGGCATGTTTGTATAGTCCTGTCTTGGCTTTGCTGCTGCTGCTAAGTCACTTCAGTCGTGTCCGACTCTGTGTGACCCCATAGACGGCAGCCCACCAGGCTCCCCTGTCCCTGGGATTCTCCAGGTAAGAACACTTGGAGTGGGCTGCCATTTTCTTCTCCAATTCATGAAACTGAAAAGTGAAAGTGAAGTTGCTCAGTCGGTCTTGACTCGGGTTGCCTAAAAACACCATAGACTGGGCATCTTAAACAGTGGATATTTATTTTTCATAGTTCTGAAGGCTGGACGTCCAAGGTTAGGTTGCCAATATGGTCAGGTTCTGGTGAGAGTTCTCTTCCTGGCTTGCAGATGGCCTCATTGTAACTGTTTCTTCATGTGGTAGAGTTGTAAAGAATACAGTCTGTGGAGCCAAACTGCCTTGGTTTGTCTCCCAGCTAGCTCTCCCTAGCTGTGACTCTTTGGACAAATTACTCAATATTTTTGTGCCTCGGTTTCTTCAAGTGTAAAATGGGTTCGATAATAGTACTTATCTCATAGATTGTTGTGGTCATTAAATGGGTTAAATATATGAATTTCTTAGAAGAGTATCTGGGACATAGTAACTTCTCAATAATTGTTGCTACTAATGTCACCACTGCATTTGGTAATGTGGTCTCTGTTCTTACTTCATATTGAGTTTGCCTTTGTTCTGGACTCAGAGGTTACAAGTGTGAAGTCATCCATTTTTCCCCAGTCCCGAAATCTTAATCAAGTGGCTAAGGTTGGAATGGAATTTGTCTCATTCCTCCCTATCAGGGAGCATCCGTGTGGGCTTTGCTGAAGTTCTGATCAAGTAAACATGGGCCTTAATGGGGTTTCTGAGTCGAGAATTGGACTTAATGTGGAGGGTTGGTGGTTACCTGGGCTTCCCTGGTGGCTGAGACCGTAAAGAATCCACTTGCAAAGCAGGAGACCATGGTTCAATCCCTGGGTCGGGAAGATGCCATGGAGAAGGGAATGGCTACTCACTCTGGTATTCTTGTCTGGAGAATTCCATGGATAGAGGAGCCTGGCAGGCTACAGTCCATGGGGTCACAAAGAGTCGGACATGACCGAGCAACTAACACTTTCATGTGGGGGTTACCTAGTGCTGTGGTCTGAGTGTTTGTATCCACACCCCCCCACCCAAATTCATATGTTGAAATTTTATTATCCTATGTGACAATATTTGGAGGTGAGGTCTTTAAAAGGTGATTAGGTTGAAGCAAAGCCCTCACAATTGGATTAGTGCCCTTATAAAAGAGACCCAAGAGAGCTGGTTCATTCCTTGTGCCATGTGAGGATACAATGAGAAGACTGTGACCCAAAAGAGGGCCCTCACTCAACCATTCCGGCATCCTTTTCTCAGACTTGCAACCTCCAGCACTGTGAGGAATAAATTCCTGAGGTTTGTCAGTCACCCCCTCTATGGTGTCTTGTCATTGTAGCCCAAGCTGACTAAGACACCTAGGGAGGTCAGAAGTGGGAATAGCCAGAGGTGAATGTCTAAAAGCTTGGGAAGCACAATTCTATTTTCTAGGCAACAAATAGAGGTCCATAAATGAAAAAGCCAAAAGGATTAGAAGTTGGTTGACAATGGAATGTAGCTAGGAGCAAGAGCCTAAAATGAGATGTAAAGCCAGAGTAGATTCCAGAATTGTTTCTGTGAGTGGGCTGAGGAACTAATCTCTTTAAAAGGCCCAGAATCAGGTGAACAGAAGTGGATGCCGAGTACCTTCATAGATGGGGTCAGTTTCAGCAGTGGGCATCCTCAGTTATATATCCTCAACCTACATTCAGTATCAGAATATATATTGACAGACATTAAAGGCTTTGAATCCAAACCCAAGTTTTCTTCAGTAAGTAGGCATTGACCATTTAAAGACAGCCCCTCTGTGAAACTGAGAAGTATACATTTCTTGAGATTTACTTAAGTCAAAAGATATGTGATTTGAGACCATTACTTTCTAGAGAAAAGTTCTCATGTTACCATTTTCAAATCAATGTCCCATTCAGCTTTTTAGGAAGTAATTTTTCATTCTAAAGACTTAAAAGATAAAAACATGGACATCCCATTTCCCCTAGTCAATTAATTTAAAAAATAATAGATCTTGTATTAAAACCCATCCTTGACTAGAAATACAATATCCTCTGTTTAAGGAAATTTGACATATTAAAAAGTATTTTGTATGACAAAGCTGTTATGTGGAGAGGAGGATGACTAACCAAATGAAAGAGATCCCCCAGAGAAATTTAGCATATTGACATCACTAGTGAACAGCTTCTACCAAGGAAAGAACCTGTGGAAGGGAGTGGGTTTCCAAAGAGATTTCTCTTTAGACTATGAACTACTGCATTTACTTCTCCCATGAATCCATTTCTTTCAGCAGTGCTCCTTAGCAAGGCCCATGATCAGTAGTTCAGTTAAGGCACAATATTTCTTCACTGCAGCTCACAGTAGTTTCGAAGTACACTCTACATACAAGTTTATAGAACACAGACTCACTAATTAGATTGTCTGACTAGTCTCCCACAGCTCTCCCAACCCTCTCTTGGTGTCTCACTTACCTTTTTAAAAGAACAATTTATTTTTGGCTGTGCTGGGTCCTCGTTGCTCTGCATGGGTTTTCTCTAGTTGCAGCAAGTTGGGGGTTACTCTTCACTTTCTCGAGTTGCAGTGTATGGGCTGCTCATCGTGATGGCTTCTGTTGTTGCAGAGCATGGACTCTAGGGCTGGGGGCCTCAGTAGTTGCAACACGTGGGCCCGGTAGTTGTGTCTCCCAGGCTCTAGAGCCCAGGCTCAATAGTTGTGGCGCACAGGCTTAGTTGCCATGCAGCACTTGGGATCTTCCCAGACCAGGGATCAAACCTGTATCTCCTGCACTGGCAAGCAAATTCTTTACCACCGAGAAACCAGGGGAGACCCCTGCCTCCTTTACTTTTATCTTGGGCCAAACTTATAGCTGGACTCCTCAGGCGGCACTAGTGGTAAACAACCTGCCTGTCAATGCAGGACATAAAAAAGACTCTGGTTCAATCCCTGGGTTAGAAGATCCCCTGGAGGAGGGCGTGGCAGCCCACTCCAGTATTCTTGCCTGGAGAATCCCATGGACAGAGGAGCTTGGCAGGCTACAGTCCATGGGGTCGCAAAGAGTTGGACACGACTGAACAACCAAGCTTGCACACATGCAAGCTTACAGCTGCTTCCCTCTCAGCAGCCATTCACTCTGACAAAGCACGCTCTGATTTTGCCCTACCTCTTTGTGCAGATTGAAACTCCTCTCTGTAGGACTGTCCAAACTCCAGCTGAGGAAAGCCGCCTTTGTGCCTTAATCCCACCCCAAGAGCTTTGCCTAGTAGGCCCTTATTCCTGTGCACATATAACTCAGTTAGTTGTTCTATTCCTGCCCTTAGCCTTTCACAATAGTCCCAAAGGTAGTTTCCTGTAACCATTTGTAATAGCTATTCACTCCTTTTCTTACCCTTTTTCTCTTTTACAATCCAGGCAGCTGGCATGTGGCTTTATGGCATCAATATCCCCTTGAGTGACCCATGTCCAGGCAGAGGGACACACATTAAATAATATGGTTAGTAGTTATGAGAATAGGCTATAAAGTTCGGTCATTTATTCATCACTTTACTCAAAAAATACCTTTTTATAGAGAACTATAAATTTTATATTTTTATGACAGTTTAAACATTAATTTTTATCAGTTTTATTTTGAGTTAGTTATAGATTCAGGGATGCTTGTAAGAAATAATACATGGAGATTCCATGTCTCCATGTCTCCTTTACTGTGTATCTCCCAGTGGTAATATCCTAAGAAATTATAGTAAAATCTCACAACCAGGATTTGACATTGATTCTGTCAAGAAAAACAATAGTTCCATCACCTCAAGGAACCCTCCTTTTGCACTTTTAAACTCACATTCATCTCCTGTGGCAATGTGTGGCCCTGTTACAGCTATATAACTCCCTGTCCCTGACCCTGGCAACCACTCTATAATTTTTTAATTTTAATAATGTTACATAAATTGAATCATACGGCATGGAATCTTTTAGTATTGACATTTTCATTCGGCATAATTCCCTGGAAATTCACCCTGGTTGCTGTGTGTATTGATAGTCTGTTCCTTTTTATTGCTGAGTAGTATTCCATTGTATGAGTATATCATAACTTGTTTAACTATTCACCTGTTGAAGGACATTTGGGTCATTACCACTTTTTGATTATTATAAATAAAGCTGCTACTACTGGCTGGATTGTGTTCTTCCAAATTTTATGTGTTAAGTCCTAACCTCTAGTATTTCATAATGTATATTCATTTGGAGATAAGGTCTGTAATGAGATAGTTAAGCAAAAATAAGGCTGTTGATGTGTATCAAAGTTTACCAAAATATTATAAAGCAATTGTTATCCAATAGAAAAGAAATATTATTCAAAAACAGTGAGGCTGTAAACCCAATACGTGTGGTGTCCTTATAAGAAAAGGAAGAGACACCAGGGGTGCAATGTGCATAGAGGGATGAAGGAAAACCCTGTGAAGAGCTTGCAAGAGGGTATCAACAAGCCATGGAGAGAGATCTCTGAAGAAACTGACTTGGCTGACATCTTGATCTTGGATTTCCAGCCTCCAGAACTGAGAAAAAAGTTATTTCTATCATTTAAGCCACCTAGTTTTGGGGATTTAGTTATGACAGCCCAAGGAGACTCATACAGCTGCTATGTACAGGTTTTTGTGTGAAAACAACTTTCATCTCTGAGATAAATTTCCAAAGCATGCTATTGCTGGGTTATATGATAGTTAGATGTTTTAGTTTTAAAAGAAATTGCCGAACTATTTTCATGTTCTCTAGAGTAACTTACCTTTTTACATGCCCACCAGCAATGTATGGTATGAGTGATGATATTTCTTGCTGTTGTTCAGACACTAAGTTGTGTCTGACTCTTTGTGACCTTATGGACTGCAGCACGCCGGGCTTCCCTGTCTTTTAATATCTCCCAGAATTTGCTCAAATTCATGTCCATTGAGTCAGTGATGCCATCCAACTATTTCATCCTCTGCTAATCCCTTCTCCTCCTTCCATCTTTCCCAGCATCAGGGTCTTTTCGAATGAGTCGGCTCTTCGCATCAGGTGGTCAAAGTATTAGAGCTTCAGAATCAGTCCTTCCAATGAATGTTCAGGGCTGATTTCATTTAGGATTGACTGGTTTGATCGCCTTGCTGTCCAAGGTACTCTAAAGAGGCTTCTTCAGCACTATAGTTCGAAAGCATCAATTCTTCAGTGCTCAGCCTTCTTTATGGTCCAAGTTCGCATCCGTACATGACTACTGGAAAAACTATACCTTTGACTATATGGACCTTTGTCAACAAAGTGATGTGTCTGCTTTTTAATGTGTGTCTAGGTTTGTCATACCTTTCCTTCAAAGGAGCAAGCATCTTTTATGTCATGGCTGCAGTCACTATGTGCAGTGATTTGGGAGCCCAAGAAAATAAAATTTGCCACGGTTTCTATTTTTTCCCCATCTATTTTCCATGAAGTAATGGGATAGGATAACATGATGTTAATATTTTGAATGTTCAGTTTTAAGTCAGCTTTCTCATTCTTCTCTTTCACCTTCATCAAGAGGCTCTTTAGATCTTCTTCGCTTTCTGCCATTAGAGTGGTATCATCTGCATATCTGAAGTTGATGGTATTTCTCCTGGCAGTCTTGATTCCAGTTTGTGAGTTATCCAGCCCAGCATTTTGCATGTTGTACTCTACATAGTAGATAATAAGCAGGGTGACAATATACAGCCTTGACATACTCCTTTCCCAATTTGGAACCATTCTGTTGTTCCTTGTTCGATTCTAACTGTTGCTTCTTGACCTGTATACAGGTTTCTCAGGAGGCAGGTAAGGTGGTCTGGTATTCCTACCTCTTAAGAATTTTCCAGAGTCTGTTGTGATCCACACAGTCAAACAATTTAGCATAGTCAGTGATGCCAAAGCAGATGTTTTTCTGGAATTCCTTTGCTTTTTCTATGATCCAGCAGATGTTGGCAATTTGATCTCTGGTTCCTCTGCCTTTCCTAAATCCAGCTTGTATATCTGAAGTTCTCAATACATGTACTATTGAAACCTGGCTTGGAGAATTTAGAGCATTACCTTGCTAGCAAGTGAAATGAGCTCAATTGTGTGGTAGTTTGAGCATTCTTTCACATTGCCTTTCTTTGGGATTGGAATGAAAACTGACCCTTTCAGGTCCTGTGGCCACTGCTGAGTTTTCCAAATTTGCTGGTATATTGAGTGCAGGGCTTTCACAGCATCATCTTTTAGGATTTGATATAGTCATCTGGAATTCCATTACATTCTCTAGCTTTGTTCATACTAATACTTATGATGCTAGCCTCATCAGAATTTGGTATCATCACAATTTTAAAAATTTTCCAATAGGTATGTAATGATATTGTAGTTTTAATTTGCATTTCCATAATGGCTAATGGTATTATACATCTTTTTATGTATATATTAGCAATCTTTGTATCCTCTTTGGTGAAATGTCTGCTCATGTCTTTTGTCCATTTTTTAAAAGGATGGTTTGTCCTTTTTATTGTTGATTTTTGAGAGTTCTTTAAATATTCCTGCTACTAGTTCTTTGCTATATAAGATGGTAGTTGCTGGAGTGGCTGTGAGGAGATACTCCACGTCCAAGGCCAAAGGAGAAGCCCTAGGAAGATGCTAGAAGGGGTGAATTCGCATTTAGAATCAAATGCTATTCCCACCAGAGATGCTCAGAGGGCTCAAACAAACCTTGTGCACACCTGGACCCAGAAACCCCACAAAGACTGAGACAGAACTGGTTTTGACCATCTCCTGTGGAGGTGCGGGTCAGCAGTGGATTACCACAGGGACAGGGGCTCTGGGTGCAGCAGACTCGGATATGGCATAAGCCTTTTTGTAGGAGGTCACCACCAACCCCATCATAAAGCTGCCAGAACGTACCCAGGACTGGGAAATAGACTCTTGGAGAACACAAACAGAACCTTGTGCACCAGGACCCAGGAGAAAGGAGCAGTGACCCCACAGACTGACCCAGACTTGCCTGCGAGTGTCCAGGAGTCTCCAGAGGAGGCGTGGGTCAGTGGTGGCCTACTGCAGGGTTGGGGGCACTGAGTGGGATGTTTTGAAGGAGGTCACCGTTATCTTCATCACATCCACCATGGTTGGGCCCCAGGTAAATAGCAGGGAGGGAACACAGCTCCACCCATCAACAGAAAATTGGATTCAAGATTTACTGAGCATGGCCCCAGCCATCAGAACAAGACCCAGTTTCCCCCTCAGTCAGTCTCTTCCATCAGGAAGCTTCCATAGCCTCTTATCCTTCTCCATCAGAGGGCAGACAGACTGAAAACCACAATCACAGAAAACTAACCAATCTGATCACATGGACCGCAGTCTTGTCTAACTCATTGAAACTATGAGCCATGCCATGTAGGGCTACTCAAGATGGACGGGTCACAGTGGAGAGTTCTGACAAAATGTGGTCCACTGGAGAAGGGAATGGCAAACCACTTCAGTATTCTTGCCTTGAGAACCCCATGAACAGTACTAAAAGGCAAAAAGATAGGACACTAAAAGATGAACTCCCCAGGTCGGTAGGTACCCCATATGCTACTAGAGATCAGTGGAGAAATAACTCCAGAAAGAATGAAGAGACAGAGCCAAAGCAAAAACAACACCCAGTTGTGGATGAGACTGGTGATGGAAGGAAAGTCCAATGCTGTAAAGAGCAATATTATAGAAGATCTTGGAATCTTAGGTCCATGAATCAAGGCAAATTGGAAGTGGTCAAACAGGAGATGGCAAGAGTGAATGTTGACATTCTAGGAATCAGTGAAGTAAAATGGACTGGAATGGGTGAATTTAACTCAGATGACCATTATATCTACTACTGTGGGCAAGAATCCCTTAGAAGAAATGGAGTAGCCATCATGGTCAACAAAAGAGTCCAAAATGCAGTACCAGGATGCAGTCTCAAAAATGACAATGATCTCTGTTTGTTTCCAAGGCAAACCACTCAATATCATGGTAATCCAAGTCTATGCCCCAACCAGGAATGCTAAAGAAGCTGAAGTTGAACGGTTCTATGAAGACCTACAAGACCTTTTAGAACTAACACCCAAAAATGATGTCCTTTTCATTATAGGGGACTGGAATGCAAAAGTAGGAAGTTAAGAAACACTTGGAATAACAGGCAAATTTGGCCTTGGAATACAGAATGAAGCAGGGCAAAGGCTAATGGAATTTTGCTAAGAGAATGCACTGGTCATTGCAAACACCCTTTTCCAACAACACAAGAGAAGACTCTACACATGGACATCACCAGATGGTCAAACCAAAATCAGATTGATTATATTCTTTGCAGCCAAGATGGAGAAGCTTGATACAGTCAGCAAAAACAAGACCAGGAGCTGACTGTGACTCTGATGATGAACTCCTCATTGCCAAATTCAGGCATAAATTAAAGAAAGTAGGGAAAACCACTAGACCATTCAGGTAGAACCTAAATCAAACCCCTTATGATAATACAGTGGAAGTGATAAAAAGATTTAAGGGACTAAATCGGATAGATAGAGTTCCTCATGAACTATATACGGAGGTTTGTGACATTGTGCAGGAGACAGGGATCAAGACCATCCTCAAGAAAAGAAATGCAAAAAAAGCAAAATCGCTGTCTGGGGAGGCCTTACAAATAGCTGTGAAAGGAAGAGAAGCAAAAAGCAAAGGAGAAAAGGAAAGATAAGCATTTGAATGCAGAGTTCCAAAGAATAGCAAGGAGAGATAAGAAAGCCTTCCTCAGTGATCAATGCAAAGAAATCGAGGAAAAGAACAGAATGGGAAAGACTAGAGATCTCTTCAAGAAAATTAGAGATACCAAGGGAAAATTTCATGCTTCGATGAGCTTAATAAAGGACAGGAATGGTATGGAAGCAGATGATATTTAGAAGAGGTGGCAAGAATACACAGAGGAACAATCAGTTTAGATCTTCACGACCCAGATAACCACAATGGTGTGATCACTCACCTAGAGACAGACATTTTGGAATGTGAAGTCAAGTGGGCCTTAGGAAGCATCACTATGAACAAAGCTACTGGAAGTGATGGAATTGCAGTTGAGCTATTTCAAATCCTAAAAGATGATACTGTGAAAGTGCTGCACTCAATATGCCAGCAAATTTGGAAAACTCAGCAGTGGCCACAGGACTGGAAAAGGTCAGTTTTCATTCCAATCCCTAAGAAAGGCAATACCAAAGAATGCTCAAGCTACCGCATAATTGCACTCATCTCACACACTAGTAAAGTAATGCTCAGAATTCCCCAAGCCAGGCTTCAGCAATATGAGAACCATGAACTCCAGCCATTCAAACTGGTTTTAGAAAAGGCAGAGGAACCAGAGTTCAAACTGCCAATATCCGCTGGATCATCAAAAAATCAAGAGAGTTCCAGAAAAACATTTACTTCTGCTTTATGGACTATGTCAAAGACTTTGACTGTGTGGAACACAATAAACTGAGGAAAATTCTGAAAGAGATGGGAATACCAGACTACCTGACTTCCCTCTTGAGAAATCTGTATGCAGGTCAGGAAGCAACAATTAGAACTGGCATTGGAACAACAGACTGGTTCCAAATAGGAAAAGGAGTACGTCAAGGCTGTATATTGTCATCTTGCTTATTTAACTTCTATGTGGAGTATATCATGAGAAATGCTGGGCTGGTTGAAGCACAAGCTGGAATCAAGATTTCTGGGAGAAATATCCTTTATCTCAGATATGCAGATGACACCACCCTTATGGCAGAAAGTGAAGAAGAACTAAAGAGCCTCTTGATGAAAGTGAAAGAGGAGAGTGAAAGAGTTGGCTTAAAGCTCAACATTCAGAAAACTAAGATCATGGCATCCAGTCCCATCACTTCATGGCAAATAGATGGGGAAACAGTGGAAACAGTAGCAGAGTTTATTTTAGGGGGGCTCCAAAGTCACTGCAGATGGTTACTGCAGCCATGAAATTAAAAGACACTTAGTCCTTGGAAGGAAAATTATGACCAACCTAGACAGAATATTAAAAAACATTACTTTGCCATCAAAGGTCCATCTAGTCAAGGCTATGGTTTTTCCAATAATCATGTATAGATGTGAGAGTTGGGCTATAAAGAAAGCTGATTGCCAAATAGTTAATGCTTTTGAACTGTAGTGTTTGAAAAGACTCTTGAGAGTCCCTTAGACTGCAAGGAAATCCTACCAGTCTATCCTAAAGGAAATCAGTCCTGAGTATTCACTGGAAGGACTGTTATTCAAGCTGAAGCTCCAATACTTTGGCCACCTGATGCGAAGAGCTGACTCATTTGAAAAGATCCTGATGCTGGGAAAGATTGAAGCGGGAGCAGGAGTGGACAGACAACAGAGGATGAGATGGTTAGATGGCATCACCAACTCAATGGACATGAATTTGAGTAAAGTCCGGGAGGTGGTGATGGACAGGGAGACCTGGAGTGCTACAGTCCATGGGTTCACAAAGATTCGGACATGACTGAGCAACTGAACTGACTGAGTGACTAATATATTGCATACACACACACACACCACACACACACACACACACACACACACACACACACACACATGTCTTCCACAGATAGGTTATATAGCAGGGGAAGGTTTTACTCTGTAACTAGGTGAAGTTGAAATTAGATGGTCTATTTCTTCTTGCATGAATTTTTGTAGTTTGAGTCTTTTAAGAAATTGGTCTGTTTCATCTGTGTTTTCAAATTTTCAGGCACAGAGTTGTTTATAGAATTCTCTTATTATATTTTTAACAATCACACTTTCTTAGTCGTTTTTTCATTCTTGTTCCTCTGTTTATCTTTCCTTACCTTCCCATGGATTACTTGAACATTTTTTTTTTTTGAGAAATTCATCTTGATTTACTTATCATTTCTAAAGCACATGGCTTTATATAGTTTTTTTTAGTGGTTGCTTCTAGACATTACAGTATACATATAACATCACAGTTTACTGATATTGACATATTACAACCTTGAGTAAAATATAAAAACTTCTGTTTAGATTCCTTTATCTTCTCTTTGAAATATAGTTATTTTTCACAATTATACATTGTATAATTATAATTGTATAATTTTCACATATATACATATATATGTATATATGTATACCATATCAAGGGCATTATGATTTTTGCTTCAACTATCAAACATGATTTCATAAATTCATGCAAAGTGGGTAATTTTTATATCTATCCTCATTTTTACTCATCTTAATCATTTTTTTTTTCTGAAATTCCAGTTCTATTATCGTTTCCTTTCTGGTCAATAAATTTCATTTAGTTATTCTTTAAAACTGTGTTTGCTGGTGACACATTTTTTTAGTCTTCTGCTGTCTAAAATGTATTTCCCCTATATTCCTGAAAGATATTTTTGTCATTTTTAGAATTTCCAGTAGACAGTTCTTTTCTTTTAGTATATGAAATATGATACACCATTTCCTTTTGGCCTCCTTGGTTTCTGATGAGCAGTCTGCTGTCATTTTAATTACTCTTGCTCTATAGGTAATATATTATTTCTTCTGGCTTTCAAGATTCTCTCTGTCTTTTGTGTATGGACATTTAATTATAATATATTTCAGCATGGATATTTGAAAAATTAACCATTTTGGGGATTTGCTTAGCTTCTTGAATTTATAGAGTTTTGGGGCCAAATCTAGGAATTTTTCATCTTTTTTAAAAATGTTTTTTAAATTCCACTCTCCTAATCCTCTGCTTTGACATTACAATGATATGGATGTTAGCTCTTTTGTTTTTGTTTAGTAGACCCCAGAGCTATTCATTTTTTTCAGTCTATTTTACCTTTGTTGCTTAGATTGATAAATTCTATCAGTCTGTCCCCAGCTTCACTGATTCGGTCCTCTGTAATCTCCATTCTACTTTTGAACCCCTCTGTGAATTTTTAATTTCAGGTATTTTATATTTCACTTCTATAATTTGGTTCTTTTTTTTTATGACTTCAATTTATCCACTGAAATATTCAAAATTTTTTTGGTTTTTGTTTGTTTTAGATAATTTATAATTGCTTGTTCAGTCATTTTTATGATGGTTTGAAAGAATTTTCTGATATTTCTAACATCTGATTTATCTTAATGTTGGTATCTGTTGCTGTATTTTCTCATTCCTGTTAGGATTTTCTGGGTGCTTGGTATTACAAGTGATTTTCTATACTATCTTGGAGATTTTGGATATTATGAGACTCAATCCTATTTACTTTCTTTTTTTTTTTCAAGCAGGTCATCCCCTATTGAAGTGTAGAATGAGAGTTGCGTGTGGGGTGTAGGTTCAGTTTCCCATTTGGCCCCATGGATACCACCTGGAAAAAGTGGATTACTGGCTCACAGTGCCTCACTGCAGATGGCTGGGTGAAAGATTAGTTCCCTGTTCAAACTTGCTGGCACTTTCTGGCAAAGGCAGGACTCTGACTTGCCATCTCTTCATCTCTAGGTGGCAGGTATAAAATCAGCTTGCTGCTGGACCACACTGCTGGCCATCACTGAGGGAAATACAGTAGCTAACTCACACAGCTTTGTTGCTGCAGGGCAGGGGGCAAAAATATCAGCTCTCACTGGGCAACACCAGGGGAGGGAGAAGAGGAAGTGGAATACAAATAACCCTGCCTACCACTGCCACATTCTCTCTTGTTCATGCCTAGGTGTTGAGGCTAGGTGTTGAGGCTGAGGTCCTCACGAGTCCTGCTGTCACCAGGGAAAGCAGGAGGTGGAATGCTCACTAGTCCGGCATCATATCACCTCATTTAGTCTTATTGCTATGAGGTGTGTGTGGAGGGTCAGCTCCCCACTGGGTGTTGCAAGCAGCACGGATAGGCTGGAGAGGAGTGCACTGCCATTGTGCTCAGTTGCATCCAACTCTTTGTGGCCCCACGTGGCCTACCCGGCTCCTCTGCCATCAGATTATCTAGGCAAGAATACTGGAGTGAATTGTCTTTTCTTCTCCAGGGGATCGTCCCTACCCAGGGATCGAACCTGCATCTCCTACTTGGCAACCTAATGCTATACCACTGAGTCATCTGGGAAGTTCCCAAGAAGAGTGCTTACTAGTCTTAAATCATAGCACCTCCTTCAGTCCCACTGACGTTGGCTGTGGGTAAAGGTTCAGCTGTCCATTGGACTCTAGTAATACCACTGTGGCAGAGCACCACCTGCTTCTCCTGGGCAGGGCACAGAGGAAAAGCTCCTCACTTCACTTGCCATCACTGCCAGGTGGGGTAATTGGATTTGCCTGCCTGGGTAAGAGATGGAAGATTAGTTCCCCAACCTGCCCCCACCAATACCACTGAGCACGGGGGTCAGAATCCTCAATTTTTAATGCCTTTTTTTTTAACGTAGAGAAGACTTTTCTTCGTAAATTAAAAAAAAAATTAATTGGATCCTAGTTGATTAACAATGTCATGTTATTTTTCAGATGTATAGCAAGGTGATTCAGTTATACAAATACATATATCTATCCTTTTTCAAATTTGTTTCCTATTTAGGTTATTACAAAGTATTTAGCAGAGTTCTCTGTGCTATAGGGTAAGTCCTTGTTGGTTATCTATTTTAAATGTAGTAGTGTGTACACCCACTTTTATTATCATGATGCTTATAGTCTAGTGGGAAAGACAGACAATAAAGTATATTCAAACAAGTATATAAATGTAGCTGTGATATGAGTTATGGAGGAAGAACACAGAGTTCTATAAGAAAGAAGAGGCTTTTTTTTGAGGAACTCATATTTAAAACCTTGAAGGGGGGCAAGAGGCCAGTAATGTGAAGTGAAAAATGTTTCTAGGAGAGGAAACAGCGAATGAGATGACACTATGGCAGGAAGTTCAGTCAGTTCAGTGGCTCAGTCGTGTCTGACTCTTTGCGACCCCATTGACTGCAGCACGCCAGGCCTCCCTGTCCATCTCCAACTTGTGGAGTTTACTCAAACTCATGTCTATTGAATCAGTGATGCTATCCAACCATCTCATCTTCTGTTGTCCCCTTCTCCTTCTACCTTCAATCTTTCCCAGCATTAGGATCTTTTCAATGAGTCAGATTTTCACATCAGGTGGCCAAGGTATTGGAGTTTCAGCTTCAACATCAGTCCTTCCAATGAACACCCAGGACTGATCTCCTTTAGGACAGACTGGTTGGATCTCCTTGCAGTCCAAGGGACTCTCAAGAGTCTTTTCCAGCACCACAGTTCAAAAGCATCAATTTTTCGGCTCTCAGCTTTATTTATAGTCCAGCTCTCACATTCATACATGACTACTGGAAAAGCCATAGCCTTTACTAGACAGACCTTTGTTGGCAAAGTAATGTCTCTGCTTTTTAATATGCTGTCTAGGTCAGTCATAACTTTCCTTCCAAGGAGTAAGCATCTTTTAATTTCATGGCTGCAGTAGCCATCTGCTGTGATTTGGAACCCCCCAAAATAAAGTCAGTCACTGTTTCCACCATTTCCCCATCTATTTGCCATTAAATGATGGGACCAGATGCCATGATCTTAGTTTTCTGAATGTTGAGTTTTAAGCCAACTTTTTCACTCTCCTCTTTCACTTTCATCAAGAGGCTCTGTTCTTCACTTTCTGCCATAAGGGTGGTGTCATCTGCATATCTGAGGTTATTGATATTTCTCCCGGCAATCTTGATTCCAGTTTGTGCTTCATGCAGTCCAGCGTTTCTCATGATGTACTCTGCATAGAAGTTAAATAAGCAGGGTGACAATATACAGCTTTGACACACTCCTTTCCCTATTTGGCACCTGTCTGTTGTTCCGTGTCCAGTTCTAACTGTTGCTTCCTGACCTGCATACAGATTTCTCAAGAGGCAGGTCAGGTGGTCTGGTATTCTCATCTCTTTCAGAATTTTCCACAGTTTATTGTGAACCACACAGCCAAAGGCTTTGACATAGTCAATATGACAGGAAAGAAACTGGATATTTAAGAAAGTGAATGCACATTGGAGAAGTTGAGTTGTGTAAGTAGTGAGAGGGTAAGGCTAGAGAGTCAGCATTACGTGATCATGAAATGATCATGAGGGCTTTGTTAAGGATTTTGTATTTTGTTCCTAAATGCAAAGAGAGGGAATTCAAGCTTTTTAAGAAGAGCAGAGGTACGAGACAAAAGACTCAGTTCAGGTAGAAGCAGGGACAAGATGGGATGGGGAGGGAAGAGGAAGGGGGGTTCTGGATGGGGAGCACATGTACACCTGTAGCTGATTCATGTCGATGTATGGCAAAAACCACTACAATAATGTAATTAGCTTCCAATTAAAATATATAAATTAATTTAAAAAAAAAACAGAGGTATGATTGATTCAATCGTTAAGACAATATCACCCTGGCTTCTGTGTAAAGAGACATAGGAAAGGAAGAGTAGAACAGAGAGACCAATTACAAAACTGCAGTAGAAATCAAGGTGAGAGATAATGAAAGCTTATACTGCATAGTAGCATGGAGATGGAGAGAGGTGGAAATATTTGAGATGAAATATGCACCTCATTCATCAATGGGGAACTGGATTTTAGAAATTAATGTATTTAACTGCATTAGCATTGTATGAACTCCCTATAGCACAGTGCCTATGGAGAGGGTCTATATTTCTTACTATCAACAAGCAAGCTAAGGGTGTATTGCCTTCTGAATTTACTTTCTCTGTATTGTTAGTGATACTTCTAATGGTAAGATAGCTAGGCCTAGAAATGAACCCAAACAGAAGACTGTACCTCTTCAAGCTGCAAACATACTTATGTATGCTTTAACTATTAAAATAATCCCATGTTAGTATTTGCAAAAGAAGACTATTTTCTGGGGATCAAAAGATCTTTGGTAAGGAAGAAAAAAAAAAAGAAAGTAGTATAATGGAACACTGCTTAGCTCAGAATAAGTCCTCAATAAATACGAGCTGATATTAGATGAAGCTTAATTCAATTTATTTTAGTGAAAATGCATATATTTTAAAAGCTTAGTTTAAATGACAGGAAGAATTTACAAATCCTTAAATGTTTGGAGCAGGGTTTTTTTTGTCATGTGGTTAATTATTTATTTTATGAAAACATGTTTACATATATAATTAAAAGCTTGATAGATAAGCTGGGCATTAGAGAAAGTTAAATTTAATATTTTATAAGTCAAACATTCCCTGGAATTCAATCAAAATGAAGCTAGGGCCTTCTACTATTCTCTTCAATAAGCAAATACGGATTTTTTGTAAAAATTATTTTCAAAGAGTGCCTCTGTATCAGTCAGGATTCAGTTGTAGAAAACAAAAACCACTCTCCTTTCTCGGTATATAATACATGGAAGATAGATCTCCCAAAATATTGGGTGGATTAGAGGAATGTGCTCTGAACTGGACTTCCAGAAATGAATCTGAGAATAACATTAAAGAACTAGTCTTTCAGAGGATAGGCTACCTCTGCTCACATCAGACAGGCAGAGAATCAGGAACTTCCCACTGGAATGTTGAGTTCAAGGACACAGCCGTGACTATGCTTAAGGGATCTGAAAGCCACCCCTACTGCAGCTATCTCTCCATCTCATGAAACTGATGCCAGGGCGTCCAAGGCTGAGCCCATCCTTTATCCCAACACAACTGCCTCTCAACGCCAGCTAAGTTAATGGGAGCTAGAATGCTGCTGGAGAAAAATCCAGGGTCTTCAAGACTCCTTGCCAGCAACAACCATCAAAGCAGTAGGAAAATTATCCTCAAATCACTTCTGCCCTCTAAATCTCATGAAAGTACATATAGTTCATGGCACCTCATTTACATTCACTAACATACTGTGGGAGAGGCTCAGAAATGTGGATTTTATTCTTCCAGGCTAAGAAGTATGGGAAAACATGCTGGAAGGAGGTGAGAATGGGTGCTGAATACACTTCGCCATGTTCATCACCTTTTTTTGCTGGTAAACATGCTACACGTTTGCCTTTCCGTACTTACAAAAACAATGATAATAATACGCTAATACCTAACATAATGCAACTCTTTCTGGTAAAAACAAAACTGCATCCATCCCCTTCCAAAAAGGGGGAGATCCATAGTCGCATCAGTAATGCAATCAATTTCTGCATGATATCCATTTATCGTATGCTTTTGTCATAATCCCACCTGGAGATAATGTAACTTAAAGGCTATTATAAGTTTAATTAATACTAGTATGTTTTTGCATAAAATGTTTGGGAAAGAGAAAAGGAAAGGAAAAAATGTGTGTGTGTGTGTGTGTATGTGTGTGTGTGTAGGATGACTATAGCAATTCTCATTTTGAAACTGGTTTATAAGTCATGGTCTCCTAAGTATTTATAAATTGATTCTTCCTCTATCTTTTCTGTGTTCTTTTGCCTTCAGCCAGCACCTCTGCAGTTCGGGATCTTAACTTTGTGAGGTGACCTAAAGTTGTTCCTAAGGGGCATGAGTCCTTCGTGGTTCTGCTGGCTTCCGTTGCTACAGCCCTCCATTAATTCCGTTTTCCCCCTGTATTTCAGAGCACAGTTTTATCACTGGTTTATATATAGCCTGCTTTTATTTATTATTTTGGTTCTTTAATTAAATGTACTTATTTTCAATAATGTAATAAGCATTCTCATCCCAACCACTCAAAACAAAAGGTAGTGCCTTAACAATAACCTCTCCTGGCGCCACATTTTCCTCCCTCTGAAATAGCACCAATCTGTTTCTGCTGTTCATGCATTCTTTGTTCTGTTTTTATATAGTTGTGTTCTATAGAATGGATATCATGGTGCATGTCGTGTTTAGGATTTATTTTGACCTCTTTTAACTTAATGCTTTTCTAAAATAACATACCTATTGCTGTGTGTTACTGGGGTTCATTCATTTGATTGGATTATAGTAATCCATTATGTATATTCCACAGTTTGTTTATCCTCTTATTTATTGTAAACATTCTCATACATATTTCTAGTTGTATACACAGAAAAACTTGTCTTTGTTATATACCTAGGAGTGGAATTGCTAAGCTATAGGCCATGTGAATGTTCAGCTTTAGAAGGCAATGGGAAACTGTTTTTCATAGTTGTTGCAGAAATTTTCATTCCCAGAGGCAATGTATAAGTCATATATGGCTCTACATTATCTCCAAATTGAGCTGTTGTTAGACTTTTACTTTTTTGCTAGTAGAATGTGTATGCACTGGTATTTCATTGAGGTCTTGAGTTGAATTTTCTCAGTCACCATTGACGTTAAACCTGCCATACTTTTTGGTCTTATGTGTCTCCTCTTCTGTGAGATATCCCGTGCCCATTTTTTCTACTGGGTGTTTGTGCTTCCCTTAGGGTTATATAGAATTTATGTATTTTTGATACTTTTTCTTGATTGTATGTTCTGTGAGTACAGTTTTCCAGTTTGTTGCTTGTCATTTTCACTTTCTTTTAGGTGTCTTTTAATAAGTTTCATTATAGTCATAATTATCAATATTTTTGTGTTTTTTTTTTAATTTCCTTACATCAAGGGCTGAAAGAGTTTCATGTATTTTTTCTACAAAGTATTAAAATTTTTATTTTTGACTTTTAAATCCTGATCCATCTGAAGTTGTGTTCTGGATGTGGTGTGAGGTAGGGGCTGATTTCATCTTTTTACATACGGTAGCCATTTTACCAGCTTCATTTATGGAATGGCCACTACTTTCTCCACTGAGCAGATATGCCATCTCTGTCTTATATCAGAATTTATTCATGGGTGGCTCTGTTTCTGTTATTTTCTATTCCATTTGTCATTTTATCTGTCTCTGCTCCACTATTACACTGCTTTAAATATTATAGCTTTATAACAACTCCTAATATATGGGTAGGGCAAACACTCCAAACCTGCTCTTCATTTTTAGTTATATTCTGGCTATTATTGACCCTTTTATCTTCAATATTCTATAATATCAAGCCACATAGAGACACTGTTAGAATATAAGTTGAAATTTCATTGAATTTATTTCTAGGTAAATTTGAGGAAACAATATATTTAATTTCTTCCTATTCAATAATGAAGCATATTTTATTGAGATCTTTTAAAATATATCTTGATAATACTTTATAATTTTCCCTATACAACTATTATTAGATTTACTCTCAGACACTTGATATTTCTGATATTATTGTAAATTGTATCTTCTCTATAAGTACATTTTAATGGTTTGGTACTCTTGAACAGGAATGCAAAATACTCTTTTATATTTATCTTATAGAAAGCTACTTTGCTAAACTTTTCTGTTATTTCTAATGATGTGAGTTACTTGGGTTTTCTAGAGACATCATATCATCTATAAGTAATCTTCAAATAAAAGAAAGAAATCACAATTTTATTTCTTTTCCAACCCTTATTTGTCTTACAGTCTTACTATACTGGATCAGACTCCAAATACAACACTGATTAAAAGTGGTAATAATACATTTCCCTGCCTTGTTCCTGATTTGAAAGAGAATGCTTGCAATGTTTGCTCATTCTAGGTAATGCTAACTTTATGATTACTTTACAAGTATTTTTATCAGGTTAAGACATCTCTTCTTCCATTTCTAATTGAGAACTTTCCTTTTTATCCTAAAAGGATTTTTAATTTGTTGATAGATTTCACATCTACTGAAATAATCATGTAGTTTTCCATATTGATCCACTAATGTAGTAAGGTGCATTCATAGATTTTGCTGATACTAACCCATCCTTGCGTATCTGGGATAAATTCATTTGGGTTATGATAAACTGCCTTTTCTATTTACCATTGGGTTTGATTTACTAATATTTTGTTTGCTTTGCATCTGTATTCATGAGTCAAGAGAATCCATAATCTTCATTTCCCATAATTTCATTGTTTTGTGTCAAACTCTACTTGCCTTGAAAAATAGGTTGGGTAGTAGTCCCTCAATTTCTGTTATCTGAAAGTATTTGTATAAAACTGGTGTTATCTATTTTTGAATGTTTGGTAGAACTCATCTATAAAACAGTTTTGATCTAATATTTCCTTTGGTGGAAGATTTTAACCACTGCTTTAACATTTTAAAATAGTTGCAAGATGATTTAAGATTTAAAAAAAATTTTTTGAGTAAGTTCTGATAAGTAATATTTTTTCTAAGAATTCTATTTCTCCAAAGTTTTCAAAAGTGTTGGCTTTTGGTGCTGATAGCATTATTTTATTATCCTTTATAACACTATGTTATTTGTATTTATACTTCCCTTTTCATTCATATATTATTTGTCTTCTCTTTTTTTTTCTCTCCTGATCAATTTTGCCAGAGGCTTGTTTATTTTGTTATTTTTTCCAAAGAAAGGGTCTTCTGTTTTTGTATCTTTGTTTTTAATTTCATTAGTTCCTAGTGTCATTTATATTTTCTAGTATTAATACTTTCACTGAAGCTTACTCTCTTGGGTTTTTTTAAACAATGTCTTAAGCTAAACAGTTATCTCATTTATCTCATTACTTTTTTACTTGCTTCCTCTTTATTATAGATAATTAAGGCTATAAATTTCCCTCAAAGTACTGTGAAGAAGGCTGAGTGCTGAAGAATTGATGCTTTTGAACTGTGGTGTTGGAGAAGACGCTTGAGAGTCCTTGGACTGCAAGGAGATCCAGCCAGTCCATTCTGAAGGAGATCAGCCCTGGGATTTCTTTGGAAGGAATGATGCTAAAGCTGAAACTCCAGTACTTTGGCCACCTCATGCGAAGAGTTGACCCGATGGACGTGAGTCTGAGTGAACTCCAGGAGTTGGTGATGGACAGGGAGGCCTGGCGTGCTGCGATTCATGGGGTTGCAAAGAGTCGGACACAACTGAGCAACTGAACTGAACTGAACTGATAATTTTAACACCTTAACATGCATCCCTCATTGCACAATATTTGGCCTGTATTTGAACCTTGTTTAGAAAACATATAGGGAGTATATATTCAGTGGGAATATACATAGTTTATCTGGTTTGTTTTTCCCATCATTATAGTTGTGAGATTTACCCAAGCTGTCACAGGTAGTTATAGCTCATTTTGATTGTTGTATAGTGTTCATTCTATGAATATACTACAATTTATCCATTCTGATGAAAAATGTCTGGGTTAGGTTTGGTTTGATACTGTTATGATAATGCTGTAATGAAATTCTTACATGTATCTTGCTATGCACATATACCTGCTTTTGTGTTGAGTATATACCCAGAAGCAGAATTGTCCTTCCTTATATTTACCCATACTTCATATCGTCTCCATGAATTTTCTGGATATATATTTTTAAAATTTTTGGCTGTGCTAGACCTTCATAGCTGTGAGCGGGCTTTCCCTAGTTGTGGAGAATGGGGGATATTCTCTGTTTGCGGTGCACAGGCCCCTCATTGTCCCTGCCTCCCCCTCATCTCGCCCCTCTCCACTCCCCCGTTGCAGAGCTTGGGCTCTAGAGAAAACACGCTCAAATAGTTGCAGCTCATGGTCTCCAGAGTATGGGCTGAATATTTGTGGTGCATGGGGCTAGTTGCTCAGTGGCATGTGGAATCTTCTGGAACCAGGGATTGAACCCATGTCCCCTGTGTTAGCAGGCAGATTCTTAACCACTGAACCCCTGGTGAAGTTCAGGATCTTTTCTTCATACTATGTTTTAGTTCATGATTTCTTTCTTCCTCTGCATCTAATCTCTGTTTGACTCAACTACTAATTCTTATTCTCAACTATTGCAGTTTTTACTCCTAGAAGTTCCACTGTTTAAAAATCTGGTATACGTTTCTCTGTTCATGTTCTCTGTTTAAATTTTCCATCGTTGTCCTTATCTCCTAGAAGCTGGTAAACAAAGTTATTTTAAATTTTATGTTTGAAAATTTTAGTATCTAGCAACATAGTTCTGTTTCTGTGCCCTGCCATTGCTTTTATTTCTTGCTCATATTGCTTGGTTTGGTTTCTCTTTAATGTATGCCAGGTAGTGCATTTAAACATTTGCTTTTAAAAACAATATGAAGCTTTAGATAATTTTATCTTTCAAAAGTATTGCTTCTGCCAGGTACCTGGGAACACTAGCAATCTGGGATCATCTTAATCTAATATTAGGACTGAGATTTTTCTGACTTGCCAAAATGACTCAGAGCTGAACTGTAATCTGTGTGACAGCTCTTTTTTTTTTTTTTACTTCTAATTCATTCTGAATCCTACAGCACAATTCTGTAGCTGTCCAGCTCAAATTGCAGGGGTTTTACCAGGACTTCTACTCTTGATTGGCCATATTGATAAATCATGTGTCGTCGTCTGAGCTAGTGTATTGAAATCAGGTATTATTAAATTAACCATCTCTACAAATACTGGTTTTTCCAGTAGTCATGTATGGATGTGAGAGTTGGACTGTGAAGAAGGCTGAGCACTGAAGAATTGATGCTTTTGAACTGTGGTGTTGGAGAAGACTCTTGAGAGTCCCTTGGACTGCAAGGAGATCCAACCAGTCCATTCATATAGTTCCAGTCTTTCATTTAAAATTTCATCCTGCTCCAAACCCTGGCACTGCCCTCTCTCTTATTTCACTTCACTAGCACTATCACTTTCTAGTATACTATATTGTTTTAATATATTTATTTGTTAAATTATACTTATATATTTTATTATTTATTAAATTTATTTATATAAAAATATTATCTTTCATTTCTGTATTCTGCCACTAAAATATAGACTATGTGAGGGTAGGGTTTTACTTTTCATATTCACTGCAATAACTGCTTAATAAATATTTGCCAAATCTTTGAATGGCACCTAATACTGTATCAGGTAGCATTCATTTATTAAAAAACAAGACCACTTGGGCTATTTTAAGCCTATAATGGTTTAATACAGGGAATTAGGGGCTTATAAAGTTACTGGTAGCAAAGTAGACTCTAGGCTAGGCTTCTAGGAAGGACTAACTGACCTGTTAGGGTACTCTTAATGCTGCTTCATTCAAGAAGGTGACAGCAGTGAGGAGCCCATGACTAAAACATTAAAGTTAACCTTAAGACCACATTGCCATATCTGCAATCCAACGATAAGGAATTCACTGCTGTTACTACAATTACCTCTCAATACTCGCAGATCTAGTGACTGCACCCTGGAATATTGGTGCAGCAAGATCCAAGTCTTCCAGATCTTGCTTTTGGTAATTAGCAGTGGCCAAAGCTGCAGGAAGATGTCTCTACCTTATTGAAATTTCTCTAATTTGTGTTCAGAACCATGGAGTTTTCAGCCTTCTAGTATCTCCGTTACAGGCAGGTACACTAGAAGGAGGTGGGAATAGATAGTGTGTATCAGTTCATAATATCTACTACATCAGTTGCACAATTCAGGATGTATGAATATTATTGGGTTGGCCACAAAGTTCATTTGGGTTTCTCTGTAATGTCTTTTGCAAAAAAAATTATTTATTTTTAATTGAAAGATAGTTGCTTTACAATATTGTGTTGGTTTCTGCCACACATCAGCATGAATCAGCCACAGGTATTTCTGGTACGACTGAGGGAGCTCAAACCGGTGCTCTGTGACAACCTAGAAGAGTGGGATGGGGTGGGAGGTGGGAAGGAGGTTCAAGAGGGAGTTCAGTTCAGTTCAGTCGCTCAGTCGTGTCCAACTCTTTGTGATCCCATGGACTGCAGCACGCCAGGCCTCCTTGTCCATCACCAACTTCGGAGTTTATGCAAACTCATGTCCATTGAGTCAGTGATTCCCACCATCTCATCCTCTGTTGTCCCTTTCTCCTCCTGCCTTCAATCGTTCCCAGCATCAGGCTCTTTTCAAATGAATCAGCTCTTCACATCAGGTGGCCAAAGTATTGGAGTTTCAGCTTCAACATCAGTCCTTCCAATGAACACTCAGGACTGATCTTCTGTAGGGTGGACTGGTTGGATCTCCTTGCATTTCAAAGGGATTCTCAAGAGTCTTCTGCAACACCACAGTTCTTTGGTGCTCAGCTTTCTTCGTAGTCCAACTCTCCCATCCATACATGATTACTGGAAAAACCATAGCCTTGACTAGACGGACGTATGTTGGCAAAGTAATGTTTCTGCTTTGTAATATGCTGTCTAGTTTGATTATAACTTTCCTTCCAAGGAGTAAGCGTCTTTTAATTTCATGGCTGCAGTCCATCTGCAGTCATTTTGGAGCCCAAAAAACTAAAGTAAGCCACTGTTTCCCCATCTATTTCCCATGAAGTGATGGGACCAGATGCCATGATCTTCGTTTTCTGAATGTTGAGCTTTAAGCCAACTTTTTCGTTCTCCTCTTTCACTTTCAACAAGAGGCTCTTTAGTTCCTCTTCACTGTCTGCCATAAGGGTGGTATCATCTGCATGTCTGAGGTTATTGATATTTCTCCCGGCAATCTTGATTCCAGCTTGTGCTTCCTCCAGCCCAGCGTTTCTCATGATGTACTCTGCGTATAAGTCAAATCATCAGGGTGACAATATACAGCCTCTACGTACTCCTTTTCCTATTTGGAACCAGTCTGTTGTTCCATGTCCAGTTCTAACTGTTGCTTCCTGACCTGCATACAGGTTTCTCAAGAGGCAGGTCAGGTGGTCTGGTATTCCCATCTCTCTCAGAATTTTCCACAGTTTATTGTGATCCACAGAGGCAAAGGCTTTGGCATAGTCAATAAAGCAGAAATATATGTTTTTTTCTGGAATTCTTTTGCTTTTTCCATGATCTAGCGATGTTGGCAATTTGATCTCTGGTTCCTCTGCCTTTTCTAAATCCAGCTTGAACATCTGGAAGTTCACAGTTCACGTATTGCTGAAGCCTGGCTTGGAGAATTTTGAGCATTACTTTGCTAATGTGTGAGATGAGTGCAATTGTGCAGTAGTTTGAGCATTCTTTGGCATTGCCTTTCTTAGGGATTGGAATGAAAACTGACCTTTTCTAGTCCCGTGGCCACAAGAGGGAGGGGACATATGTATCCCTGTAACATCTTATGGAAAAACCCAAATGAAATTTTTGGTCAATCCATTACCTTGAACCATACATCGTGTTTTCTTATTCAAGTCTCCTGCACTGCAGGCAGATTCTTTATTGTGTGAGCCATCAGGGAAGCCTCCGAGCCACAGAGCCATAAGAGAAGCCTTCAAACATCACTATTCTTTTGCAAAGAAAGAGAGGCTTATTATTCGAATCTAGTATAAAGAATGCATTTTCTCCCTAAATTGCTTTAACAACTCTGGAAGATTCTTTTTACAGAGATATCTTTCTTGTTCTCTCTATTGTGAAATTATAGTTGAAACCAACTTATAGCAATTACACTTCCCCTACCTGGTTATAAAAGTGATTATTGGTTAGCAGAGGCATACTAGGAGGGGAGGGCAGTAGATCTGCCTTCTAAGTAGGTTTTGTTATTAACGTTGTTTAGAAATGGTGGCTCATGGTGATAATAAACCCACTTTTAGCTGATTTTATTATTATTTTGAAACTCTTTACAGAAAATACACCCCTTATTGTCTGCACTCAGGGCAGTTGCTCCACTGCCCCATCCTTGTTACATCACTGTTGTTAGCATTATTAAGGTGTATTTCTTAGAATAAGAGATTTTCTTAGAATCTCTTATTTCTTAGAATAAGAGATTTTCATCTTGCACCCTAGGTACACACTAGCAAACAGTACCATGAGCTGTAAATTTAGAGGAGTGATATTAAAAGCACAGATGTAGAATAGTGATTATCATGGTATCATGAGATCATTATCTTATCAGTGATGATGTGGCTGTACATTTGAAAGAGCTGGAGAGCTTTTGAAAAAATGCTGATCCCTGGGTTCCACCAACACTATATTCTGATTAAATTGGTCTGGCAGGATGTCTGAGCCTGGGTATTTTTTAAAAAGCTTTGTGATTCTAATGAGCAATCAATGTTGAGAACTACCACTTTCATAACAGTAAAGCACTTCTAAGGTGTATTCTCTAAGTGAATGCTTGCAGATGGGGTAGGGAAGCATTCTGCTGCTATACTTTAAGTAATCAAAGCTTGCTAGAAGTAGCAGCCTTTGTCTATGGTACAGCATAGAGCAGCAGGAAAAATTGTTAGCATGGCAGCTTCATCTGGGTTTGGAATTGAATAGCTGTGTGAAAGCAAACTTCATTGGAAAGGAAGGAAATAACTGGGGAAAGGAGCCTGGTGGTAAGTAAGTTCGGGATTTGGGAGTTCCTGATTTGTGGCCACATTCTGAGGTTATGTATCACATGATCAAGACAATGGATTCAACTGACCCACTAGGATTCCCAGGAGCGGAACCCATCTGGAGCTCTTTCTAAAGTTGAGTGGCTGGGCCAGACTTGTATCTAGGTCAGTGGTTTTCAACCTTGGATGTATTTTAGGATTACCTGGGGAGCTGTAAAATATATTGATACCCAGGCCCTAACCCTCACAGATCCAACTTTAATCAATCTGGA
Organism: Aepyceros melampus; assembly: GCA_006408695.1. Lineage (NCBI taxonomy): Eukaryota > Metazoa > Chordata > Mammalia > Artiodactyla > Bovidae > Aepyceros > Aepyceros melampus. The sequence goes on from SJXQ01011420.1 coordinate 38,975, forward strand.
ATGGAACCTGGGGAATTGATGCTTCCTGTTTTTGTGCTGTAACACTGAAAAAACATCTTTCCAGGAGTTCCAATGCACACATAGAGTTGAGAACAGTAACCTAGATGGATCATAAAGCCTTGTAAGGACGTCTGCCTCAAATCAATCTTCTGTATGTTTTTCCACAATGCTGTCTTCTATGAGCATCAGACTTCCTGACAGCCTTACACAGGTCCCAACAACATTTCCCTCTTATGCTAGTTTTCGTATTCTGGGCTTCCCTAGTGGCTCAGAGGTTAAAGCGTCTGCCTCCAGTGCGGGAGACCCGGGTTCGATCCCTGGTCGGGAAGATCCCCTGGAGAAGGAAATGGCAATCCACTCCAGTATTCTTGCCTGGAGAATCCCATGGACGGAGAAGCCTAGTAGGTTACAGTCCACGGGGTCGCAAAGAGTCGGACACAACTGAGCAACTTCACCTTCACCTTCACCTTCCAAGCATTTATCACCACTTGATACAGGTAGACATAACCAGCCTACTTCCCTTCATCTACATTGCTACCACTCTAGTCTAAGCCACCATCATCTCTCTTTTAATTTTTAACAAAGCAAGAGACTTTATTGAGAAGGGATGCCTGGGCGGAGAGCAGTAGGGTAAGGGAACCCAGGAGAACTGCTCTACCAAGTAGCTCACAGTCTTGGGTTTCATGGTGATGGGGTTAGATTCCAGGATATTTTTAGCCAGCCACTCTGACTCACGGTCCTTCCTGGAGGTGCACGCATTCTCAGCCAAAATGGATTAAGCCACTGTTGTCTCTTGGTTGGATTTGTGCTTCTACTCTTTCTTCCCTTCCTGGCTCTCTCAACACAGCCACTGAGTGACTTTTTTATATTTGTAATTGGAATAGAATTTCTTTGCAAAATTGTTTTAATTTCTGCAGTACAATGAAGTGAATCAGCTCTTAAGTACACATATGTCCCCTCCCCCTTGATCCTCCTTCCTCCTGCCCTATCCCAAGTTGTCTAGGTCATTACACAACACTGAAGTGAACTTCCTGTGCTATACAACAGTTTCCCACTAGCTATCTATTTTACACATGGTAGTATATATATGTCAGTATTGAGTGACATTTAAGATGCCTCTCAAATCATGTTACTTCTCTGCCTGAAAACCTGCCAGTGGCTTTTCATCTCATACAAAGAGCCAAATTGCTTGCTATGACCCATGAGGTCTACATGATCTGACTTCACACCTTACCTCTGTGAGATTCTGTTACTGTTCCCCTCAGTAACACTGTTCCAGCCCCCTGGCCTCCTTGCTGTTCTCTGAGCATACCAGGCATACTCCCACTTGACAGCCTTTGTCTTGTTTTCTTTGCCTGAGATGAACTTCCTGCAGATATCTATATAGAGCTTTCTAACTTGAGCACTCTATTTTATTTTTTAATATTTATTTATTTATTTTGGCTGCACGGGGTCTTGGTTGCTGCGTGCAGGCTTTCTCTAGTTGCAGTGCATGGGCTTCTTATTCCTATGACTTCTCTTGTTGTGAAGCATGGGCTCTAGGCACATGGGTTTCAGTGGTTGTAGCTCATGGGCTAGTTGTGGCATATGGGTTTAGTTGCCCGGTGACACGTGGAATCTTCCTGGACCAGGGATTGAACCAGTGTCCCCTGCATTGGCAGGCATATTCTTAACCACTGGATCATGATGGAAGCACCACTGAGCAATGTATTTTAAACTGCAACTCTGCCTGCATACCCCACACAATATATTCACTTGCCACTGTTTTATCTCTTTTCATAGCACTTACCAACATCTGAAATGTTATATATATGCTTATTTATTTCTTAGGATTTATATCTTTACACTGGAATAGGGCTTCCCTGGTAGCTCAGCTGGTAAAGAATCTGCCTGCAATGCAGGAGACCCTGGTTCAATTCCTGGGCCAGAAAGATCCCCTGGAGAAGGGCATAGCAACCCACTCCAGTATCCTTGTCTGGAGAATCCCAAGGACAGAAGAGCCTGGTGGGCTACAGTCCATCAATTTGCAAAGAGACAGACATGACTGAAGCAACTGAGAACACACACACACACACACACACAGCAGTGAGGGGAAGAGTCAAGAATAGAAAGAACTATAGATTTGATTGGCTATTGAACTTCGATGGAGCAGTTAGAGACAGTAAGTTCTGCAGGGGACAGGCATTCGTGGGGAAGGGCCAGAGTTAGGAGTGTCATCAAAGAATCTTCTTCACAGTTACACTCATCATTTTGGGTTACATTGACATATATCCCAGAAGCAAAATAGAGGCATCCCTGGCCCTCTAATGAGAATGAAAGCACTTGAAACCATTAAAAGGGCTAGAGTCAGAAAGAAAAACACCATACAGTATATTAATGTATATATATAGAATTTAGAAAGATGGTAATGATGACCCTATTTGCGAGACAGCAAAAGAGACACAGATGTAAAGAACAGACTTTTGGACTCTGTGGGAGAAGGGGAGGTTGGGGTGATTTGAGAGAATAGCATTGAAGCATGTATATTATCATATGTGAAACAGATCGCCAGTCCAGGTTCAATGCATGAGACAGGGTGCTTGGGGCTGGTGCACTGGGATGACCCAGAGGGATGGGATGGGGAAGGAGGTGGGAGGGAGGGTCAGGACGGGGAACACATGTGCACCCATGGCTGATTCATGTCAATGCATGGCAAAACCCACCACAATATTGCAAAGTAATTAGCCTCCAATTAAAATAAATTTAAAAACAAAAAGGCTAGAGGCATTGTTCCTGCACTTGCACCTGGTCCCTTGTGCTGTAACTGACGTTCTCTTGCTCTCTGCATCCTAGCTATGCTGGACCTTACAAGGAAGGGGAGGGTTGTGGCAATGGCAATAATGGTCCACCACCTCTCACCTCTCCTTGTAGCAGAGACAAGATCTTTAGAGGTTCTAAGCACTGGAATTATGCCTCCACTATAAAAATTCCAAGGGCTTCCCTGGCGGCTCAGTGGTAAAGAATCCTCTGTAATGCAGGAGATGTGGAGACTTGGATTTGATCCCTGGGTCAGGAAGATGCCCTGGAGGAGAAAATGGCAACTCATTCCAGTATTCTTGCCTGAGAAATCCCATGGACAGCAGCCTGCCATCCTGCCAGGCTGCTGTCCATGGGTTGCAAAGAATTGGACGTGACTCAGTGACTAAAAGGCAACAATAAAAACTCTAAATGTTAAAATAATTGAATGACTGTTTATAAGTTCTAATGTCTTCCTGTATGACTAAATCATTGCTTTCCCCCTCTTTATTTATGAAATACTAACATCTTTCAGAGTTTGTTCTTCTTGGTAAGGGAGTGGGTGAGGACAGCTGATTTGTTGGCGTGGTGGCTTAAGTAGTGTATTCTTCCTTTTGGGTAATATAACACTGTGGGGGATGAGATCGAAGGGGCCTGATTCCCTGCACAATGACTTCTTGCTGCAGAGCTGGGCATTTCTAAGCTCTTCTTGGGGATAAAGAAAGGTCTTCTGTTAGCATTCACTACTATACAAGTTACTACAACAGCCCATTATCACCTAAGCACTTTCTCAGCTTGCAAATAGAGAACAAAGATCCAAGGAGCTGGAGCCAAGGGTAGGTCAAATTTAAAGAGCAAGAGATGGAGAAAGGTTTCAAGTGTGAAGTGCTGCTGGGAAAGAGAAGGCTCAGGTGAGGGGACTAACGGGAACCCTTGTGTAGTCCGAGGGGCACCCTGGGCTCCTGGGAGCTAGGTACCCAAAGGAAGGAAGAGTAGCATCTGAGTTTTTGCTAAAGGTACCCCACCTGGGTAGTGATGGAAGTGGGAGAACTTCTGTGGCAGGGAAACTGATACTGCGGAGAGGGGGTAAATAGAGCCTTTACCTAGTCTTGACTTCTCTGCCAACTTAGGACAGCACCAAGGAGACAAAACTGTGACCTTGTAAGGGGCTGGATCCATAGCTTCCATCATACCACTGATTCCTGGTTCTCACTCTTCCTGTTCTTCACGCCTAGTGAGGCATAAAGTGAGAAATCTGTGCTTACCAAGGCCCTTACGGTTTAGGAGCAAAGTGCAAAGGAGAATTGGAGCAAATAGGGAGGGAGATGCAGGTCCTTAGTGAAGTGTTCTCAAATAATGAGTTAAATAAGAAAAACTCCATAAAATCAATAAACCAGAAAGGAAAAAATCTAAAATATTTGGATGTCTAAATTCTGTAACCAATGGTAACATTTGTGAGAGCTCTTTCCTTATTCTGTGATTGTGTAAATGCTCAATTTCACTGGAAGGGTGTTCTCATCTGATCTCTATTCCCCAACATTGACATTTCTTTTTTTCATTCACTTTTAAGCCTTTTCTAGTAAAGACTGCCAACTGTGTCGTATTAGCAGTGGCTGTGAAATGGACTATTTTCACTAGTGGCTAAGATGAGACCAGAATATGGAAAATAAAGGCAGTTTTAAAAATTCAATTTGCAGGAGGTATGTATGAATAATTTATGTGTCCTTACTTTATAACATAATAACTAAGGTACCATTGATTTATTATAAAAAATTAAAGTATGTTTAATGATACCACTTTATCTGTGCATTTAAAATTAAAATATAAATCAAAGGTATCATTAAAAATAATTTCACCTTACTATATATTTCAAACTCTATGGGTTATTTTATTCCAATGCACCTAATCTCTTAATTCAGCTAAAAAAAGAGATGACTCTAAGAAGTGACATGATAAATAAGTTAAAACATAACACTTTTATGACATAATACTGACAAAAGAAGTGAAAGATGATCTAAAGTTGCAGAGGTTCTAAACTGCTGAAGAGGTATTAGCATTCTTGTATGAACTTTGGCATATGAAAGAGAACATTCTGTTTATTGACATTTTCTAGTTGAAAGATTTAGAAAGTTTCCACATTGATAAGGTTTTATCGATCTGGAGTGAATTGCTAAGATGACTGTTGTATCTAGTGCTTGTGACCACAACAAAGAGAAGAGAAACAAATTTTGACTCCTGGGCATTACCTAAGGAGACGGACTCAGAGGACCTGAGGCTAGATGTCCAGCATGATCCATGCTGGCAATACGAGGCAATACTAGGAAAAAGGGAAAGAAAAATTTTAAGATCCAAATCCATCCTTTCTGCTATGAAACTGTATTTTATATTAGGACAGCATTTTCACTGTGTCTGATTATTATTTTTAGTTATTAATGATACTATAATAGTAGCTTGTTGGTATTTATCTCCAATACATTTTAAATGATTTACAGGCACTTTTAAAATATTCTGTATCATATCCCTGTCAGGTGATAATATCACTCCTTACCCCTCCTCCCAAGGCAATTTAGAGAAAGAAAAACAGAGATACCAAATGAGGAACAGATGATTTTAAAAACAACGACAACAATAACAGCAAGAGGGAAATTTCTCAGTTTTCTGATTTCTACACTGGTATGTTCTTCATGGAGCTTTGCTGCTTTGTTTCAAAGTGTATGATCTAAAATAAGTGGTGTGCAGTGCAAGTCCAACAAAGTGAAATTTTACTTTTTGAGAGTTAATTAGTGATGTTTTTTGACAAGTGTGAGCTTTCTTTGGTACATTCACAGGAAGTAAATAACAGCTACCCAGATCTCTAAGATGTTGTCTTATATTCTAAGAAGTGAAGATATATATTGAGGGTGGTATGGGGCTGGGTGTTGCAGGCAGTTCTTATTGGAGGCGTTCAATATTTCTAGCTTTTAAGAAAAACTGCTCACTGAAAGTTGGAACTCTTTTAGAGAATAGAAATTTGTCATGGACTGAATGCATGTGTTCACTACACAAATTTGTGTGTTGAAATCTGAACCCCCAGTATGATGGTATTAGGAGGTAGTAGCTTTAGGAGGTAACTAGGTCACAGGAACAGGGCCCTTAATGGGATTAGTGCCTTTATACTGTTCATGGGGTTTGCAAGATCTTCATAACCCAAATAACCATGATGGCATGATCACTGGACTAGAGCCAGACATCCTGGAATGTGAAGTCAAGTAGGCCTTAAAAAGCATCACTAAGAATAAAGCTAGTGGAGGTGACGGAATTCCAGTTGAACTATTTCAAATCCTAAAAGATGATGCTGTGAAAGTGCTACACTCAATATGCCAGTAAATTTAGAAAACTCAGCAGTGGCTACAGGACAAGAACAGGTCAGTCAGTTTTCATTCCAATCCCCAAAAAAGGCAATGCCAAAGAATGTTCAAACTACACATAATTCCACTCATCTCACATGCTAGCAAACAAACGCTCAAAATTCTCCAAGCCAGGCTTCAACAGTATGTTGAACCATGAAATTCCAGATGGTCAAGCTGGATTTAGAAAAGTCACAGGAACAAGAGATCAAATTGACAACATCCGTTGGATCATTGAGAAAGCAAGAGAGTTCAAGAAAAACATCTACTTCTGCTTTATTGACTACGCCAAGCCTTTGACTGTGTGTATCACAATAAACTGTGGAAAATTCTTCAAGAGATGAGAATACCAGACCACCTTACCTGACTCCTGAGAAATCTGTATGCAGGCCAAGAAGCAGCAGTTAGAACTGGACATGTAACAACAGATTGGCTCCAAATGGGAAAAGGAGTACGTCAAGACTGTATATTAGAAAGCCGAGATAAATCCACGAACCTATGGACACCTTATCTTCGACAAAGGAGTCAAGAATATACAATGGAGAAAAGATAATCTCTTTAACAAGTGGTGCTGGGAAAACTGGTCAACCACCTGTAAAAGAATGAAACTAGAATACTTTCTAACACCATACACAAAAATAAACTCAAAATGGATTAAAGACCAGAAACTATAAAACTCCTAGAGGAGAACATAGGCAAAACACTCTCCGACATACATCATAGCAGGATCCGCTATGACCCACCTCCCAGAGTAATGGAAATAAAAGCAAAAATAAACAAATGAGACCTAATTAAAATTAAAAGCTTTTGTGCAACAAAGGAAACTATAAGCAAGGTGAAAAGACAGCCTTCAGAATGGGAGAAAATAGTAGCAAACAAAGCAACTGACAAAGAATTAATCTCAAAAATATACAAGCAAACCCTGTAGCTCAATTCCAGAAAAATAAATGACCCAATCAAAAAATGGGCCAAAGAACTAAACCAACATTTATCCAAAGAAGACATATGGATGGCTAACAAACACATGAAAAGATGCTCAACATCACTCATTATCAGAGAAATGAAAATCAAAACCACAATAAGGTACCATTTCATGCCAGTCAGAATGACTGCTATCCAAAAGTCTACAAGCAATAAATGCTAGAGAGGGTGTGGAGAAAAGGGAACCCTCTTACACTGTTGGTGGGAATGCAAACTGGTACAGCCACTATGGAGAACAGTGTAGAGATTCCTCAAAAACTTGGAAATAGGACTGCCATATGACCCAGCAATCCCACTGCTGGGCATACACACTGAGGAAACCAGAACTGAAGAGACACGTGTACCCCAATGTTCATCGCAGCACTGTTTATAATAGCCAGGACATGGAAGCAACCTAGATGTCCATCAGCAGACGAGTGGATAAGAAAGCTGTGGTACATATACATAATGGAATATTACTCAGCCTTTAAAAAGAATACATTTGAATCAGTTCTAATGAGGTGGATGAAATTGGATTATACAGAGTGAAGTAAGCCAGAAAGAAAAACATCAATACAGTAACTAACACATATATATGGAATTTAGAAAGATGATAATGATAACCCTGTATGCAAGGCAGCAAAAGAGACACAGATGTATAGAACAGTCTTTTGGACTCTGGGAGAGGGAGAGGGTGGGATGATTTGGGAGAATGGCATTGAAACATGTATAATATCATATGTAAAATGGATCGCCAGTCCAGGTTCGATGCATGAGACAGGGTGCTCGGGGCTGGTGCACTGGGATGACCCAGAGGGATGGGATGGGGAGGGAGGTTGGAAGGTGGTTCAGCATGGGGAACACGTGTACACCCATTGCAGATTCATATCAATGTATGGCAAACCCAATGAAATATTGTAAAGTAAAAAAAAAAAAAAGACTGTATATTGTCACCCTGCTTATTTAACTTCTATGCAGAGTATATCATGCAAAATGTCAGGCTGGATGAAGCACAAGCTGGAATCAAGATTGCCAGGAGAAATATCAATAACCTCAGATATGCAGATGACACCACCCTTATGGCAGAAATCAAAGAGGAACTAAAGAGCCTCTTGATGAAAGTGAAAGAGGAGAGTAGAAAAAGTTGGCTTAAAACTCAACATTCAAAAAACTAACATCATGGCATCTGGTCCCATTACTTCATGGCAAATAGATGGGGAAACAATGGAAACAGTGACAGACTTTATTGTCTGTCAAATGATTGCTCCAAAATCACTGCAGATGGTGACTGCAGCCATGAAATTAAAAGACACTCCTTGGAAGAAAAGCTATGACCAACCTAGACAGCAAATTAAAAAGCAGAGGCATTACTTTCCAACAAAGGTCTGTCCAGTCAAAGCTATGGTTTTTCCAGTAGTCATGTATGGATGGGAAAGTTGGACTATAAAGAAAGCTGAGTGCTAAAGAATTGATGCTTTTGAACTGTGGTGTTGAAAAAGAGTCTTGAGAATCCCTTGGACTGTAAGGAGATCCAACCAGTCAATCCTAAAGGAAATCAGTCCTGAATATTCATTGGAAGAACTGATGCTAAAGCTGAAGCTCCAATCTTTGGCCACCTGATTTGAAGAACTGACTCATTTGAAAAGACCCTGATGCTGGGCAGGATTGAAGGCAGGAGGAGAAGGAGACAACAGAGGATGAGATTGTTGGATGGCATCACTCATTTGAGGGACATGAGTTTGAGTGAACTCCAGGAGTTGGTGATGGACAGGGAAGGCTGTCTTGTTGCAGTCCATGGGGTTGCAAAGAGTCAGACATGACTGCATGACTTAACTGAACTAACTGAACTGAGTGCCTTTATAAGAAGAGACACCAGAGAGTATTCTCTCTCTCTCTTTTTTTATCTCTTGCTCCTTCATTTCCTGCCTCTTTCTCTACCCCCATCCCTTCACTCTCTCTCTCTCCCCCCATCTCTCTCCACCATGTCAGGATACAAGGAGACCAGGAATAAGGTTGTCACTAAGAATCCAACCATGGTGGCACCCTCATCTCCGTTGTCCAGCCTCCAGAATTGTGAGAGATACATGTTTCTTATTTAAATCACGAGGTCTATGGTATTTGTTATAGCAGCCTGAAAGGTCTAAGACAAGGTTTTGAAATTTTGTTTAGAAAGATCTTAAAGTTTAGAGCAGATCATAAGGCATGGCGTGCAATGAGAAAACTACTCCTGGTGTTTATTCTTGTTCTTTAACAATTTCTACTAAAACATGATTTTTCTTGTATTAAAGTATCAGCTATTGGGTATGGCTAAGGAAAATGATGTTCTTGTTAATCCAGCATCTGGTTAATAGAAATTGTCATACATATACCAGTTTTCAAATACTGAGACAGCCGTACATATACTTGATGGTAAAATGATGTTGAGGATACTTGAAATTTTTTCTGATTATCTAGAACATATTACAGAATCACACCATGCTGCCAGGGCATCTTAATAAAAAAATAGCAGTTTTCCTTGAGCGATAAATGAACTGAAGTGACAGCTGAGAGTTTGAATTGCTATAATGCTGTATGAGTGTTTATCTAGAAACACGCTGCAATAATTAATTACCTTATGGCATTCTCTTTCTTTGAGATCGGCCCCAACTTCTCAGTGCTTTCAAAGCACTCATGTCAAAGCCAGACACCTTAACTTACAGCATTGCTATTTCAAGTACAAGTCCAATTTAAAGCATCATTATAGAGACAGTTTTGACTTCTGATGTAGCAAAACCATTTTCCTAAGTGTCAGAGGTACTTCTTTAAGCATTGGATTGCCTTTTTGTTGTTGTTCTGTGATTGAGATTTTCTTTTATTATAATGCAGAGGATTTTCCTCTTTTAGTGATAAAAGCCTGAACTCCAATGAATTGATTCATAAGGCTGTTTATAACTGACTTTACCCTTTTTGGCAAATGTGCTGATGCTTAGTAATATCTGACTTTCCTTTGACAAGCGGTTTCTTGATGGATATAAAGTAAATAAATATTGACTTCTTTTCTTTGAGGGTGACAGAGGTTTTTCAGTCTAATTTTTCTCCTGTTCTCTTCAGAAACCCTAGCTGGTGGAAGTGATGCTTGCTCCTTTAAGGAGTAAACCAAAGGTAAAGGCATCTGGTCCCATCACTTCATGGGAAATAGATGGGGAAACAGTGGACACAGTGTCAGACTTTATTTTGGGGGGCTCCAAAATCACTGCAGATGGTAACTGCAGCCATGAAATTAAAAGACGCTTACTCCTTGGAAGAAAAGTTATGACCAACCTAGATAGCATATTCAAAAGCAGAGACATTACTTTGCCGACTAAGGTCCGTCTAGTCAAGGCTATGGTTTTTCCTGTGGTCATGTATGGATGTGAGAGTTGGACTGTGAAGAAGGCTGGCACTGAAGAATTGATGCTTTTGAAGTGTGGTGTTGGAGAAGACTTGAGAGTCCCTTGGACTACAAGGAGATTCAACCAGTCCATCCCAAAGGAGATCAGTCCTGGGTGTTCTTTGGAAGGACTGATGTTGAAGCTGAAACTCCAATACTTTGGCCACCTCATATGAAGAGTTGACTCATTGGAAAAGACTCTGATGCTGGGAGGTAGCAGAGACATTACTTTGCCGACTAAGGTCCGTCTAGTCAAGGCTATGGTTTTTCCTGTGGTCATGTATGGATGTGAGAGTTGGACTGTGAAGAAGGCTGAGCACTGAAGAATTGATGCTTTTGAAGTGTGGTGTTGGAGAAGACTTGAGAGTCCCTTGGACTACAAGGAGATTCAACCAGTCCATCCCAAAGGAGATCAGTCCTGGGTGTTCTTTGGAAGGACTGATGTTGAAGCTGAAACTCCAATACTTTGGCCACCTCATATGAAGAGTTGACTCATTGGAAAAGACTCTGATGCTGGGAGGGATTGGGGGCAGGAGGAGAAGGGGACGACTGAGGATGAGATGGCTGGATGGCATCACCAACTTGATGGACATGAGTTTGAGTGAACTCCGGGAGATGGTGATGGACAGGGAGGCCTGGCGTGCTGTGATTCATGGGGTCGCAAAAAGGTGGACACGACTGAATGAATGAACTGAACTGAAAGGGATTTGCTGCTGCTAAGTCGCTTCAGTCGTGTCGAAAGGGATTTAGGTGAGATATAAACAGAAATTTCCTGACAATGTAGTAAACGATGAGAACTTGTTTTGTCAAAGAAAGTTGTTGAATATTAGACAAAGATCTCTTCCCCACCAAGAAGTCAGTCAAGGCTTGAGATGTGAGAGAGGAGAGCTAGCCCAGTGGTTATCCCTGGCCAGTACCTGCCTTTTTCATTTTTAATTGGAGTATAATTGCTTTATAATGTTGTGTTAGTTTCTGTGTTAATTTCTGCTGTACAACAGCATGAATCAGCCGTATATAGGCATATATCCCCTCCATTTTGAGACTCCCTCTGCCTCCCCATCCCACCCCTCTACGTCATCACAGATCACTAAGCTGAGCTCCATGTGCTATACAGCAGCTTCCAATTAGCTATTTAACACATGACAGGGTATATATGTCAGTGCTACTCTCTTCAATTTGCCCCACCCTCTCCTTCCTTGCCTGTGTCCATATGTTCATCCTCTAAGTCTGTGTCTCTATTCCTCTCCTGCATACAAGTTCATCAGTACCATTTTTCTAGATACCATATATATATATATATATGTTAATATACTGTATTTGTTTTCTCTTTCTGACTTAGTTCAATCTGTGTCACAGTCTCTATGTTCATCCACATCACCTCAACCACCATCAACTATGGAGAACAGTATGCAAGTTTCTTAAAAAACTAAAAATAAAAGTCCCATATGATGCAGAAATTTCTTTACTGGGCATATACCCTGAGAAAACCATAGTTCAAAAAGACACATATACCTAATGTTTATAGAAACATTATTTACAATAGCCAGGACATGGAAGCAACCTAAATGTCCATCAACACAGGAATAGATAAAGGAGATACGGTACATATATGCAATGGAATATTACTCAGCCATGAAAATGAACAAAAATTGGGTCATTTGTAACTGCCTTCTGGTGGCTCAGATGGTTAAGAATCTGCCTGCAATGCAGGAGATGCAGGTTTGATCCCTGGGTTGGGAAGATCCTCTGGAGAAGGGAATGGCTATCCACACTGGTATTCTTGCCTGGAGAATCCCATGGACAGGGAGGAGCCTGATGGGCTACAATCCATGGGGTCATAAAGAGTCAGACATGACTGAGCAACTAAGATTTTCACTTGTTCACTATCTGATACTTGACCTTGCTCCTTGCCCACTTCTGGCCTCAGTAGGGATATGGTGATAAGACAAGGATGAGAATGAGGAGGGAAGAGAAGACATATCCTACCTTCTTATGAGTCTGGGTTTTGAAGTTATACCTATGAAGCTCTCTGTCTTTCCCACTGAATTAAATACAAGATCTTTAGGCTGACATTTGAAGCCCTCCAGATATTGGCTGAAGTACATTGTTCCAGGTGTCTCTCACTAATCCTTTTCAGGGATTCTAGACCACAGACGACACGGTCCCCTTTTCTCATTACATGCAGCACAGATTTCTGCCTTGCACACTTGCTCATGCTGACCATCTCTGGCCCTCCTGCTATTCCACTGAACTGGAATCCTACCATTTTGAATCCTTACTCACTTAGGCCTGACCGTACTGGCCCATTTCCTAGTTTCCTTTGCTGAGCATGCTCTGGCCCTGGAACTTTGCACTTCATATCCCTTCTATCTGGAACATTCTGTTCCAGTTATAGAATGGAATCATTCCTTTATTTTCTTTAAGACAATCCTCAAACCTTGATTTTCCTGTGAGGTGTTCCTTGACCACTCTGCTTAAAATTAAAAATTTCCTGGCTCTCTCCTTATCACCTGCCCTGCTTTACTTTTTACATAGCACCATTCTCTGCTATATTATACCACTTGCTTATAAACTATCTTTTTCTGTTCTACCCTCCCATCTCATTACCAGTAGAATTTAAATTTCATTTAGTCAGAGACTCTTGTCTGTGTTGTTCAGGGCTTTATATCTAGTACCTCAAAACAGTGTCTGACATATAGTGAGCTGTCAATAAATATTCACGGAACAAATGAATAAATGGATACTGTGTCTTCTGCCTGATATTCCCCTCTTCATACCTACCTATATTTTATTTTTATTTTTTTAATTAATTTTTATTTTTTAGTTTGTTTTGCTTTACCATTTTCAGATGCTATCTCCTTCATGAAGCTTTCCCTGGTTCTTCCCAGCATTATTTTCCCTCCTCTGACTCCCTAAAATTTCTCCTGTTTGAAATGAAGTCTCTGCATTCTCCCCTGAGCCATTGTAACCTATGACTTTTCTTCTTCCTTCTGATAAATAATTTTTTGAGGACTGAGTTTGTGTTGCTGTGCATATCCTTGTCATGATGGCTTTAACTTTAAAGACTCATTTAAGAGTTCCACTTCTGGAATGACAGTATGAGGAGTTCCACAGATTCACTCCCTGTTGAAACAAGCATAACTGATGAAAAGTTTATTTTAAAAACCTAGAAATTGTCCTAAGGGCATCCAGCAAATTAATAAATATTTATTCCAGAAGAACAGAATCTTCTGAAGATTTCCTGAAATGAACTGACTTATTTGAAATAGAATATGAGGGAAGTTTGAGACTAAGGGAACTCGAAAACAGTGGAGACTTTTTTCTGGTTCGTGGTAAGTGAACCAGAGGAAGCTAGTAGCCCTTTTAATTCAGAACAAGATAAACTATAGAAAAGCTAGTTCACTAGGGAACTATGGTGAGAGAAATGAAGAGCCATCCTGGACTCAGAGTAAACCTCGAAGACTAGTTTTTGCTTAAATTTAACTGGTTCAGACCCTGTAACAGTTTCTGGACAGAATATTGTTGAAAACAATACAACAATCAACCCAGTTCCTGGAGCATAACAGCTGGGTGTGGTTCCAGATGCACATGCAGCCTAACAGAGAGGCCAGGGAAAGAGACAATGAAAGCGAGCCCTGCTAAAACTAAAGTCATTCCAGGATGATGTGTGCACAGCCTAGGCTTTGTCCACTGAGAAATGACCCCAAAGTCTTCACGTGTTAGGAAAACAGATGGCACTAAACTATCTTATCCAAGTTATTGAACAAATAAACTTTAACAAGCAAAAAAACGCCCCAGAGAGTCGGGAGGGGAATCAGTGTCCAGAGTCGCTACATTCCCTTAAATATCCAAATTTTAACCCCAAATAACAAGATAGGTGAAAACAAACAAGCCAGAAAAGCATGACTCATTTATAATAAAGAGGAAAAAAAACAACAACAATAGAAATTTTCTGGAAGAGGGCCAAAATGGCAGGTGTAACAGACAAACACTTCAGAGATGTCACTATAAGTATGTTTAAATAATTAAAGTAAACTATGCTTAGTGAGGTTCCCTGATGGCTGAGAGGTTAAAGCGTCTGCCTGCAATGTGGGAGACCTGGGTTCGATCCCTGGGTCGGGAAGATCCCCTGGAGAAGGAAATGGCAATCCACTCCAGTATTCTTGCCTGGAGAATCCCATGGATGGAGAAGTAGTAGGTTACAGTCCACGGGGTCGCAAAGAGTCGGACACGACTCAGTGACTTCACCTTCACCATGCTTAGTGAAAGTTGCTCAGTGCGACCCCATGGACTGTAGCTTGCTAGGCTACTCTGTCCATGGAATTCTCCAGGCCAGAATACTGGAGTGGGTAGCCATGCCCTTTTCCAGAGGATCTTTCCAACCCAGGATGAAACCCAGGTCTCCCGCATTACAGTTGGATTCTTTACTGTCTGGGCCACCTTCAGTTCAGTTCAGTCCAGTCGCTCAAAAGAAGTAAAACAATTTATGATGAAAATATAATCAAATAGATAATAACAATTAAGAAAGAGATATAACTTATAAAAAAAGTAAATGGAAATTCTGGAGCTGAAAAGTACCATAAGTAAGTAAGTAAGTAAAGTCACTCAGTCGTGTCCGACTCTGTGACCCCATGGACTGCAGCCCACCAGGCTCCTCAGTCCATGAGAAAGTACCATAACGTAAGTGAAAGTTTATTAGAGGAGCCCAACAGTAGACTTGAACTGACAGAAGAAAAAAGTCAATGAATTTGAAGATAGATTGTTGTGGTTGTTTTAGACTCTAAGTCTTGTCTGAGTCTTTTTCGATCCCATGGACTGTAGCCTGTCAGGCTCCTCTACTCATCAGATTTTTCAGGCAAGAATACTGGAGTGGGTTACCATTTTCTTCTCCAGAGGAGCTTCCTGATCCAGAGATCCAACCTGCATTTCCTGCTTGGCAGGTGGATTCTTTACCACTGAGCCACTTAGGAAGCCCACAGATTATTAGATATTATGTAATCTAAAGAATAGAGCTTCCCAGGTGGCGCTAGTGGTAAAGAACCTGTCTGCCAATGCAGGAGACGTAGAGATGTGGGTTTGATCCCTGGGTCATGAAGATGCCCTGAAGAAGGGCATGGCAACCCACTCCAGGATTCTTGCTTGAAGAATCCCGTGGACAGAGGAGCCTGGTGGGCTATAGTACATGGAGTCGCACAGAGTCAGATACAACTGAAACGACTTAGCACACAGGCATGCAATCTGAGGAACAGAAAGAAAAAGATAATGAAGAAAGAATAGAGCCTTGGGAAAATGTGGGATGCCACTAAAGCACACTAAATTATGCATAATAGAAGTACCTGAAGGAGGGGAAAAGAGGAGTAGAGAAATAATTTGTGGAAATAATAGCTGAAAACTTCCCTTATTTGATGACATTAACTTACATATCCAAGAAAGTCAATGAACTATAAAAAGCATAAACACCAAGAGACCCATATGGAGAGACATCATAGTTAAAATTCTGAGAGACAAAGAGAAAAATCTTAAAAGCATCAAGAGAAAAATGACTCGTCATGTACATCAAAACCCTAATAAAAAGTAAAAGATGGTTTCTCTGAAACAGTGGAGGCCAGAAAGCAGTGGAATGACATACCCAAAACACTGAAAGAAGAGCTATGAATTAGGAATCCATACCCAACAAAAGGAACTTTCAAAAATTAAGGCAAAATAAAAACATTCTCAGATGAATTAATAATGATAGAATTTGTTGCAAAAGACCCATTTTAATTTTAAAAAGTGCTAATTGAGTTTCTTTAGTATGAACCAGGCTTCCCTAGTGACTCAGCAGTAAAGAATCCACCTGCAGTGTGAAAGACTTGGATTCGATTCTTGGGTTGGGAAGATCCTCCAGAGAAGGAAATGGCAATTCACTCCCATATTCTTCCCAGGAAATTCCCATGGACAGGGGAGCCTGGCGGGCTACAGTCCATGGGTCACGAAGAATTGTACACAACTTAGTGACTTAAACCATCACCATCACCAGTATGAAAGCAAGTTACCCTGCAAAGTAATTTCAGTCCACATGAAGAAAAATAAACAGCACCAGTAAAGGCAATTTTGACAATATACATAAATATTTCTTTCCCTTTATTCTCACTGATATAAAAAGCAATTGTATGTTTGTGCTGTGGGGATTACAACATGTAGAGCTGTAATATTTGACAATAACAGCACAAATGAGGTTGGTGGAAGCAATGTTATATTAGAGTAAGGAAACTGCAGGAGAAGGTAACTCATATCCACAGGGAAAAATGAGAGAACCAGACATAGCAAATAAGGCTAACAATACAAACAATATAAACATATATTTGATTTCCTTTCTTCTCTCAGTTTCTTTAAAAAGACATAAATCATATAATGTAATAATTATAACAGACAGTTCCAGAAAAACATCATTTCTGCTTTATTGACTATGCCAAAGCCTTTGACTGTGTGGATCACAGTAAACTGTGGAAAATTCTGAAAGAGATGGGAATACCAGACCACCTGACCTGCCTTTTGAGAAATCTGTATGCAGGTCAGGAAGCAACAATTAGAACTGGACACGGAACAACAGACAGGTGCCAAATAGGGAAAGGAGTGTGTCAAAGCTGTATATTGTCACCCTGCTTATTTAACTTCTATGCAGAGTACATCATGAGAAACGCTGGACTGGAAGAAACACAAGCTGGAATCAAGATTGCTGGGAGAAATATCAATAACCTCAGATATGCAGATGACACCACCCTTATGGCAGAAAGTGAGGAGGAGCTAAAAAGCCTCGTTGAAAGTGAGAGAGGAGAGTGGAAAAAGGTGGCTTAAAGCTCAACATTCAGAAAACGAAGATCATGGCATCTGGTCCCATCACTTCATGGGAAATAGATGGGGAAACAGTAGAAACAGTGTCAGACTTTGTTTTTTGGGGCTCCAAAATCACTGCAGATGGTGACTGCAGCCATGAAATTAAAAGGCGCTTACTCCTTGGAAGAAAAGTTATGACCCACCTGAGTGCCGAAGAATTGATACTTTTGAACTGTGGTGATGGAGACTGCGCGACTGAACTGAACTCAACTGAACTGTAGTAGAAAGTATGTACTGATGTTCCATATTTTATTCAACCTATGTCCTAATGATGGATAGTTATTTATGATTTCAAAAATCCTTGTTAGGTGGAAAATAATGCACATAGTCAATATTTCTAAGCATAAAGGGAATTTCATTAGTCAGTTATTGTTACAATAATGCATTATGATACACCCCCCACAAGGTATCAGTGTTACACAATAAGCATCTGCTTCCTATTCACAAGTTCGTAAGTCAGCTTGGGTTTACCTCATCTCTTTTGGGCTTGCCTGGGCTTGGCCTCACAGTGTGGGCTGGTTTTAGGTTTAGTTTGTGTGTCTTATTCTCCTTGGACCAGGAACTACCCAGGACTACGGTAGGTAGCAGAAGCATGAGGAGCCAAGCCATTAAGATCGTCTGCTCATAGTCCTTTGCTCATAGCAAGTCATGTGGCCAACCACAGTGGAATGGGGGAAATACACTCCTCTTACTCTAGCAGGAGGTACTCAAAGTCACAAGATAAAGAGTGCAAATGGATAATTCTTTAACAGTGAGGGTGTAACAAATTCCAATGTACCACCTAATATGTAGTAAAACATAATAAAACATAATCTCACTTCACATTGCCAGTGATCCCTTCTTCCAAAAAAGAGTCGCTGTTGCCAATTTCTTGAAATATCTTTTCAAATATGAGTATGTGTATGGTGATTCAGTTCATGTCAGTAGTCTTTATGGACATTGCCATATTGTTCTCCAAAGTGGTCACACTATTTTCCACTCCAGCTAACTGTGAATGAGAGGCTCTATTTCTTTACACGCTTGCCAACACTAGGTGTCAATACTATGGAATACCTAATCTTTGCCATTATGGTTATTTTGCAGTTATTTCCCCATGTATACATGTCCATTCACATGTAGAATCTATTCATGTCCTTTGCCTATTTTCCTGTTGGGTTGATTATGTTTCTAATTAATTCCTAAGAGCCCTTTATATAGTAATAAAATTCTCCCTTTGGTTGTTTGCAATTTTTCTCCTAGTTTATGGTTTGTCTTTTGACTTTGCTTATTGTGTTTTTTTCCCCTCTTTGGAGAACTGTTTAATTAGTACATAGTAAAATTTATCATTCTCTTATGGTTCATGGGTTTTAAGTTTTGCTTAGAAAGGTGCTCCTCTCTTGAGGCGGTTCATTCCTTGGGATTCTCATTTAATAGATCTGCGGCATGGTTCCGGGAATCTTTAACAAGGTGCCAAACTGGTAATTTTGGCCATCATCCAAGTCTAGAAACATGGATGAAATAAGATCAAGTATGTAGGACACCTGGTAAGTGAGCAGACACTCAGTAACTATTTGTTCTCTAGTCTCACTGTATTATCCTAATAGGTAACTTTGAAATTTCCATTGAAAGAGATACATTTCAACTCAGCATATTTTTTTGGTTATTTTTTTTGCAAAGCTACTTATCACAATTTTTAATTTCATAAATACTTTTGGCTTCAGTAAATGGTTATTAGCTCTTCTCACCATTAATTGGCGAGCATATATTGAGTACCCATAATTTGCTGAACTGTGTAAAATCCTATTCTTAATAGATGATACTGACCCTCCCCTAGTGGAACAGGGGAATCGATCTGTTTGTTCAGTGGTAATGATAGAATTATTTTAAGCTATGACACATTCTCATCTATTTCTTCATGTAACTAAGGACAGTTTTGCAAACAGGCCATCTGTAGGTAGAGTTGCTAACTATAACTTGATATATATTGGGCCTCATTTCTGGCCTTGTTCTGTGGTGTTTATCATCTGACAATGGTCATGCCAGGCCCTAATTTTAGATCCTTAGGTGATTACACTAACTGCCCGTTTTCCTCTCCTGGGCTAGGCAGAGTTGAAAGATTTTCTTTAAAATGCTTTTCAATTGTTAATATGTGTTTGCAGTCACCTGAGGATCTTGTTAAGAAACTTGTGAAGTTTCTAATTCAGTAGTTCTGAGGCTGGGGTCTGCTGCTGCTGCTAAGTCGCTTCAGTCACGTCCAACTCTGTGCCCCCCATAGACAGCCTCCTACCAGGCTCCCCCGTCCCTGGGATTAGAACACTGGAGTGGGTTGCCATTTGCTTCTCTAATGCATGAGAGTGAAAAGCTCAGTCGTGTCTGACTCAGTGACCTCATGGATTGCAGCTCACCAGGCTCCTCCATCCATGGGATTTTCCAGGCAAGAATGGGGTGCCATTGCCTTCTCCGGGGCTGGGGTCTAAGATTCTGCAATTCTAGCAAGCTCCCAGGTGATGTCCCAATGCTGCTGGTTATGGATATCACTTTGAGGAGCAAGGTCCAAGACCACAAAGTCTTACTACATTATTTTTGAGAAGTCAGTGGTTCCTTCCCCATCTTCTTTGTTCCTGTTTGGTTTCTTTATTCCATATTCCTTGACTCTCTTGCAATAACTTCACTTAACAATAAGCCAGAACTGCAGGATAGGCCAAACAGCAGCCCTCTTTGATGGGTACCAAGAGCCCTTCCTCCATCCAAAGAAAATCCACTGATCTGCCATAGTGCCTGAATTCCTCAATTCTGGAAAATCTTCTCAAAGCCTCTAGAGAAGGATGATATTACCCAGGGGAGTAAGGTTAGCTAGACTAGTTAGGTATTTATCAGACTGGAACACAGACACATTGTCATCAGCAGGAAGAGTACTGAAAGAGTGGTAGGTACATGGGAGAGTGAGTTTTGATAGGGCAGGAGACATAGAACTTGGATACAAAAAGGCACTGAGTGTTAGAGTGAAGTCAGGTGGAATTGGACATAAAAGATGATAAAAGGGCTCCACAGGAACAGTGCTTTCTAGGTGTTTTTTGTTTGTTTGTTTCTTTTGTTATTTCTTTAACATCTTTTGTTTACTTGACAAATTGCTTAGGGATATTTATTATTGGCTGCTACCCCGGGTTAGCTGCCATTGTCCTGGCTGCTGGCTCCTTAACACCTTTATGTGTAAATGAAAGCTCTCCTGGTTTGGCCAGATGGCCTCACCTATAGACAGTCCATTCTGAAGGAGATCAGCCCTGGGATTTCTTTGGAAGGAATGATGTTGAAGCTGAAGTTCCAGTACTTTGGCCACCTCATGCGAAGAGTTGACTCATTGGAAAAGACCCTGATGCTGGGAGGGATTGGGGGCAGGAGGAGAAGGGGACGACTGAGGATGAGATGGCTGGATGGCATCATGGACTCGATGGACGTGAATCTGAGTGAACTCCGGGAGTTGGTGATGGACAGGGAGGCCTGGCGTGCTGCGATTCATGGGGTCGCAGAGTCGGACACGACTGCGCGACTGAACTGATAGACAGCTTAGCTGCTCAGCTAGGGCCCAGGGCATGAGGGCTTGGGGCTGTGCTAAAGGCAAGAGTGGAGGTATTAGGCAGGCGAGATGTGAAGAGGTGGTGTTCTCCACCCTGAGTTGCTGCAGTTCCCGGCTTTTGGCTTTTTGGAAGCACTTGACGTTGAGCCGGCATAACATTAATGCAGGTGCAGCTGGATGGCCGGAAGTGGTGATCCGGATTGCTCAGGGCAGGCACTCAAGCAGAGGGACGTTTACAGGAGCTCTATAGCAAAGAGCAAGGGAAAACTGGCTCTCTAGTCCCCATCGGAAGACAGCTTGTATCTGAAAACAGGACAACAGAAACAGAAATTCTAATCTTTCCGCTGTTTCAAAATACAGCCCTCCCCCCACTACCCCGCGCCTATAAACACCAAACACCTGGGCGGATAACGTGGTTCCTGCCAAAAGGACCTTTCCTTCCACACCTGACCTCTCTTGATCCCAGGACTTAACCTCAATTGCAGAAAGAATTTTCCAGGGTGGGGTTTTGCCAAATTTTCTGAGATGGTCAATGGGAAAAAAAGAATGCGTAAACTTGTCATGAGAAGTGAGACACGGACGGTAACTTTGTGCACAGTCTCGGCCTTAAAAGTCCAGGGGATAGTGGATCGAGGCCAAATAGTCACGGGAGCTGAAGCAAGGTGCGGGTCTGCACGGCTTCGCGCACACAGAACGCTCGCTCTGCTGCTAGCTGTCGGTTTCCGTCCCTGTCTCTGTCTTTGGCTCGCTCGCTCGCGTCACTCTCTGCAGCTAATGCAGAGCGATAGAGTAGCCTCAGGAGAACAGCTGGAGAGAGCTTAGAGAAAGACGAATTAATAGGAGCCTAGCGCAGCAGCAAATGCTGGAGCCTAGCGCTTAGCTGACCCGTTAAATGAGCAATCCTGTTAAGTGTGTTAATCAGCAAGGTGCCAGTGAGCTGAGCAGAACGCTCTGGGAGATACCTGGCATGGAAACGGGTCTCTTTATCTGTTGCATTTCAAACCTTGTCAGTTCCTGAGTCGTTGCCTCTCTCTCCCATCACTCTTTTTTTTATATAAATTTATTTATTTTAATTGGAGGTTAATTACTTTACAATATTGTATTGGTTTTGCACTCATCAACATGTATCCGCCACAGGTATACACGTGTTCCCCATCCTGAATCCCCCTCCCTCCTCCCTCCCCGTACCATCCCTCTGGGTCGTCCCAGTGCACCAGCCCCAAGCATCCAGTATCATGCAATGAACCTGGACTGGCTACTCGTTTCATGTATGATATTATACATGTTTCAGTGCCATTCTCCCAAATCAAGAGAGGATCTCCTGGGTTTCATGACCTTGGAGACTCACGTGGTCAGGAGCACCTCTGGCAAGCCTCAGGCGCATGGCATAAACAATCACTGCCTGGGTTTGGTGCCCGGGTTCTATCTCAGAGCCCATCTGGGGTCCCAGCCCTCCTTGCCAACCGTTTGCCTGGCGGGTCTGGAGAACCCAGAGACTTAAGGATCTCTAACGTGGGAGGGGTGGAAAAGAGGAGTCCTCTCTGGTACTCAGAAGCTCACATTATGAATGCAATTAGGCGGCATGCGTCTTTAATAACACTAGGGTCTGGCCTGGGGGGGACCAAACAGGTGAACTCCTGGCTGAACTAGATACCTGCTCAACGGGTAGAACTGGAGATCAGGATAGTTGACAAACTTTGCTTAGCGGTTTTCCCTGCCTTCACTCTCTGGGGTTCCGCGTTCGGCCTAACCCTTTAGGCTGGCGTACTCTGGTAAAGACGCTAGACGGCGCTGCTGGGACGCACTTTCTCCCGGGAAAGGTAAGAGGGAAGTGCTTTTTTTCCCCCTCTCTCTCTTTTTAACCAGGGGATGGGGGAACTCGGGGTTGGAATCCAAAGGGGTGTGGAAGAGGAGGAGGAGCAGCAGTAACCCTTTTCCGTGACGCGCCGGAGCTGTTCTCTCTAATCCCCTCCTCCTCCCCGGTGTAATCAGTCAGCCCGGAGGCACCAAACTGTTAGCGGCCGAGACGCAGCTGTAGGTGATTTCCACTGCCCTCCTACCCCCGCTCTAGGCAAATTCTGGAGGCGGCAGCCGCGGTGGCAGGATGTGAGGCAAGCCTGGAGCGCACTTCCCAGTACCGCTCCTTCTTCGGAGCTAGGGGAGATAATATAGGCTTTTGCGCACTGGCTGGAGAAGGTTCCCAGATAAGGTTGGAGCCGCGAACCAGCAGGAGAGAGGCGGGCAGGCAGAGCTCACACCTGCTGCCTGCACCGCCGCCAGAGCTTATAGGACCTCTGGGGCAAGCGTGCCTCGTGAGGGGTCACGGGCCACGGGCCGACGCGCCGGCTTCCCACCGTGCACCATTTGGCCAAGACGAGGTGGGGCTGGAGTAAGGCTGCTCCGAAGCAAAGTCTTGGAGAAGGAAGAGGCTGAGAGGCAGGAGACTTAGGAGACTCTGGCCACGGAGCCAAGAGGAGGCACCTGGTTTCCAGCGTAGCGGCTCAGTGATTTAGGAGCCCTCTTTAAACCTCTCCCTGGTCAGCTCCCCCTAAAGTCCACAGAAGCGCTGCTGAAGTCTAGAAATCTTCCTTGGGCGGGGAGAAGTTTTCTAGCATCCTCTTTGGCTAGGACTGGGAGTTGGAGAAAACGGGCGGGGCTGCCCTGTCTGGCTGCTCTGGAAGCCACCGTCTTCCCTACGCCTCCTCGGAGCCCCTCGCCTTCGGGCAGCCTCCCTTGTCGCCTGGGAATCTTGAGCCCGGGCTCTCTGCAACCCAGTTCTCTATCTCATCCTGGACCGCGATCGCCCCGACATGGAACGGCACGCTTGAGCCCCGCTGGACGCCCCGGCTGTTTTGCGAGACTCAGACAGGTAATGTCCATTTTCAAAAGCGGACAGTTGGCTGGTGAGGGCCAGGGGTGAAGGTGCAGGTGACCTCAGCAGGCCGGCTGAGGCCAGCGGGGACTCTGCCTCTCCTGCATCTGTGGTTCCCGCGTCAGGCAACATTTGCCGGTTTCCTTTTCCCTCATTTATCCTTCTGAGAAAGTTTAGGGACCAGAGCTCCCCAAGCCAGGGGCTCCTCGCCGAGGAGGAGCTGGAGCCCGCCTGCAGGTGCTAGCTAGCCTGTGCATTAGTGTCTCCTGCTGTATCTTTGTGGCTCTGCGGCTGGAGCACGGGCTCTGTAGCCTGGAAGGCACTCTCCTACTGAGTGCTTTCTGACTCTACCCGCAGCTGTGCCAGAAGCCAGGAGAGCAATGGGCGAGGGAATGGGGCTGAAGGTGGCCCCTGGGTGGAGCAGTGAGGTGTTCCCCAGCAATACATTCCCGCTCCTGGGGATTCCCAGCGTGCCCGAAACAGCGGAGAGCTTTGGCAATTGGAGGGCAGAGAGGTCATCTCCGCCGCCTGCCTTGAGAACCTGAAGGGACCCCAGCTCAGATCCTGGGGTGCCATATCTCCTGTCCCACAGGAAACTCTGCTCCTCCTTGAGCTGATTTCTCGGGTTGAGTGACCTTCTCTGAACCATTGCACGGGGGAAAGGAGCCATAGGCACTAAGCTGCACTTCTAACTCCTTGCAAGGGGACCCCAGAGAGGGAGAGGAGGGACAGCCATTGCATGTGACCCGACTCGCCACCCTGGGTCTGCCACTGGGGCAACTGCTTGATTTGTCACTATCAGATGCTTAAGAAAAAAATTCTTCAGCAGAGAGACCTGGCAAAGGAAGTGTACAGTTATAAGAATTCTCTGTTCCAGGGTTTCCTCCTAGTTCCTGCACCATCCCCCGCGGCGCCCCCCCTCCATCTCTATGACCCAGGGAATTTGCAGGAGGTGTTAGTAAACATATTTGTTTCCTCCATGCCTCCCACCTAAGTTATG
>SJXQ01011420.1:63909-74149 GCA_006408695.1 Aepyceros melampus
CTATCCCCCACCAGTTCATTCAGTTTCATCTTCTGTTGACTTTCAAGAAGGCTTTTTTTCCTGGCCAGGGAAGCCAAATTATAGATTATTAAACATGCCACACAGCTGGGGGTCAGACCCCCAAGGAAGGAGAGAGAGAGGAAGGGAAGGACTTTTCCCTGAAGTCTTGCAGGTTCAGCAGCTCTGTGCTGCTCAGGAAGGCTGCCTTGGTTACAGGGTCCCTGGGAGGGAAGAAGTTAAGTGTCCAGCACAGGTGTGGACTGTGTCCACTTCCCCACTGATGCCACCAACCCGGCATGGTCTCTCCTTGAGGAGTCAGGGGCAGTGGTGCTCATTGGATGCTTTGTTACTGGGCTCCTTGCCAACAGGGTCTGCAGCTTCTGCCTGGTCTTGTGGCTCAGGAGGCATTTTTTTTTTTCTCAGCATCACTTGCTTCCCCAAAGAGGAATGAGGCATTTAACCTGGGGCCTAGGGTGAGTGACATTTCCAGATACACCTGAGCCAGGGTTGCAGTGGAAGTGCCTACCTGTGCCCGCTTCATCCTTTGCACTCCTGCACAGAGCAACCTGTTAGAGGGCCACTGCTATCCGACTGGGCTGCACTGTGGCTGGGCAACGGCTGAGTCTGAGCCACCTGCTCACCATGTGAGCTCTCCAACTTGGGGGCTGCCTTGGGTTAGATAGCCTGCAATCACACACACTTAAAGCAGATAATTGAAATAGAAAGTGTTGAAATCCAGGTAAAATGTTGTGGCACCAAATGTTCCTGGTTTGCCCACTCTAGCCCCAGCTGGTTGGAAGGAGAAGCACACGGCAACTAAAGATGTCCTGGTGACTGCGAGCTGTGGCCATCTGTGCTTCTGGCTGATGGGTCAAGACCAGACCTTCAGAGTAGAAGCGCTAGGGACTGAAGCTGGCTTTACAGTATGGCCTCTGTGGCCCTCAATGATTTCTGGGTGGTCTTAACTCCGGTTGAGCAATGGGGCCCTTTTCCGTTTCTATGAGACTCCTAATGCCAAGATGCTGGATGTAGAGGCTAAAGGTGCTGATCAGGTATGGGGAACTTAGGGGCGCCTCTAGACTGTGGTATTTACTGGCCAAATTGAGTCTGAGTCTTGATTTACCTACTCCTTTCCTGGGACACTGTTCTTTTTTGAGTAGAACTTCCTTGTTTGCCAATAATTAGTGATAGAATCCATACAGGCATATGCTACTTGGCAGGGTGTAATGGATGGCATGGCTACCTGGGGAATAGCCCAAATTACCCACTTGACATATGTCTCTGCAGGTACTAAGACCTGACGTTTTATTTGGGTTTAAGAAGACATACTCTAAAGCATTGGTCCCCAACCTTTTTGGTGCCAGGGACCAGTTTCAAGGAGGACAATTTTTCCATGGACTGGGGTGGGGGGGGGATGGTTTTGGGATGATTCAAGTTCATTACATTTATTGTACACTTGATTTCTAATGTAATATTGTCGCTAATCTGGCAGAAGTGGTCCATGGCCCAGAGGTTGAGAGCCGGGGCTCTAAAGAGTTCACCCTTATAAGAAAGAAAAACTATTCCAGCTTTGTTTAAAAATAGCTTCACTTTATCAATTACGTTGGCTTGCATAAATCATTGAAATGGCTCAGGGTAAAACATTTGCTGTTTGAGAAGAGGATAGGCTGAGAAAGTGAAATGAATTGAAATATGGTTGAAATGATCATACTTTGGTATGTTTCTATCTGTTCCTGAAAGGAACTCAGTCCTGTGTACAACTTAATGGTCTGAGTAGATTCTGTGACAGGTTGCTGTAATATGATGAAACTTAAAGGAGAAAAAAACTACATTTTCTCCCCTGGACTTGGATATTTCTTTGACTGTAGCAGTACTGATAGGAGCCAGAACTGTTAGAAGAATGCACATATTGCCTTCTCCATTTGAAAAGGTACTATAATCTCTTTGGTGAAAATGCCCTGTGACCCAAGTGGAAGAAATAAAAAACATCCCAAGTTTCAGCTGTTTAATAAGACCTAAAAGTAAGACAAATCACCACTCAATCCAAGATGTGGTGTAACAGGGCTTCTTAGGGCTGGTTTCCAGCCATAGCTAGCAGCCCACAACCCTTAACCCCTGAGGTTTGTCTCCTGAGCCTACACCAAGAAGCTGTGTTCAGAGCCACCTTGGTGGAGAAAGATAAATGTTGAATGTGCAATGTGTGCTTTAATTATCTTGAGCTAGGACTTGAAAATAAGCTGCTTATGAAATTTAGACTCTAAGCTGTCATTGTCAAGGGATTCCAGAGTAAAGCATGCCTGGCCAGTATAAGACCTGATGAAAAGATGTACTGCATGGGTCCATTTGGCAAAGCCAGCAGTGAATTCAGACTTTTGGGGCTGGTTCACTTTGAGATGCCTCCCAATGAGATCAGAGGCACTGGAGTGAGTCCATCATGGGCCGTTTCTCTTGGGTGTCCCCAGTTACAGCTATTGTTCCAAATCTTTGATCATCAACCTAAGCACATATTCTCTGTGCCAAGGAGCCCAGCTTTAGCTGCCTTCCTGCCTTCTTGTTCTTAAATCTCACCTCTTAATGTAGCTATTCCTTGGCTTTTCTCCTGAGTTCCAACATACTTTATATCTAACTTCCTTTATTCTGTTGCTGGGCATTTTACTGGCATGTAAAATGTATTCCAACACTAATTCTCCTGTGTGCCCTTCCATTCCTGCCTCTTGCATCTTGTTATATGCCCCACGTTCTGCCTCTGAAATACCTTTTCTCTTCTATTACTGCTGCCTTTCCCTGACAAGTCCTCTAGATTCTTTTTCTTTTTCCCTCTCCTTGCTCTCTTCCCCTTGTTCTTCCTCACGCCCACTCCTCGGCCCCCTTCCTCNAAGGACATCTTTTTTGAGTGTTAGTTCTAAAAGGTCTTGCAGGTCTTCATAAAACTGTTCAACTTCAGCTTCTTTAGCATTACTGGTTGGGGCATAGACTTGGATAACTCTGATATTGATTGGTTTGCCTTGGAGATGAACAGAGATCATTCTGTCGTTTTTGAGACTGCATCCAAGTACTGCATTTCAGACTCTTGTTGACCATGACGGCTAGTCCATTTCTTCTGAGGGATTTCTGCCTGCAGTAGTAGATATAATGGTCATCTGAGTTAAATTCAGTCATTTCAGTCCATTTTAGTTCACTGATTCCTAGAATCTCGACGTTCACTCTTGCCATCTCTTGTTTGACCACTTCGAATTTACCTTGATTCATGGACCTGACATTCCAGCAAGACCTGACTTGCTGCATGGTGGGACTTTATTATGCTTCTATCATTTACACAATAAGCTAGTCAAAGCTAGATGGCAAGTTTCAGAAAGATTCAAATGATAAATGTGGGGAAAAGGAATGATATGATAACTTGCGTAAAACAAAATTGGAAAGAATTCCTAATAATAGAAAAAGTTAAGAATCGATAAGATCATTTTACTTTACATTGAAGATATATATGTGTAAAACATAGAATAATAACAGATAAATTGGGATGAAAATTGCAATATATGACAGACAATATCCCACTTTTACTCCAAAATACAACTTTTCTTCTGCTAACCACACCCAAATAATTATGCTATTAGTATTTTTGTTTTTGTACTATAAATGGATTGTCACTGTTACTAGTGTTTAGTTGCTAAGTCATGTTCAACTCTTTTGTGACCCCATGGATTGTAGTCCGTTAGGCTCCCCCATCCATTGGATGTCCCAGGCAAGAATACTGGAGTGGGTTGCTCTTTCCTTCTCTAGGGGATCTTCCCAACACAGGGATTGAATCCACATCTCCAGCATTCCAGACGGATTCTTTACCACTGAGCCACCTGGAAGCCCTATAGATGCATGCCTAAAGTTATAGTATTTCACATCCCACTCCTGATAATGCCTGCTTTATTTCTGGTGAGTTATAGATTGGTGGGGAAAGGGCCACACATTGTAATTTCCTGATTTAAGGCTCTTTCCTGAGACAAGGAAAAAGCCTCATAAAATGGGAACAGGTGCAGCATATCTTAGCATGGACTTAATCTGGTCCCTAGATCCCTATAGATTTATAGCTGCCAGTGCCACTATCTGTATAGGGAACAGTCCTGTCAGACTCAAAAAATAGCATATTTTTCTCCCCTGCAGCATTAGTTTTTTATACTCATACTTTAGTCACCTTTCTGGGGGGAGGGGAAAGCTTGTACTAACAATCTTTGTATTTCTATTTAAGGAGTGTTTAGAACTAGTAGGCTCTACTGCTTCTTGAACCCTACTCAACATTAACAAGGCCAAATCTTTTACTGAGGAAAGAGCCAGATCAGTGCTGGGATCTCCCTGGATAAAATATCTGCCTTGAGCTTTCTAGGATACTAAAAAAAAAAAAAAAAAAAAAAAAAAACAGCATTAGTTTTTTATACTCATACTTTAGTCACCTTTCTGGGGGGAGGGGAAAGCTTGTACTAACAATCTTTGTATTTCTATTTAAGGAGTGTTTAGAACTAGTAGGCTCTACTGCTTCTTGAACCCTACTCAACATTAACAAGGCCAAATCTTTTACTGAGGAAAGAGCCAGATCAGTGCTGGGATCTCCCTGGATAAAATATCTGCCTTGAGCTTTCTAGGATACTAAAAAAAAAAAAAAAAAAAAAAAAAACACCAAAAAATCCATTTCCCCGATGTCTATCCTCTAGTTCTTATTTGATATTTTTAGTGAGTGGTTCTGACACTGAGTTTGAACCAAGAACTGTGACCAGACTCTCCTATATTACACACAGTAATGATAGTTATCCTCTACTTGGGTCTACTTATATTCTGGGCATTGTTCTAAGTGCTATATATATATATAATCATTTTTCATAACATATCATTGGAAGGTAGGTAGCATTTTTATTTGTATTTTAAATAGAAAAAATGGAGACACAGAAGTTCAGTGATTTGCCTAAAAAGTCACAAGGCTATTGAAATGACTATTCTGGGATGAGAAAATAACCAGTTTTGCTCCAGAACCCATGCATTTAAACATGATACAAAAGTATGTATATGTATATATGCTAAGATAGTATATTTTATTTTTCCTGCATGCTGTTGTAACAGGTCACTTTTAGTTCCTTTATTTAGCCTTCAAATTTTCTAAAATTAGGCTATGTTACTTCTATAATCACAAAGATGCATGATATTAACAATTGAATCAGAGCTTCAGATTGAGCCATGAATATAGCCCTCTTAACCTTTCAATGTTGGTTTTCTGGATTTCCTTTATGGCTCAGCTGGTAAAGAATCTGCCTGCAATGTGGGAGACCTGGATTCAGTCCCTGGGTTGGGAAGATCCCCTGGAGAAGAGAAAGGCTATTCACTCCAGTATTCTGGCCTGGAGAATTCCATGGACTGGAATTTCCATGGGGTCGCAAAGAGTCGGACACGACTGAGCAACTTTCAGAGTAATCTAAGGCGTTAGTACCATAGTACGTATTAATTAAAAAGTCCATCTGTAACTTGAATGGTACTTAACAGTCTGCTGATAGGAAAATACCTCTATTTCACAACTGAAACTTACAGTGGGATCACCCTTGATTCTCAAGTTGAGCCTAGTGAGAAGTCTTGCTGACTCCTTACTGATATTTCTTTGTCTCTCATCCAGCCTAAGTCTTGTCATATGTTCCTCTTGCTAGTCTTATCTAATTCTAGAATCATCTTGTCATTAAACCTGTTCAGAACGCCTCTCATTCTTGGATTAATTAATCATCAATTTCTATGCCCTAATATCTATGGCTGAACTCTTCTAAAAGAATCACAACTTCATTAAGACCAGACCAATGCATGGTCTACAACCTAACCTAAGTTCAGACTTTGAGATGCTAAGAAGACTTTAAAGTTTTATCAAAGTATAGCTGGTCTATTAAATTATATTAATTTGATTATATTGAAATTTGATTTTTATTAAAAAGCAGAGACATTACCTTGCTGACAAAGGTCCATTTAGTCAAAGCTATGGTTTTTCCAGTAGTCGTGTATGGAGGTGAGAGTTGGACTATAAAGAAAGCTGAGCACTGAAGAATTGATGCTTTTGAACTGTGGTGCTGGAGAAGATTCTTGAGAGTCCCTTGGACTGCAAGGAGATCCAACCAGTCCATCCTAAAGGAGATCAGTCCTGGGTATTCACTGGAAGGACTGATGCTGAAGCTCCAATACTTTGGCCACCTGATACGAAGAACTGACTCATTGGAAAAGACCCTGATGCTGTGAAAGATTGAAGGCAGGAGGAGAAGGGATGACAGAGGATTAGATGGTTGGATGGCATCACCAACTTGATGGACCTGAGTTTGAGCAAGTTCCCAGAGTTCCTGGTGGACAGGGAGGCTTGGCGTGCTGCAGTCCATGGGGTCGCAAAAGGTCGGAGATGATTGAGCAGCTGAACTGAAAGCTGATTTATAGTATTATATTACTTTCAGGTGTACAACATAGTCATGTGATATTTTATAGATTATACTCATTTAAAGTTATGAAATAGTGACTATGTTCCCTGTGTATTACATCCTTGTATCTTCTTTTATACCTTAGAGTCTGTGCCTTTTAATCCCTTTCCCCATGTTGCCACTCCTGCCACCACTCTCCCTACTCATCTGTGAGTTTCTTTCTATTTTGTTATATTCATTTGTTTGCTTTGTTTTTTATATTTTGCCTGTGATATTTTGCAGTATTTGTCTTTTTTTGTCTGGCTTATTTCACTAATTGTAATACCTTACAGGTCCATCCATGTTATTACAAATGGCAAAAGTTTAATCTTTTTATGGCTGAGTAATATCCCATTTCATATATATGTATGTATTGCATTTCTTTATGCATTCATTTGGAGAAGGCAATGGCACCCCACTCCAGCACTCTTGCCTGGAAAATCCCAGGGCGGAGGAGCCTGCTAGGCTGCAGTCCATGGGGTCGCTTAGAGTCGGACACGACTGAGCGACTTCACTTTTACTTCTCACTTTCATGCATTGGAGAAGGAAATGGCAACCCACTCCAGTGTTCTTGCCTGGAGAATCCCAGGGTCGGGGGAGCCTGGTGGGCTACCGTCTATGGGGTCGCACAGAGTCGGACACGACTGAAGTGACTTAGCAGCAGCAGTAGCAGTATGCATTCATTTCTTGATGGACACTTGCATTGCTTCCCTATTTTAGTTATTGTAAATAGTGCTACTGTGAATATTGGGGTACATATAGCTTTTCAAAGTAGTGCTTTTTTTCTTTCTTCAAATGTATATGCATCAATGGAATTGTTGGATCATATGGTGGTACTATTTTCCATAGTGTCTGTACCAATTTATGTACCCACCAATAGTGTACTAGAGTTCCCTTTTCTCTGTAGCCTCACCATTATTATTTGTTGTCTTTTTTAATGATAGGCATTCTGACTGGTGTAAGATTTCCCAATGTGGTTTTCATTTGCATTTTCCTGATGATTAGATATTGAGGATCTTTTCATATACCTGTTGAATATTTGCATGTTGTCTTTGGGAAAATATCTATTCAGGTAATGTGCCCATTTTTAATTGTTTTATTTACTTTTATGATACTGAGTTTTATATACTCCTTATATAGATTGGATATTAACCCTTATTAGACATATCATTTATATATCTTCTCTGATTCAGTAGGTTGTCTTTTCATTTTGTTTATGATTACCTTTCCTATGCAAAAGTTTTTAATTTTATTAGGTCCCTAAAGTACTGCTGGGAGGGATTGAGGGCAAGAGGAGAAGGGGATGACTGAGGATGAGATGGCTGGATGGCATCACTGACTCGATGGGCATGAGTCTGAGTGAGCTCCGGGAGTTGGTGATGGACAGGGAGGCCTGGCGTGCTGCGATTCATGAGGTCGCAAAGTCGGAAATGACTGAGTGACTGAACTGAACTGAACTGAAAGTACTCTAAGACTTTTTATCAAATAGTGTACTGCCTTTGTTTTCATGTAGGAATTTTATGGTTTCTAATCTTACATTTAGGTCTTTAATCCATTTCAGTTAATTTTTGTATATGGTCTAAGAAAATGTTCTAGTCTCATTTTACATGTAGCTGTCCAGTTTCCCCAGCACCACTAATTGAATAAACTGTCTTTTCCCCATTGTGTATTCTTGTATCACTTGTCATAGATTAATTGACCAGATGTATCTGGGCTTATTTCTGTGCTCTCTTATCTATTCCATTGATCAATGTGTCTATTTTTGTTTCAGTACATACTGTTTTGATTACTATATCTATGTATATTCTGAAGTCAGAGAGCATGATACCCCCAATTTTGTTCTTTTTTCTCAAGATGGCTTTGGCTATTTGGTACCTTTTTGGTCTCATACAAATTTTAGGATTATTTGTTACAGTTCTATGAAAAATATCATAGTTTTTTTATAGGTACTTCATTAAGTCTTAGGTCTTTCACCTCCTCAGTTAAGTTTATTCCTAGCTATTTTATTTTATTTATTTATTTTTGCAATTGTTTGCAATGGGATTATTTTCCTTCTCCTTCTGGTAATTCATTATTAGTGTATAAAAAGCAACATGTTTCTGAATATTAATTTATACCATGCAACTTTACTAAATTTATTTATTCTAATGCTGTTTTTGGCAGAGACTTTAAGGATTTCTATATATAGTACGATGTCATCTGCAAATAGCGACAGGTTTACTTCTCTTCCAATATGGATACCTTTTATTTCTTTTTACTTGTTTGATTCCTGTGGGTAGGACAGCCAATACTATGTTAAATAGAAATAATGAGAATTGCCGTCTTTGTCTTGTTCCAGATTTGAGAAGATTTCAGTTTTTCACCACTGAGTATGATGTTAGTTGTGATTTGTCATAAATAGTCTTTATTATGTTGAGATGTGCTATGCTAAGTCACTCAGTCGTGTCTGACTCTTTGTGACCTCATGGACTATAGCCTGGTAGACTCCTCGGCCATTGAGGTTCTCCAGGCAAGAATCCTGGAGTGGATGCCATGCCCTTCTCCAGGAGATATTTCCAACTCAGGGATTGAACCCAGGTCGCTAGCATTGTGGGTGCATTCTTTAGCGTCTGAGCCACCAGGGAAGCCCAGCATATGTTGAACTATGCTCACTCTATTCCACCTTTGTTGAGAGTTTTAACATAAATATATGTCATTTTGTCAAATGCTTTTTCTGCATCTATTGAGAGGATTTTTATCCTTCTTTTTGTTAATGTAGTGTATCACATTGGTTGATCTGTGGATATTGAACCACTCTTGCATCCTTGGGATAAATATCCCTAGATCATAGACTATGATTCTCCTTACATATTGTTGAATTTAATTTGCTAGTATTTGGTTGAGCATTTTCCCATCTATATTCATCAGGGATATTAGCCTGTAATTTTATTTTTTTGTAGAATCTTTGTCTGGTTTTTGTATCAGGATAATGGTGGCCTCATAGAAAGAATTTAGGAATGTTCCCTCCTCTACAACTTTTTGGAATAATTTTGGAAGGATAAGTATAATTTCTTTGTATGTTTGGTAGAATTCTCCAGTGAAGTTGCATATTATAGTTCTGGGTTACTGTTTGTTGAGAGTTTTTTTCATTACTGATTAAACATCAATACTAATAATTGGTCTGTTTGGGTTATCGGTTTCTTCTTGATTCAGACCTAGAAGATTGTTTCCAGGAGTTTATGCATTTCATCTAGGTTGTCAAGTTTGTTGGCATATAACTGTTTATACTATTCTCTTATGATTGTTTGTATTTTTGTGATATTAATTGTAATTTTTCCTCTTTCATATATTGTGTTCTCTCTTCTTAATGAGCCTGGATAAATGCCTACAAATTTTTAAGTATTGTTTAAAAACTAGGTCTTGGTTTCATTGTCTTTCCTATTCCTATTTTTTTGTTGTTGTTGTTGTCTGTTTTGACTTTGGGCTTTGTTTGTTCCTCTTTTTCTAACTTTTTTTTAGAAGCAGGGTTTTTTTTTGTTGTTTTTTTTTTTTTTTTGATTTTTTTTCGTTTCTGAAGTAGGCCTGAGTTTCTATAAACTTCACTCTTAGAACTGATTTTGGGACTCCAATAGATTTTGGCAAGTTGCTTTTAATTTTCACTTGTCTCAGTGTATTTTCAGATTTCCTGTTGATTTCTTTTTTTTTAATTTTTATTTTTTAGTTTGTTTTGCTTTACAATACTGTATTCATTCTGCTATACATTGACATGAATCAGCCACGAGTGTACATGAACTCCCAAT
>SJXQ01011420.1:74723-190572 GCA_006408695.1 Aepyceros melampus
CAGCCACTATGGAGAACAGTGTGGAGATTCCTTAAAAAATTGCAAATAGAACTGCCTTATGATCCAGCGATCCCACTGCTGGGCATACACACCAAGGAAACCAGAATTGAAAGAGACACATGTACCCCAATGTTCATTGCAGCACTGTTTATAATAGCCAGGACATGGAAGCAACCTAGATGTCCATCAGCAGATGAATGGATAAGAAAGCTGTGGTACATATACACAATGGAGTATTACTCAGCTATTAAAAAGAATACATTTGAATCAGTTCTAATGAGGTGGATGACACTGTTGATTCTTCATTGACCCATTTCTTTTTAGTAGCATCTTGTTTAGTGTCCTCCTGTAATTGATTTCTAGCTTAGTAATATTGTAGTTGGAAAAGATATTTAATTCCTATCTCCTTCAATTTGTTGAGCCTTCTTTTGTGGCTTAGCCTGTAATCAATCCTGGAGAACATTCCATGTACAGTTGAAAATAATGTTTATTTTGCTAATTTTTGATGGAATGGCCTTTAGATATCTATTATGTTCAACTGATCATTTAAGGCCTCTGTTTCCTTATTTACTTTCCGTCTGAGTTGTGTGTCTATTAATGTATGAGGGGTATTAAAGTCCATCATCATTATTGTATTACTGTCAGTTTTCCCATTATGTCTGTTAATGTTTGCTTTATATATTTGCTTTAATATATTTAGGTGCTCATGTATTTAGGCACATATATGTTTACAAATATTCACTTTTTTTTTCTTTTATCATAGACTTTTAAAAAATCTACTTTGAGTTGAATATTGCTACCCCATAATTCTCTTAATTTCTGTTTGCATAGAGTAACTTTTTCCATCCTGTGTGTGACTTTATCTATGAAGTGAGTTTCTTGTAGCCAGCATACAGTTGAGTCTTACTTTTTTCAATCCAACTCCCTATGTATATTGGTTGTAGCAAACAATGGAGTATTACTCAGCCATTAAAAATAATGCATTTGAATCAGTTCTAATGAGGTAGATGAAACTGGAGCCAATTATACAGAGTGAAGTAAGCCAGAAAGAAAAACACTAATACAGTACGCTAACCCATATATATGGAATTTAGAAAGATGGTGACAGTAACCCTGTATGTGAGACAGCAAAAGAGACACAGATATATAGAACAGTCTTTTGGACTCTGTGGGAGAGGGAGAGGTTGGGATGATTTGGGAGAATGGCATTGAAACATGTATAATATCGTATATAAAATAATCACTAGTCCAGGTTCGATGCAGGATACAGGATGCTTGGGGCCGGTGCACTGGGATGACCCAGAGGGATGGTATGGGGAGGGAGGTGGGAGGGGGGTTCAGGATTGGGAACACGTGTACACTCATGGATTCATGTTGATGTATGGCAAAACCAATACAATATTGTAAAGTAATTAGCCTCCAATTAAAATAAATAAATTTAAATTTAAAAACAAAAAAAAACAAAAAATAAAGTGATTGTTTATATGTGTGTACTTATTGCCATTTTGTTACTTGTTTTCTGGTTCTTTTTTTCTTCTTTTAGTTCTTCCACTTTGGCTTAATGACTTTCTTTAGTATCATGTTTGTGTTCCTTTCTGTCTAGTTTTTTTGTATCTATTATAGGTTTTTTAAATCAATATTTTAATTGAATTAGAGTTGATTTACAATGTGTTAATTTCTGCTGTACAGCAAAATGTTTCAGTTATACATATATTATTTTTAAATATTCTTTTTCATTATGGTTTATCATAGGGTATTTAATATAGTTCTCTGTGCTATACAGTAGGACCTTGTCTATCCATTCTATGTTATAGGTTTTTGACTTGTGATTACAATGGAGCTCATATTTTTTGAACTGTAACTCTATTTTGAATTAAAATGACTATCCATTTAAACATATTCTAAAAGATTTACATTTTCACTCCCCTTCCCCCCTGTTTTGTGTTTTTAGGGTAATCTATTTCATCTCCATGCTAATTCCTTAGCTGTTCATTGTAGTCATAGCTGATTTTATATTTTTGTCTTTTAACCTTCATAATACCTTATTTAAGTAGTTGATCCACTCTTGTTGCTCAGTTGCTAAGTCATGTCCAACTCTTTGTGACCCTGTGGACTGCAGCATGCCAGGCTTCCTTGTCCTTCACTATCTTCCAGAGTTTTTCCTCAAACAAAAGCCCACTGAGTCAGTGATACTTTCTAACCATCTCATCTGCTTATCTCTTCTTTTGCCCTCAATCTTTCCCAGATTCAGGATCTTTTCAATGAGTCAGCTCTTCACATCAGGTAGCCAAAGTATTGGAGCTTCAGCATCAGTCCTTCCAATGAATATTCAGGATTAATTTCCTTTAGGATTGACTGATTTGGTCTCCTTGATGTCCAAGGGACTCTCAAGAGTCTTCTCAATCACCAAAATTCAAAAGCATTAATTGCTTGGCCCTACTGAACTGAACTGAACTGAACTGAAGCCTTCTTTATGGTTCAACTTTCACATCCATACATGACTCCTGGAAGAAGTGTAGATTTGACTATTTGGACCTTTGTTGTCAAAGTGATGTCTCTGCTTTTCAATACGCTGTCTGGATTTGCCATAGCTTTTCTTCCAAGGAGCAAGTGTCTTTTAATTTCATGGCTGCAGTCACTGCAGTGATTTTGGAGTTCAAGAAAATGAAGTCTGTCACTGTTTCCATTTTCCCCCATCTATTTGCCATGAAGTGATGGGACCAGATGTGATACCTTTACTATATATTTGCCTTTACCAGTTTGACATTTCCTTTCCTAAAATTAGTTATAGTCACCTATTTATCACTTAAGACTCTTGAACTCTTCTTGTGAAGGCAGTTTGATACTGATCAACTTTTAGTTTTTGCTTGTCTGCTAAGCTTTTTATCTCTCCTTAAATTCTGAATAATAACCTTGCAGTGTAGAGTTTCCTAGATTGTAGGTTTTTTCCTTCCAGTACTTTAAATATATTATGCTACCCCCTTCTGGCATGCAAAATTTCTGCAGAAAAATTAGCTTATAGCTTTATGGGGGTTCACTTATTTGTGACCCTTTGTTTTTCTCTTTCTGCCTTTAATGTCCTCTCTTTATTGCCATTTTATTTTAGTCATGATATTTCTTTATGCGAGGAGGGCATGGCAACTCACTCCAGTATTCTTGCCTGGAGAAACCCCATGGACAGAGGAGCCTGGCAGGCTGCAGTCCATGGGGTCTCAAAGAGTGAAATATGACTGAGCAACTAAGTACAGCACATTTCTTTATGTGGGTCTCTTTCATTTCATTTGTTTGGGACTCTATGTACTTCTTGAAGCTACATATCTCGTTCTTACAGTTAGAGAAGTTTTCAACCATAATTCCATAATACATTTTCTTTAATTTTCTCTCTTATTCTTCTGGGACCCCTATAATGCAAATATTGGTATGCTCGATGTTGTCTCAGAGGTCCTATAAACTATCCTCATTCTCTTATATTTGTTTTACTTTTTTCTGTTCTGATTGGGTTATTTCCATTATTCTGTCTTCCAGATTACTTTAGTCATTTTTTCTATATCACCTAGCTAATTTCTTCTAGTGTATTTTTTCATTTCAGTTATTATATTCTTCAGGTCTTACTGGCTCTTTTTAAATATTTTTTAGCTCCTTGTTGAAATTCTCACTGTGTTCATCTATTATTTTCCCAAGTTCAGTTAGCATTTTAATTAATAATTCTTTGGACTGTTTATCAGATAAATTATTTGTCTTTGTTTAACTAGGGGTTTTCTTCAAGATTTTTTCCTTGTTCGTTTATTTGAGATGTATTCCCATGTCTTCTAATTTTGTTTCTATGAAATTAAGTGAAACAATTACTTATCCCAGCCTTGAAGGAGTGTCCTTGTGTGGGAGCATCTCTATGCTGGTGTTTGTTTGCTCAGTGGATTTGGTGGGAGAGCTGGATCTGCAGTGAGCATGGGTCACATCAACCCCTTGGATGTGCTGGCAGCTTCCACCTTGGTGGGAGGTAGGGCTGGAGATAGAGTAGCTAGAGCCAGAGTCAGGTATGAACCAGAAATTCTCCTTTGCCCAATGGAAGTCACTATCCTATGAGAGTCCCCTGGACTGAAAGGAGATCAAACCAGTCAATCCTAAAGGAAATAAGTCCTGAATATTCATTGGAAGGACTAATACTGAAGCTCCGATACTTTGCAAAGCCGCCTGATGCGAAGAACTGAATCGTTGGAAAAGACCCTGATGCTGGGAAAGATTGAAGGCAGGAGGAGAAGGGGACAACAGAAGATAAGATGGTTGATGGCATCACCAACTTGATGACATGAGTTTGAGCAAGCTCCTGGAGTTCCTGATGGACAGGGAAGCGTGGTGTGCTGCAGTCCATGGGGTCGCAAAGAGTTGGACACGACTGAGCAACTGAACTGAACTGATCCTATGGAGGCAGAGGCAGAGCTAAAGGTGCTGGAAGAGAAGCCCTGAGAGTCAGATCTGAGCTGCTTTCATTCCATCTAGTGTACACACACTCCTTGGCAACATCAAAGTCCACCCAAGTTGGAAGTCGTGCTGGAGCAGGCGGAGCTGGAGAAGGTTCAGACTCTGGTGCGCTCTCGGATGGTCCTAGCAAGCCAATCAGACCCTGAAGCTGTTTTCAGTCTGTTGTCTCCATGCTGTGACTGGGAACAAGTAAGTCTGTGCACATTCTTTAAGAATGGAATCTGATTTCTTATAGCCCTCTAGTAAGCCCTATTGGTTTTTAGACCAGGTAAATAGGCACATCTTGCTGGTATTGAACTCATGACCAGGATGCCTAGTATATGACTTGAACCTTTTGTTCTCCATGGAGGATTCCTGAGCCTGTGATATCTATCCCCCTCCCCTCTGGTTCCCAACTAGGTTATGTCTCCTCACTTTCTTCCAGACTGTGTGTGTGTAATTCTATTATAGTCTTGGTTGCAGAAGAGCCATTGTCTTAGTCTTCGGGTCAATTTCTGTGATGGTTATTCCAGCTGTAGTTGTACTTTTGATGTGTTCATGAGGAGAGTTGAACTCAGCATCCTCCTGCTTAGCCATCTTGATTCCTCTAGTAGGAAGACTTTTTACATGTACCTATTCAGCTTTCTCTCCCATCTGTTTCCCATAGCAGCTGTTCCAAATATTCACCACTCATCTGAAGCTGCATTCCCTCATTCAGGCAGATTTTCTTGCCTTTTACTTCACTGTCAGACTTGACTTTCTAGTTCTATAATTGCATATGTGTGTGTGTCTCATTCTCCCTCTCCTTCTCTTCTGATACTCATTTAATTTCCTAATGTTTTATTCAAAGTGAATAATTTTATTGGATCTGTGTTTAGGAATTTCATGTCCTCCTTTATCCTCGTAGGTGGAGAGATTGACATTCAACAGTGAGAAGGATTTTCCCCCATTTTAGTGAGGGAGAAAGATGAATATGGATATATATGGGTTGAGGGTTTGGTGGAAGGAAGTTGAATGAGTTTTCATCTGACTTCTGTTATCTAATATCTTCAACTTCTTGTTCTCTTGTCCTTCCTTCTGTTCCATTGAATCCTTCTGGTTTGAAACTCAGCCATTGTCTCCATTCTTACAACTGAACATAGCTGGAAAAATCACACAGCTGTATAGACTGATAGCACTTATAAATTCACGATCTCTAACCTCATTTGAATCCTCAATGTTACCTAAATATTTTTATGTGTTTACTAATGGCTTTTTTCCTTTGGGCTCCAAGTTGGCTATTTCACACTTCTTTTGAGGCTACATCCCCACTCACTCTCAATAGATGACACTGTCTGTTACTTAGAAAACTAAAGTGAAATGAAAGCTCTCTCAAGTAAAAATGAGACAGTTGTTAATTTCAGGGAAAACTAAAAGTTGTATCAGGAAGGAAATAAATCATAATACCATCTTGCTCAGAAGTAAATATGCATAATAGTGTAAAATTGTGGCAAATCTGTTTTTGAAGAACTGAGAGGATAACTGGTTATTTTCCATATTAAGAACTCAATAGGTAATATATAAAATTAGCTTCTAAGTTGAGATATGAGCATATTATTTGCAAACATGGAAACAGAAAAACAGAAGAAGCACCTTGAAACATTGGAAGTTGTCTTTAGAAAGAACTCAGGAGTAGAAGGGGCAGAGGACTGCTGTCTTATGTTAATGTCATGCTGCTGCTGAGTCACTTCAGTCGTGTCCGACTCTGTGCGACCCCATAGACGGCAGCCCACCAGGCTCCGTTGTCCCTGGGATTCTCCAGGCAAGAACACTGGAGTGGGCTGCCATTTCCTTCTCCAGTGCATGAAAGTGAAAAGTGAAAGTGAAGTCGCTCAGTCGTATCTGACTCTTGCAAGCCCATGGACTGCAGCCTACCAGGCTCCTCCGTCCATGAGATTTTCCAGGCAAGAGTACTGGAGTGGGGTGCCATTGCCTATGACTCTTATTTTGAAAAAAAAAAGAAAGAAAATTCATACATTTTTGTAGTTGGGACATTGGAAAGGGTTAGGAGATTTATGAACTTTTTCTTTGTTCACATCTTTATTTCTTTCATTATGACAAATCACCACTTTAATGATATAGGAACTTAAAAAAAATTAAAACACCCTTATGATTTTATTTTCTATTTCATGATAATAGTTTTGCACTGAATCTTTTTGATAGGCATATAAACCTTCATTTAGGAAAATTTCTACTATGTTTCATCTATCTACTTTATGATTTCCCACTGATAGAAAACTTGGCAGAAACTATTTTCTAAAAAGAACTGGCTCCTTTAAATAGGTCACAGTGGGTATACAGAGCGATTCACAACCAGGGATAGGAAAAGTTATTACATAGTTTTTTTGGTCACCAAAAGCTATGGTTGGAGATAGTCTTCCAGTTAGGCTCTTTTTCAACATTTGGGTCAGGAACCACCAAGACCTTCCTCCTGGATCTCTTATTCTTTTCTTGGGCCTTATATTTATTTTTACTGTATACTTCAAGAAAATACTGCCAAAATATGAGAACTTTGTGTTATCTAGTTCACATTGGACCAATCTTTAAGAAAAAGTGAGAGCTACTATTTATTGAGGGGCTTCCCTGGTGGCTCAGTGGTAAAGAACCTGCCTCCAATGCAGGAGATGCAGGTTTGATCCCTGGATCAGGAAGATCCCGTGGAGAAGAACATGGCAACCTACTCCAGTATTCTTGCCTGGAAAATCCCATGGACACAGGAGCCTCACAGGCTATATAGTCCATGGGGGTCACAAAAGAGTCATACTTGACTTAGTGACTAAATAACAACTATTTATTGAGCACTTAAGGTGTGTCAGTGGAGAAGAAAATAGCAACCCATCCAGTATTCTTGCCTGGAAGATCCTATGGACAGAGAGCCTGATGGGCTACAGCCCACGCGGTCACAAGAGTCACTTAACGTTAGTCGCTAAGGACACAACTTAGCAACTAAGCCACCACCACCAAGCTGTGTCAGACACTGACAGTTATTGAGCAAGTCTGTGAGGGGAGTGTATGTTCACAGGGAAAAAATGGTGATGTGATAAAGAAGGGTACTTGAGGTAGTGGAAAGAGCTATATTAAGATTCATAACCTTAGATCCCTACTGGATTGTGTATCTATGTGTATGTACTATTGTATTGTACTATCTTCTGCGGGATCTAGTAATCTATTGTACTGTTACCTTACACATGTCATTTCTCTATATTAGTCCTAAATTCCTGCTGCTACAGAATGGGAAGGTTCAATTAGATCGATAGTTCTCAATCCTTAGTATGCTCTGGAATTACTTAGTGTGCTTGTTACAAAGGTGGCTTCCTGTGGCCTCACTCCCATGATGTATTGTAGATACCCTGTGAATTATATCCTCTGTGAATTGGATTCACTGTCTGTGTGGAAAGAAATATATGTATGTGTGTATATATTTTTCTTAAATTTTGACTGCACTGGGTATTTGTTATGGCATGGAGCTTCTCTAGTTTTGGCAGTGGGCTCTGGAGCATGTGGGCTAACTAGTTGCAGCTCTCAGGCTCTCTAGTTGTGGTATTCAGGTTTAGTTGCCCCGAGTTATGTGGGAACTTAGTTCCCCAACCAGGGATGGAACCAGCATCCCCTGCATTGGAAGGTGGATGCTCAGCCACTGGACCATAGGGGATGTCGCTGAAATAGGTGTTTGTAATAAGCTCCTTTGGTGGTTTTGATACATGTGGTTCTTGAATCATACTTGGACTAATCTTAGGCACCATGATCTTTTCTAGCTCCAACATTCTTTAACACAATACCATGACACTGGTAGGGATTTGATTGAAAGGAGAAGCAGGGATTCAAGAAAAGATTTCTCTTATTCATTAATTCATCAAATCAGCAAATATTTATCTATTATGTGTCTGTTGACCCATGTCCAGTTTTTCC
Organism: Aepyceros melampus; assembly: GCA_006408695.1. Lineage (NCBI taxonomy): Eukaryota > Metazoa > Chordata > Mammalia > Artiodactyla > Bovidae > Aepyceros > Aepyceros melampus. Next base: position 83,130 of record SJXQ01011420.1, read on the forward strand.
TATATGTTCTATTGATTTTGGTGACCTGGGAAGGAATTGGGTAATGATCAGCCTATGAAGAAAACTGTATTTTAGTGTGCCGTACTTAGTTGTGTCTCACTCTTTGCAACCCCATGGACTGTAGCCTGCCAGGCTGTTAATGGGATCTCTCGGGCAAGAATACTGGAGTAGGTTGCATTTCCTATCCCAGGAGATCTTCTTGACCTAGGCATCAAACCCATGCCTCTTGTGTCTCCTGCACAGTCAGGTGGATTCTTTACCATCACATCACCTGGGAAATCCAGTGTATTTTAGTATCTGCACATTAAATTAGAAATTGATTTAAGAAGCTGTGAAATTACAGTAGCTAGAGTACAAATGTGGAGAAGGCAATGGTACCCCACTCCAGTACTCTTGCCTGGAAAATCCCATGGACCGAGGTGGCTGCTAGGCTGCAGTCCATGGGGTCACTAAGAGTCGGGCACAACTGAATGGCTTCACTTTCACTTTTCACTTTCATGCATTGGAGAAGAAAATGGCAACCCACTCCAGTGTTCTTGCCTGAAGAATTCCAGCAACGGGGGAGCCTGGTGGGCTGCCGTCTCTGGGATCACAGAGTCAGACACGACTGACGCAACTTAGCAGCAGCAGCAGCAGAGTGCAAATGACCCAAATGTCCATGAAATTATGAATGGATAAACAAATGGGAGTATATACATATAATAGAATATTAATGGTCAATAAGAAATAAATGAAATACTGATACCCGGTAAAAAGTGAGTGAATTTTGAAAACATAATGCTAAGTGAAGGAAACCAGACACAAAAGGCCATATATTATATGATTCCAAAGAAATCATATCATATAATATAATATGAAATGCTCAGAACAGGAATCTGATCAATGCAAAGAAATAGAAGAAAACAACAGAATAGGAAAGACTAGAGATCTCTTCAAGAAAATTAGAGGTACCAAGGAACATCTCATGCAAAGATGGATACAATAAAGGACAGAAAAGGTATGGACCTACAGAAGCAGAAGATATTAAGAGGTGGCAAGAATACACAGAAAAACTATATAAAAAAGATCTTAATGACCAAGATAACCATGATGGTGTGATCACTCACCCAGAGGCAGACATCCAGGAGTGTGAAATCAAGTGTGAAATCACTACAAACAAAGCAAGTGGAGGTGATGGAATTCCAGCTGAGCTATTTCAAATCCTAAAAGATGATGCTGTGAAAGTGCTGACTCAGTATGCCAGCAAATTTGGAAAACTCAGCAGTGGCCACAGGATTGGAAAAGGTCAGTTTTCATTCCAATCCCTAAGAAAGGCAATGCCAAAGAATGTTCAAACTACTACACAATTGCATTCATCTCACATGCTAGCAAAGTAATGCTCAAATTCTCCAAGGTAGTCTTCAACAGGACCTGAACTGAGAACTTCCAGATGGTCAAATTGGATTTAGAAAAGACAGAGGAAACAGAGATCAAATTGCCAACATCCATTGGATCATTGAAAAAGCAAGAGATTTCCAGAAATATGTCTACCTCTGCTTCATTGACTACACTGAAGCCTTTGACTCTGTGGATCACAACAAATTGTGGAAAATTCTTACTTGCCTCCCAAGAAATCTTTATGTAGGACAAGAAACAACAGTTAGAACCAGACAATGGAACAATGGACTGGTTCCAAATTGGGAAAGGAATACGTCAAGGCTATATATTGTCACCCTGCTTATTTAACATCTATGCAGAGTATAGCATAAATTCTGAACTAGATAAAGTATAAACTGGACTCAAGATTGTCAGGAAAAATATCAGTAACCTCAGGTATGCAGATAATCCCACCCTTATGCAGTGTCACATTAGGCAGAAAGTGAAGAGGAACTAAAGAGCCTCTTAGTGAAGGTGAAGGAGAAGAGTGAAAAAGCTGGCTTAAAACTCAACATTCATAAAACTAAGATCATGGCATCCGGTCCCATCACTTCATGGGAAATAGATGGGGAAACAATGGAAACAGTGTGAGACTTTATTTTTGGGGGGCTCCAAATCACTTCAGTTCAGATGGTGATTGCAACCATGAAATTAAAAGATGCTTGCTCCTTGGAAGAAAAGCTATGACTAACCTAGACAGCATATTAAAAAGCAGAGACATTACTTTGCTGACAGAGTCCATCTAGTCAAACCTATGGTTCTTCCAGTAGTCATGTACGGATGTGAGAGTTGGACTATAAAGAAGGATGAGTGCCAAAGAATTGATGCTTTTGAACTGTGGTGTTGCAGAAGACTCTTGAGAGTCCCTTGGACTACAAGGAGATCCAACCAGTCAATCCTAAAGGAAACCAGTCCTGAATATTCATTGGAAGGACTGATGCTAAAGCTGAAACTGCAATACTTTGGCCATCTTATTTGAAGAACTGACTCCTTGGAAAAGACCCTGATGCAGAAAAGATTAAAGGCAGGAGCAGAAAGGGATGACAGAGGATGAGATTGTTGGATGGCATCACTGACTTGATGAACATGAGTTTGAGCAAGCTCTGGGAGATGATGATGGACCGGAAGCCTGACATACTGCAGTCCATGGAGTCACAAAGAGTCAGACATGACTGAGGAACTGAACAGAATAAGAAAATCAATAGAGATAATAAGTACACTAGAGCTTGCCTAAGGCTGGGCTTGTGGCATGGAGTTGGGTCATTGGGGAATCATTTTTAACTGACAGAGAGGTTCTTTTTGGAGTGAGAAAAATATCTAAGATTGACTGTAGTGTTGATTGCACAAATCAGTGGATATATATATATATATATATATGAAGGAACTGTAAAATTGTTATCTGTTTACCAAATTGGAAGAAAATATACCAACTCTTAATACCAATGGAAAATCAAACTCATGGTTCAGTTCAGTTCATTTGCTCAATTGTGTCCGACTCTTTGTGACCCCATGGACTGGAGCACGCCAGGCTTCCCTGTCCATCACCAACTTCCGGAACTTGCTCAAACTCATGTCCATTGAGTCAGTGATGCCATCCATCAGTCTCATCCTCTGTCTTCCTCTATTCCTGCCTTCATCTTTCCCGCATCAGGGTCTTTTCAAATGAGTCAGTTCTTTGCATCAGGTGGCCAAAGTGTTGCAGTTTCAGCTTTAGCATCAGTCCTTCCAATGAATATTCAAGACTGATTTCCTTTAGGATTGACTGGTTGGATCTCTTTATAGTCCAAGGGACTCTTAAGAGTCTTCTGCAACACCACAGTTCAAAATCATCAGTTCTTGGCACTCAGCTTTCTTTATAGGCCAACTCTCACATCCATACATGACTACTGGAAAAACCATAGTTTTGACTAGACAGAGCTTTGTTGGCAAACTGTCTCTGCTTTTCAATATGCTGTCTAGGTTGGTCATAGCTTTTCTTCCAAGGATCAAGCATCTTTTAATTTCAAGACTGCAGTCACCCTCTGCAGTGATGTTGGAGCCCCCTCAAAATAAAGTTTTTCACTGTTTCTATTGTTTTCCCATCTACTTGCCATTAAGTGATGGGACCGGATGCCGTGATCTTAGTTTTTTCAATGTTGAGTTTTAAGCCAACTTTTTCACTTTCATCAGGAGGCTCTTTGGTTCCTCTTGGCTTTTTTCCATAAGGGTAGTGTCATCTGTGTATCTGAGGCTATTGATATTTCTCCCAGCAATCTTGATTCCAGCTTGTATTTCATCCAGCCCAGCATTTCTCATGATGTGCTCTGCATATAAGTTAAATAAGCAGTGTGACAGTATACAGTCTTGAAGTATTCCTTGCTGAATTTGGAACCAGTCCATTGTTCTATTGTCTGATTCTAACTGTTGCTTCTTGACCTGCATACATATTTCTCAGGAGGCAGATAAGATGTTCTGGTATTCTCATTGCTTGAAGAATTTTCCACAGTTTGTTGTGTTCCATACAGTCAAAGGCTTTGGTATAGTCAAAAGCAGAAGTAGATGTTGTTCTGGAACTCTTGCTTTTTTGATGATCCAACAGATGTTGGCAATTTGATCTCTGGTTCCTCTTTCTTTTCTAAATCCAGCTTGACCCTCTGGAAATCCATGGTTCACAACTGTGAAGCCTGACTTGGAGAATTTTGAGGATTAGTTTCCTAGTGTGTAAGATGAGTGAAGTTGTGCTGTAGTTTGAACATTCTTTGTCATTGCCTTTCTTTGGGATTGTAATGAAAACTGACCTTTTACAGTCCTGTGGCCACTGCTGAGTCCTCCAAATTTGCTGGAATATTTATTGCAGCACTTTCACAGCATCATCTTTCAAGATTTGAAATAGCTCAACTGGAATTCCATCACCTCCACTAGCTTTGTTCATAGTGATGCTTCCTAATGCCTACTTGACTTTGCATTCCAGGGTTTATGGCTCTAGGTGAGTGATCACACCATCATGGTTATCTGGGTCATGATTATCTTTTTTGTGTAGTTCTGTGTATTCTTGCCACCTCTTCTTAATATCTTCTGCTTCTGTTAGGTCCATACCATTTCTGTCCTTTATCAAGCCCATCTTTGCATGAAATGTTCCCTTGGTATCTCTAATTTTCTTGAAGAGATCTCTAGTCTTTGCCATTCTGTTGTTTTCCTCTATTTCTTTGCACTGATCACCGAGAAAGGCTTTCTTATCTCTCCTTACTATGCTTTGGAACTCTGCATTCAGATGCGTTTATCTTTCCTTTTCTCCTTTTCCTTTAATTTCTCTTCTTTTCTGAGCTATTTGTAAGGCGTCCTTAGACAACCATTTTACCTTTTTGCATCTCTTTTTCTTGGGGATGATCTTGATCACTGCCTCCTGTACCATGTCACAAACCTCCATCCATAGTTCTTCAGGCACTCTGTCAGATCTAATCCCTTGAATCTACTTGTCACTTCCACTGTATAATCATAAGGGATTTGATTTAGTTCATGTATGAATGGTCTAGTGGTTTTCCCTGCTTTCTTAAATTTAAGTCTGAATTTTGCAATAAGGGTTTCATGATCTGAGCCACAGTCTGCTCCCGTTCTTGTTTTTGCTGACTGTATAGAGCTTCTTCATCTTTGGCTGCAAAGAATATAATCAATCTGATTTTGCTATTGACCGTATGTAGTGTTTCTCTTGTGTTGTTCAAAGAGGGTGTTTGTTATGACTACTGCTTTCTCTTGGCCAAGCTCTGTTAGCCTTTGTCCTTCATTTTATACTCCAAGGCCAAACTTGCCTGTTACTCCAAGTATCTCTTGACTTCCTACTCTTGAATTCCAGTCCTCTATGATGAAAAGGTCATCTTTTTTCGCTTTTGGTTCTAGGCAGTCTTGTTGGTCTTCATAGAGCTCATGGTAGTTTTACCTCTTATTTCCCTTTTGCACACATATTTATATCACTGCATGTGTGCATGCTAAGTCACTTCAAGTACGTCAGACTCTGTGGAATCTTATGGACTGTGGTCAGCCAGTCTCCTATGTCCACGGGACTCTCCAGGCAAGAATACTGGAGCAGGTTGCTATGTCCTCCTCCAGGGCATCTTCCCAACCCAGGGATCCACTTGCATCTCTTGTGTCTCCTGCATTGGCAGGAGGGTTCTTTACCAGAAGCACCAAAGCAGTTTCTTAGAGGTATGTAAAGCTTTGTTGTGTTTGCTTTAGTTACATTCAAGTATTTTTGTCCAGTTACAAACAATACCAACTGGTTTGGTGCTTTCTGCCTTGTCTGCTAGTGTAGTTGTGTAAATAGTGGCAGAGTGTGAATGCTTTAAAAAGAGATATTAAAATAAAGTGCTGCAACGTAGTAGAACTTAAGCAGAAAGTAGTATACTTGAATAAAAAATTTCAAATATATTCTTTAAATTCCTGTCTTCCACGGGTTAGTGATCCCTCTACTATTGCCCCAGGAAGAGTTTAGCGGTTTTTACCTTCCATTCTGCATTCTGCAATGTAAGGTTTAGTGTCCAGGAAGTTGACCATGGTGTCTCTATTTGAAAATGCATGAATTTAAATAATCTGTTTTAATTGGAGACTAATTACTTTACAAGATTGTGGTATTTTTTTTTCCATACATTGACATGAGTCATCCATGGGTGCACATGTGTCTCCCCATCCTGAACCCCCTTTCCACCACCCTCCCCACCCCATCCCTCTGGTTGTCCCAGAGCACTGGCTTTGAGTGTCCTGCCTCATGCATTGAACTTGCATTGGTCATCTATTTTACATATAGTAATATACATGTTTCAATGCTATTCTCTCAAATCATCCCACCCTCACCTTCTCCCACATAGACCAAAAGCCTGTTCCTTACATCTGTGTCTTGTTTCCTGCCTTGCAAATAGGGTCATTGTTACTGTCTTTCTAAATTCCATATATATGCGTTAAGATACTGTACTGGTGTTTCTCTTTCTGACTTACTTCATTCTGTATAATAGGCTCCAGTTTCATCCACCTCATTAGAACTGATTCAAATGCATTCTTTTTTTATAGCTAAGTAATATGCAGGTCAGGAAGCAACAGTTAGAACTGGACATGGAACAGCAGACTGGTTCCACATAGGAAAAGGAGTATGTCAAAGCTGTATATTGTCACCCTGCTTATTGAACTTCTATGCAGAGTACATCATAAGAAACGCTGGACAGGAAGAAACACAAGCTGGAATCAAGATTGCCGGGAGAAATATCAATAACCTCAGATATGCAGATGATACCACCCTTATGGCAAAAAGTGAAGAACTAAAGAGCCTCTTGATGAAAGTGAAAGAGGAGAGTGAAAACCTTGGTTTAAAACTCAACATTCAGAAAACTAAGATCATGGCATCCAGTCCTGTCACTTCATGGCAAATAAATGGGGAAACAGTGGAAACAGAGGAGAGTGAAAAAGTTGGCTTAAAGCTCAACATTCAGAAAACGAAGATCATGGCATGTGGTCTCATCACTTCATGGGAAATAGATGGGGAAACAGTGGGAACAGTGTCAGACTTTATTTTTTGGGGCTCAAAAATCATTTTTTTGGTGACTGCAGCCATGAAATTAAAAGACGCTTACTCTTTGGAAGAAAAGTTATGACCAACCTAGATAGCATATTCAAAAGCAGAGACATTACTTTGCCAACAAAGGGCCATCTAGACAAGCCTATGATTTTTCCAGTAGTCATGTATGGATGTGAGAGTTGGACTGTGAAGAAAGCTGAGCACCGAAGAATTGATGCTTTTGAACCGTGGTGTTGGAGAAGACTCTTGAGAGTCCCTTGGACTGCAAGGAGATCCAACTAGTCCATTCTAAAGGAGATCAGTCCTGGGTGTCCTTTGGAAGGAATGATGCTGAAGCTGAAACTCCAGTGCTTTGGCCACCTCATGCGAAGAGTTGACTCATTGGAAAAGACTCTGATGCTGGGAGGGGTGGGTTGGGGGCAGGAGGAGAAGGGGACGACCGAGGATGAGATGGCTGGATGGCATCGCTGACTTGATGGATGTGAGTCTGAGTGAACCCCGGGAGTTGGTGATGGACAGGGAGGCCTGGCATGCTGTGATTCATGGGGTCGCAAAGAGTCAGACACGACTGAGCAGCTGAACTGAATATGCCATTGGGTATATGTACCACAACTTCCTTATCCATTCGTCTGCCAATGGACATCTAGGTTGCTTCCATGTCCTAGCTATTGTAAACAGTGATATGATGAACGTTGGGGTACATATGTGTCTATCCATTCTGGTTTCCTCAGTGTGTAACCCCAGCAGAGGGATTGCTGGATCACTAGTTCAGTTCATTTGCTCAGTTGTGTCTGACTCTTTGCAACCCCATGGACTGCAGCATGCCAGGCCTCCCTGTCCATCACCAACTCCAAGAGTTTACTCAAACTCATGTCCATTGAGTTGGTGATGCCATCCAGCCATCCTCTGTCATCCCCGTCTCCTCTTGCCTTCAGTCTTTCCCAGCATGAGGATCTTCTCAGATGAGTCAGCTCTTAGCATAAGGTGGGCAAAGTATTGGAGTTTTAGCTTCAGTATCAGTCCTTCCAATGAACATTCATGACTGATTTATTTTAGGGTGGGCTGGTTGGATCTCCTTGCAGTCCAAGGGACTCTCAAGAGTCTTCTCCAACACCACAGTTCAAAAGCATCAATTCTTTGGCACTCAGCTTTCTTTATGGTAGTAGTCACATCTACTGGAAAAACCATAGCCTTGACTAGGTGGACTTTTGTTGGCAAAGTAATGTCTCTGCTTTTTATATGCTGCCTAGGTTAGTCATAACTTTTCTTCCAAGGAGTATGGCTGCAGTAACCATCTACAGTGATTTTGGAGCCCCCCAAAATAAAATCTGCTATTGTTTCCACTCTTTCCCATCTATTTGCCATGAAGTGATGGCACTGGATGCCATGATCTTTGCTTTCTGAATGTTGAGCTTTAAGCCAACTTTTTCACTCTCCTCTTTCACTTTCATCAAGAGACTCTTTAGTTCTTCTTCACTTTCTGCCATAAGGGTGGTGTCATCTGCATATCTGAGGTTATTGATGTTTCTCCCAGCAATCTTGATTCCAGATTGTGCTTCATCCAGCCCAGTGTTTCTCATGATGTACTTGCATAGATGTTAAATAAGCAAGATGACAATATATAGCCTTGACATACTCCTTTCCCTATTTGGAACCAGTCTGTTTTTCCATATCCAGTTCTAATTGTTGCTTCCTGACCTGCATACAGATTTCTCAAGAGGCAGGTCAGGTGTTCTGGTATTCCCATCTCTTTCAGAATTTTCCAGAGTTTATTTTGATCCACACAGTCAGACTTTGGCATAGTCAGTAAAGCAGAAATAGATGTTTTTCTGGAACTCTCTTGATTTTTCGATGATCCATTGGATGTTGGCAATTTGATCTCTGGTTCTTCTGCCTTTTCTAAATCCAGCTTGAACATCTGGAAATTTGCAGTTCATGTGTTGCTGAAGCCTGGCTTGGAGAATTTTGAGCATTACTTTGTTAGTGTGTGAGATGAGTGCAATTGTGCGGTAGTTTGAGCATTCTTTGGCATTGCCTTTCTTTGGAATTGGAATGAAAACTGACCTTTTCCAGTCCTGTGGCCACTGCTGAGTTTTCCAGATTTGCTGGCATATTGAGTGCAGCACTTTCATAGCATCATCTTTCAGGATTTGAAACAGCTCAACTGGAATTCCATCACCTCCACTAGCTTTGTTCGTAGTGATGCTTTCTAAGGCCCACTTGACCTCACATTCCAGGATGTCTGGCTCTAGGTGAGTTATCCCACCATCATGATTATCTGGGTTGTGAAGATCTTTTTTGTACAGTTCTTCTGTGTATTCTTGCCACCTCTTCTTAATATCTTCTCCTTCTGTTAGGTCCAGACCATTTCTGTCCTTTATGCTGGATCCATATGCTGGATCATATGGCAGTTCTATTTTCAGTTTTGTAAGGTATCTCCACACTGTTTTCCATAGTGGCTGTACTAGTTTGCATTCTCACCGACAGTGTAAGATGGTTCTCTTTTCTCCACACCTCTCCAGCATTTATTCTTTGTAGACGTTTTGACAGTGGCCATTCTGACCATTGTGAGATGGTACCTCATTTTGGTTTTTTCATTTTTCTAAAAATAGTGATGTTGAGCATCTTTTCATGTGTTTGTTAGCCATCTGTATGTCTTCTTTGGGGGAATGTCTGTTTAGTTCTTTGGCCCACTTTTTGATTGGGTTCTTTATTTTTCTGGTATGGAGCTGCATGTGCTGCTTGTATTTTTTTGAGATTAATTCTTTTTCAGTTGTTTTGATTGCTATTATTTTCTCCCATTCTGATGATGGCCTTTTCACCTTGCTTAAAGTTTCCTTTATTGTGCAAAAGCTTTTAAGTTTCATTAGGTCCCATTTGTTCATTTTTGTTTTTATTTACATTTCTTTGGGAGGTGGGTCCTTAGAGGATCTTCCTGTGATTCATGTCAGAGAGTGTTCTTCCTGTGTTTTCCTCTTAAAGTTTTATAGTTCCTGGTGTTACATTTAGGTCTTTAATTCATTTATTTTTGTGTATGGTGTTAGAATGTGTTCTGGATTCATACTTTTAACGGTGATTGACCAGTTTTCCCAGTACCACTTGTTAAAGGGGTTGTCTTTTCTCCATTGTATATTCTTGCCTCCTTTGTCAAAGATAAGGTGTCCATAAGTGCATGGATTTATCTCTGGGCTTCCTAGTCTGTGGCCACTGTTGAGTCTTTGAAATTTGCTAGCATATTGAGTGCATGCCTTTAACAGCATCATGTTTTTAGGATTTGAAATAGGTCAGCTGGAACTCCATCACTTCCTCTATCTTTGTTCATAGTGATGCTTCCTAAGGCCCGCTTTAGCTGTCTTATACTACCACCCCCACAGATGCTCAGATATATCCCTAGAGAAGATCTTTACTCAGTATGCCTGGGGCTGTGGGATAGGCATTGCATTCTTATAAAACTCCTTGGGGATTCTGATGGCTACCTCTTAATTAAGGTCTACTGTTCTAGCTGCTGCTGCTAAGTCACGTCAGTCGTGTCCGACTCTGTGTGACCCCATAGACGGCAGCCCACCAGGCTCCCGTCCCTGGGATTCCCCAGGCAAGGACACTGGAGTGGGTTGCCATTTCCTTCTCCAAAGATGAAAGTGAAAAGTGAAAATGTAGTCGTTCAGTCATGTCCGACTCTTCGCGACCGCATGGACTGTAGCCCACAAGGCTCCTTCATCCAGGAGATTTCCCAGGCAAGAGTACTGGAGTAGGTTGCCATTGCCTTTTCCAGCTGCTCTAGCTAGTGATTCTGAAACTTTATTGTATATCAGAGTCACCTGGTGGAAGGGGACTTATTAAAAATGAAACTGCAAGTGCCACCCCTAGAAATGTGCCACTACTATAGGTCTCCCAGGAATGAATTTTAAATAGAACTCCTCCAGGTCACTTTGATGTAGGTGATCTGCAGATCACCCTTTGGGAAACATGGCTACAGAGAAATCACATTTACACATTGTTAAGGACTGCACGTTTGTGTCCCTGCCCCCATTCATATGTTGAAACATTAACCCCTTCCTCCCAATGTGATGGTATTCAAAGCAAGGCCTTTGGAGGTAATAAGGTTTAGATATGGTTTGATGGGACACACCCTCATGGCCCCTGATGGAATTAGTGCCCTAACAAGAAGAGGAAGAGGAACTAGAGGTCACTGACTCTCTTCACCATGCGAGGACACTGTGTGAAAGCCAGTGTGTGCAAGTTAACAAAGGGCTTTCACCGAAAACAGAATCTGCTGGCCCCTTTGTCTTGGACATCACAGCCTCAATACTGTGAGAAATAAATTCCTGTTGGTTAAGTCACCCAGTCTATAGTATTTTGTAATGGCAGCCCAAGCCAACCACGTCACCCCCTTCCTTCTTCACTGTGTTTGTCTAGAGCAATAATCTTAAGATTTCCCAGGTATTATTGGAGTGGCCAGTGCCACAGTTAGTTAATGTTACTCACTCACTTTTAGTGAAACAAAAGAACCAAGTTACAAAATATTTTTTTCAGTCTTAGTAAGGAATTAGCACCAATATGCATCCTGAGCAAGAGTCTGTGATTTTAAGGTGGCTGCAGGGGATATTGAACAAAGAAAAGCCAATTAACTGTGAGAGAAGAGAAGCTTTGACAAAGAAATCATACTATTGACCCTTGGGTCATTAGTATTGTGCCCTAATCAACTGAGCTTACTCACCAATAACCACAAGAAAAGTATGGGAAGAAGGAAGCAGGATTGCTTGAGTTTGATTCATTATGTGACTGGTGCTTATGAGCTTGGTGATTTTTTTTTTCTTTTTAGTGACAAACTGTTCTATGTGATTGCTTTGAAATATATTTCCATTCTATCATACCTGAAAAGAGAAAAATGAGGGCTTTGAGAAACTTTGAATCCTCATTTGTCCTTAGCCTATGTTGCATAGCACCTGGCACTCCATTCATTGTAGACACCAAACCTTCTATTCACTGTGATTTTCTAGGCCTCTATAGTGTTTTGAAAACCTACCAACTTCTAAGTAGCTTAATGCATAACCCCCCTTCTCATTCACTTAGGCTTCTTGTCTCCTGTATTTCTTAAACCTTGCCTTTTTTCAGTTCAGTTTTGATTCAGTTGTCTCAATGCTTGAATATTTGCTTTGGGTCACCAAATTTCTTGAGCTATGCATACCATTGAGACAAGGGGAAAGAGAGGAAAAATATTTTCAAGAGGGAAAAAATATTTCCAAGACATGAGAGAGATATTTGTCAAATAGAGAATAAAAGTTGGTTTTGTTTTTTTTTTCATTTTCGTGTTGACCTGAAATATAGTTGTTCAGTCTGCCTTTTGGAGCTACTGAGAAAACATTCAATGTTGTATATGAGTTACTTATAGTTAGTTTTATATTTTTGTCCCATATAGACATAACTTCATCTCTTAATACCACATGATATAGGATATATTTTTCTATTTTGTGACATAGAGTTTTGGGGTTTAATTATTAGTAAATAATGTCATGTGTAAAGACTCAAAGAGAGCTAATACCTTCACCAAAGACAAATCATTAGCAGTTGCATGAACCAAGATCTAGCCTATAGCTTAAAAGAATAAAAAATAATATAAAGGTTGCAAAAATAAAAGTAAAAAAGAATAACAACCTGACACATTTTGTTGTGAAATAAATGACCTGCTGGCTATAATCAGACCCTCTAGTTTGAAACCTATTATGAGATTCAACCTTCATTCCTAGAATGAAATAAAAGACAGAAATTTTAACAAGTTATCATCTGCTCACTGACATTAATGAAGGTAGGAGACATTAAATCACATAAATTGTTAACATTGGCAACGGAGAGAAAAGTAAATTCGAATTAGTATACTATTCCTTCTTTCCAGCACCTGTATTAGCCTGAGTTGGGTCTTTATCCTTGACACAGTTATCAGAGTAGTTTGAATATTTTACTACAAGGCTTTTCTTATATTTGTTTGAAGATCACCACTTACTAAATGAATGAGACTATTGTTTTTATCTAGATGGAACATTCTCAGAAAGATGATGGGAGCTCTAAATCATATTCCCTGTTTTCCCATCTAACTAGAATCAAGTGTTGTACCAGAAATGATCAGGAAAGAGACAGCAGTACATGAGCTACTTGCTTTAAAAAATTACAGCACATACCGGGAAAGACAAACTATGACCTGAATCTTATTAGCATGATGAAGGTATGTCAAGAGTACTGGGATGTGGGTCAGGAGATTTGAATTTTAGGATGGGATCTGCCACTGACTACCTGTGTGATCTCACACAGATCCTTTTTTTGACCTCAGTGTTTTGACTTGTTTCCAAAGAGAGAGATTGGTGTAGATGACTGCTTAGTTCCCTCATAGTTTTAAAAGCCCATGATTCTGTGCCTTACATTGCCATCTGTAGTGTGGTTTTGTTCCCTCAGTTTGTTCATGCCCCTTCCTCTAATCTCACTGAGTATCTTTCATGTACAGGTGCTAGAACATATTGACCTTTATTCTGGAAACTAGAAGTTTTTCATAATGCAAGTGATTTCTAAGGATACAAGACTTTTCTGTATCCCATTACCAGGAAACATACACACATACACAAAACGAACATAATTATATGCTACAGATTGCTGGACAAATATCTGAAATTATTCTGACCTACCTAGAAACCATCTTACTTTCTGCTTCTTTTTGCTTTATGAGTTTGTTGTCTGGTTTGTCTGCTTCCACTCCTTTTACTTTGAAAGTTTTCAGGAAAACATGAATAGTATTAATATTGGACTAGCATTAAACAACAAAGAAGGAGAGACTTGAGCATTTCTATCTTCCCACTCCCCTCAATCCCCATCACCAACAAAAGAATACAGAAACACAAAAAAGACAAGTGCTATAGTAAACCTCTGTGCCTTCCCTAAGCATGCATACATGATATACCATAGCCTATCAGATTGTTTCTATATTTGTCCTAGCTTTAAGTCATAAGTCATTTCAATACAAATAATACTTGCGAATAAGCTGTAAAAACTCACCAAGTTACATGGAAGCTGTACCTGTAACTGACAGCTTACTGTCATGAATGATGAAATATCTTTTGTGTAAAAGGCAATTGTGTTGATTGTATGAAAAGAAATGAGCCTTCCTAGGTGTCTTCCATCTCTCATGATGGTTTTTTAAACAGGAAAGCTTCTATAGAGTGATATTAGGCCATATATTTCATTTCAGCTTTCATATACAGTTGTAGTAGTTGTGGGGGAAAAACATTTTAATCAGTTTCTGCATGAAGGTCTGATAACACTGTGAACAAAAGTAATTTCTTTACAAAACAGAAGCATTGCTGGACTTAAATTATGAAGCATGTTTCCCTTATTTTCAATATGATTGTATGTATGACTTAATAGAATCTGGGAATATATCTTATTTATACTACTGGTAAACTCAAGAAACGTTCTTCCCTTCAAGGCCTGAAGTTCTTATTTTGGCTAAGACTAGATGATACTGTGTCATGGGATATAAATTAAGCTATTTTTAAATAATGTATGGGAACTGTTTTAGGTCTTTGGGGTTTTATTTGCTAAACTGAAGAAGTATTGACATCTTTTATGGCTTAGAAGATGTCATATGATTTTTTTAGATGCCCTTGTGTGTATGTGTATGAGAATGTGTGTGAATCCTTTGAAATAATGCAGTGAAGCAGAAGCATTCATAATAAAATGAATAATGGGGAAAATAGCATTTAATCTTTCATGAACATCTCTAGTATGATGTAGACAGAAAAGAATATTTTATATGTTCTCTAGCCAATGAAACATAGTGTAATAGACAAACCTCATATCCCTATGATATCTAAAAGTGATAGAGATTTATTACAGTAGTTCCACATGGTGTTGGTGAACCACATTGATCAGAAGAAAAGATTATCTAATAATGTGGGCAAAAACATTACCTGTCCTTAATACCTAGTTGGAATCTCTAAAAAGCAGAATTACTATCTTTCAACATCTGTAAGGCTATTGACATTGGAAAAGTATAATGGTGACTATATTTTTTTTTATGTTATATCACCAGTCCTCTGGGTCACTCCATGTCAGAACTGCTTAATCTCCTTTTATCAAATAACAATTTTAAAAGAAATTAGTCACTTTCAGGTATCCTGAGGCCTGTAGAAATATTTGAAGTAATTTTTATTTTGTCTTTGAGAGTCAAATATAATGTTTTTGAAATATACTGGCAAGTGTAATATACATCACAGGGAATATAGTAAATGATGTTGTAAACTTTGAATGTTGCATAATCTATAAAATTATTCAATCATGTTGTACATCTGAAAGGAATATGATATTGTAAGTCAACTATTCTTTCATAAAAGATTATACCTAACTCCAGTGCCAGAAGGAGAACTTCAAATCCAAAAACATGGATTCCATCAATAAGCAATTGAATAAGTTTCAGAAAATCAACTAGAAGTTTCAACCACAATTACCTTGTCTGTAAAATTAAGGAACTAAAACTATGCGAGGTGTTATGATCACCTTTTAATCTACCTGCCTCAGGATTCAGCCTCACCTTCAACTTTGCATCCCTGTTGACAAAAACAACATACAAAGCTATTTAATCCCTTCCAATGGTTATTACAAATCCCTCACCATAGTTCTTTCCTCTTCAGCATTCTTTCCTTCTGCCTCCCCACTCTCATTTTATGCTCTTCCTGTACCAAATGGTTTGAGATTATCAAGTATACCATACTTTAAAAAAAAAAAATTCTTTTCTGCCTTCCTTAGTGATCAGTGCAAAGAAATAGAAGAAAGCAATAGAATGGGAACGACTAGAGATCTCTTCAAGAAAATTAGAGATACCAAGGGAACATTTCATACAAAGATGGGTACAATAAAGTACAGAAATGGTATGGACCTAACAGAAGGAGAAGATATTAAGAAGAGGTGTCAAGAATACACAGAAGAACTGTACAAAAAGATCTTCATGACCCAGATGATTAATGATGGTGTGATCACTCACCTAGAGCCAGACATCCTGGAACGTGAAGCCAAGTGGGCCTCAGGAAGCCTCACTACAAACAAAGCTAGTAGAAGTGATAGAATTCCAGTGGAGCTATTTCAAATCCTGAAAGATGATGCTGTGAAAGTGCTGCACTCAATATGCCAGCAAATTTGGAAAACTCAGCAGTGGCCACAGGATGGAAAAGGTCAGGTTTCATTCCAATCCCTAAGAAAGACAATGCCAAAGAATGCTCAAACTACTGCACAATTGCACTCACCTCACATGCTAGTAAAGTAATGCTCAAAATTCTCCAAGCCAGTGTTCAACAATACATGAACTGTGAACTTCCAGATATTCAAGTTGGTTTTAGAAAAGGCAGAGGAGCCAGAGATCAAATTGCCAACATCTGCTGGATCATTGAAAAATCAAGAGTGTTCCAGAAAAAACATCTATTTCTGCTTTATTGACTATGCCAAAGCCTTTGACTGTGTGGATCACAATAAACTGTGGAAAATTATGAAAGAATCTTGACCTGACCTGGCTCTTGAGAAATCTGTATGCAGGTCAGGAAGCAATAGTTAGAATTGGACATGGAACAACAGACTGGTTCCAAATAGGAAAAGAAGTACCTCAAGGCTGTATATCGCCACTGTGCTTATTTAACTTCTATGCAGAGTACATCATGAGAAACACTGGGCTGGATGAGGCACAAACTGGAATCAAGATTGCTGGGAGAAATATCAATAACCTCAGATATCAGATGACACCACCCTTATGGCAGAAAGTGAAGAACTAAAGAGCTTCTTAATGAAAGTGAAAGAGAAGAGTGAAAAAGTTGGCTTAAAGCTCAACATTCATAAAACTAAGGTCATGGCATCTGGTCCCATCACTTCATGGCAAATAGATGGGGAAACAGTGGAAAGAGTGGCAGACTTTATTTTTCTGGCTCCAAAATCACTGCAGATGGTGACTACAGATATGAAATTAAAAGACATTTGCTCCTTGGAAGGAAAGTTATGACCAACCTAGAGAGCATGTTAAAAAAGAGACATTACTTTGCCAACAAAGGTCTGTCTAGTCAAGGCTATGGTTTTTCCAGTAGTCAAATATGGATGTGAGAGTTGGACTATAAAGAAAGCTGAGTGCCGAAGAACTGATGCTTTTGAACTGTGGTGTTGGAAAAGACTCTTGAGAGTCCCTTCGACTGCAAGGAGATCCAGTCAGTCCATCCTATAGGAGATCAGTCCTGAGTGTTCATTGGAAGGACTGATGTTGAAGCTGAAACTCTGATACTTTGGCCACCTAATACGAACTGACTCATTTGAAAAGACTCTGATGCTGGGAAAGACTGAAGGCAGGAGGAGAAGGGGACAACAGAGGATGAGATGGTTGGATGGCATCATGGACTCAATGGACATGAGTTTGAGTAAACTCCGGGAGCTGGTGAAGGATAAGGAGACCTGGCATGCTGCAGTCCATGGGGTTGTAAAGAGTCAGAGATGACTGAGCCTCTGAACTGAACTGATGCATCTGAACATGTCCTATTACCCATGCATGGGTAACCCTTCAGCAGAATCCCCCATTCCAATACTCCCAATATATTTAAAGTAGTTTTCAAATTCTGCCTTAGATTTTTTGTTGTCTAGTCACTAAGATGTGACAGTCTTTGCCACCCTATGGACTGTAGCCCACCAGGCTCCTCTGTCCATGAGATTTCCCAGGCAAGAATACTGGAGTGGGTTCCCTTTCCCATATCCAGGGGAATCTTCCCGACCCAGGATGAAACCCATGTCTCCTGCATTCATGGGCAGATTCTTTACCACTGAGCCACCAGCAAAGTCTAGATATGTGCTTCCAGATGAAGGCTTTTGCATCTGTTGACAGCTTTCCCTCTTCTGCGCCACATCTACACTTTGTTCATACTTGTATTATTGTATTTAGCCTAACTTGTAATGGATTTGTTTCTTATCTGTCTCCTCTTTGATATTCATTATGACAGGGCTCATGCCTTCTCTGCATTTCTTTCACAAATACTTAGTGAACATTTGCTTTTGCCAGGCACTGTTCTAGACCTAGAGGGATATAGTGTGAACAAAGCAGGCAAAAACGCCTGTCCTTGTGTAGCTTCCCTGTCTTATTTCTCCTTATATCCTTAGAAGCTAACACAAGGATTAGCTTTTCTTATTCTAGGAAAAAAAAACACACACACACATACACACATGTTGGATTGAAGTTAAAAAAAACATGATTTTGGCTAAATTTGAAACTCCCTTATCTTCCTCTCCCTTTTTGACAACACTGTACATGTAATATTGTATACATATATACATAGGATATTATACATACATTAATATTTAATTATAATGTTCAATCATAATATTCCATCCCTGTTTATTCCTTTCCTAAATTTCTGTACCTCTGTCTATCAGTCGTGTCTATCAAACACCACTGTATATGAAACAGCTTCTGAAAATGCTGTGATGTGTTGGCTGCCTCGTTCAGATGTAGCACACTGAAATAAGTGCTCTTTCATTCCATCAATCAATCAGTCTTTACTGAGCACCTGGGATTATGAGGAACTGTGAAAGACACAGTATAAAATTTCAAATAAGACAAATGTACTTCTGCCTCCTTGGAGCTTACAGTCTCTTGGTGAAGACAAGCAGTAAATAAGTAAATAAAAAATATTGCAACATATGATAACTAATATAGAGGTGATGAACACAGTGGTTGATAGTGATAGGATGAGTGGCCACCTAAAGTAGAATGGTTTAAGGAAGGCATTCCTGAAGAGGTGACATTAGGTAGAAGTGCATAGGATGAGAGAAGGAGGTGGCACCCCACTCCAGTGTTCTTGCCTGAAGAATCCCAGGGATGGCGGAGCCTGGTGGGCTGCCATCTATGGGGTCGCACAGAGTCGGACACAACTCAAGTGACTTAGCAGCTTAGCAGCATAGGATGAGCAATAGCCAACCATGTAAAAAATTGGGAGACCAAGTGTTAAGGGAAAAAGCAACAGCATGTGCCAGGTTCCTGAAATGGCAAAGAGCACCTGAAGAGAAGGCCATGTAGCTGGAGTAGAGAGAATGAAGTGAAGTGAAATAAAATAGGCAGAAGGTAATTAAATTAGAGAAGTAGCAGTGGGGCAAAATAATGCAGTGTGTTGCATAATACCGTGTTAAGGCATTTGAAGTACTGATATATCCAGAAGAATACAGGAGTCCCTGAAAGATTCTAAGCTGGACAATGACATGAGCAGATTAATGCTTTGAAACTATCTCTGGAAGCTGTAGAGGGAATGGAGTTGGGTGTAAGTGAAGATTCACTGACAGCTGTGGGGGGCTGCCACAATGATCTAGGAGAAAGATGGTAGTGACTTCAGCTACTGTGATTCCAGGGGTGATAAAGAGAAATGTCAGATTTGGGAGATGTTCTGGAAATCCCATCAATTAGATTTTGTTGGATTTATTGTGGCTGTGGGAAGAAAGAGTCAGTGGTGCTGCCTAGGCAATAGCTGGCTGGCTGGGGATGCCATGTATTGAGAGAGGGACAACATGGAATGTGGGAGACAAGTGGATGGATGTGAAATGCATTTTAATGATGATAATCGTGGTGGTGGTAGTCTTACCATAGTTTGAGGGAAGATAAAAATCTAGCCACTGTTAGTGATCTTCTTTAGCTTGTTGGAAAAGGTCTAACATATTTCACACATTTCAATTCTGCAAGCCATCTTAATGCTTGACATATTATGTCTTTTTTTCCCATACAGTCCACCTCCTTGAAGTAGACTATTACATTTTCTCTAAATGCACTGTTAAGAATTATTTCTTTCACAATCCAGGAAGCTCTGACAATATTCAAGTCTTAAAGGACAGAAAGAGTAATTCTCAAATGGTAACTTCCCATTTGGCATCAGGTTGTGCCAATGTTCTTTCTCCAACTAGGTAACATGACCCAGGTAATATATTCCTAGATCAGTATCTATAAAACTAATGTCCAATGATCTCCTACATGAAAATCACCTGGGAATGGTGGTTCAAAATGGGGATCCTTATCTAGCAAACTAATCAGAATCTTTGGGGATAGAGCCCAGGAATCTCAGTTGTGTCATTTGTATTATGAGCTGACATATAAAAAGAATTGTTTGAGAGGAGATATTGTTAAACTTTTTAATTTTTTGATCCTTTTGGGTGATCTGGTGAAACTGATGGATCCTTCTCAGAAAATTTTTAATACATAGTTCAAATAAAATAGAAAGGAAACCAACTATGTTAGTTATCAAAATATTTGTAAAACAATTTATATAGTAATTTATAGGCTTTTATTAGCATATTAATGAGATCTAGCAGCAAGTATTATATTACCATAATTTGAGGTAGTAGATGAATGTAAATGCTTTGAGACATCTGCCACAATTATAATGTGATCTAAAATTATCTGTGATGTCTATTAATGACAAAGTTAAAGGTTCAGCTAATACCACTATGGTTTGTTGCCTAGATTCATAATAGAAGGAAATGCTAAATTTCCAACAGATGTCAATGAAAATAATGGTACAATGTATTTTGCATACAAGTTCACAGACACTGGTCTTGGAGTTGCTAACTTGAGTGTTTTGACCAAATAATGCAGAGCCTAGTGAGGATGTGGTGAATAGAGAAGCAAAACTGAAGGAGCCACAATATTTTCTGTCATTAATGTAAATAATTAGAGGATTCGAAGACCACAACATTCATCCCTGCATTGCTGCTGCTGCTTCTGCTAAGTCGCTTCAGTCGTGTCCAACTCTTAGTGACCCCATGGACTGCAGGCTACCAGCCTCCTCCATCCATGGAATTTTCCAGGAAGAGTACTGGAGTGGGCTGCCACTGCCTTCTCCGGTCCCTGCATTGGCTGGCTTTTAATTGGTTTGGCTGTAATGCCCCTGAGTGTACCTGGCTAGGTTTGTCTGCACACCCTTTTGTTTGTCCCCTCTTCTTGCATCAAGCTTTTTCAGAGACTGGCTGTGGAGAATACATTAGATTATTACAATTTTGTGTCTCTAAAGGAAGAACATTTTCAAGATGGAGAGAGACATTGTAGGATGAAGGGCTAGCATGGGCAGTAATGCCAGTCAGAAAAGAGGCTGAGATTTAAAAACAGAATTCAAAGTAGCTGAGGCTGAGAGTATGTGAATAGAGAGACAGAAGATGACGCTGAAGAGATGGATTGACCTAAGTCCATAGAAGGGCTTTCAAATGCCTGTATGAGCTTGAATTTCATGATGGAATTAGCAGGTATTTAGACAGAACTCTGAGTTTCTCCGCTGGCTCAGTGGTAAAGAATCTGCCTGCAGTGCAGGAGATGCAGATTTGATCCCTGGGTGGGAAGATTCTCCGCAGGAGGGCATGGCAACCCACTGGAGTATTCTTGCCTGGAGAATCCCATGGACAAAGTGGCCTGACAGGCTACAGTCCATAGGGTCACACAGAGTTGGACACAACTGAAGTGACTGAGCATGCATGCAGGAGGAACTTTATAATGAAGAGAAGTGTGGTAAAAGTGTTTCTTGGGAAAATACAGTTGACCCTCGAACAACACGGTTTGAACTACCAGGTGGCCACTTGTATTTGGATTTTTTTCAGTAGTAAATACCGTGCTGCAGGATCTCTGATTGGTTGGATCTGTGGATGTGGAACTGTGGATGTAGAGGGCTGACTATGGGACTCGAGGGTCCTGGGATTTTGGAGTCCCTGGTGGGTCTTGGAACCAATCCCTTGAGGATGCCGAGGGCTACTGTAAAACTGCAGACAGAATCAAGGAGGAATTGGAAGAAGGCAGACCATTTCTGAGGTTTTGATAAAAGCCCAGTTGAGAAAAATATGATTTCTGTGGTCAAGCAATGATCATGGGAAAGAGAAGACAGAACAGATTTGAGAGATTCCTTGTGCTGTGAAGAAGAGGAGTTTGGGGAGACTTTGAAGGGTCTAGCTTCGGAGAAGCTGTAAATGGAAACACCAATAACAGAGGTACCAATCATTAGAGGAACAACAGGTCTGGGAAGGAACGTTTTTATTTCTGTTTTGGGTAGCTGGGGTTTTAAATGCTTATTGAACATCCAGTGGGAGATGAAAGAAGTTTGTATTTTTACCATTATTCATAGTAATCCTTTAGGTAAATTTCATGAAACATTTTTTCTGTCTAGAAATGGACAGATAGTCTTTACAGAAATTATGAGACAGGTTTCAGAGATATTTAGGATTTAGGATTAGGCATTATATTGTTTTTTCAGTGTTTTAATGAAATGTCAACCAGTGGCTGTGCTTCTGTCTCCAAGGAGTTGTTCAGTTAGTTATTCAGAACAAAAAGATGCTTATATAGCTATGGCAATGGATTCTGGTTCAATAGGCTTATGTCCCTGCACCAAAGGCTTAAACATTTTTTGTGTTCTCTACTTGCTCAGCTATCATGACTACTGAAGACAGAAGGCTATAGATGGGTGGGAGCAGTGAACAGCAGAAGTGGTGTGCAGTCAGTTCCCTCCCCCCCTTTTAAGTGAAGTTTAATAAAATTTGACACTCATGGAAGTTGTCTGTTCACCAACCAACTTAACATGTAGAACATTTTCATCACTCCAAAAAGTTCCTTTATGCCCTTCTATAAGAAATTTCTCTGTTGTCTCACAGTCCAGTGACAACCAATGATAAGTCTGTTTTGTTCCTACAGTTTTGACTTTTCTAGAATGTTGTCATATAAATATAGCATGTAGAGCACATGTCTAGCTTATTTTGCTTATCCATTTACTTCAGTGCTTTGGGGTTTCATCCATGTCGTTGCTGGTATTAGTTCATTGCTAGCTGTTGCTGAGAAGTATTCCATTGTATGAATATACCACAGCATTTTTATCTGTCTGCTTTGGATGGACGTTTGCAGCTTGTTTTCATAATAACTCTGTGGCTTACAAATGAATCACAGCAACTGGTGTGGACACAAACGGAACTTGCTAGCTGTGGCCATATCCATATTCATTGCCCCTTTTAGGTTTGGGGATCTGAATAAGAGGAGAGTTTTCTGTGAAAGTTGGATGTTGAAGTGCAGGATTGACCGGTAACAGACCTGTTAGGGAAGTGATGCTCACCTTTGGTATTGTTTTCTCCTCTGCCTAACTACTTTAAGTCTCTCCACCTGGTGCTTTTGTGCTAGGTCCTCACTGGATCATAGACCACTTCAGCATCTTGCCTCTCTGGTAGGCATTGTTCATTTGATCTTTCTCCTTCCATGATAAAATCCTATATTTGATAAACTACTCTATGCACATATTTATGGTTACATGTTATGGTTTAAAGTGTGCTTTCACTTCCAAAAACAATTGCATTTTAAGAGGAGTCTTGGAAATCAAATTTTTAACTTAAAGGAGTTACATTAAATTGGTAAAGGATTGAGGTATCATTGTACTTGAGGCTTTCTTAACAATTTTTTGCATGAACATTTGGATTTATTTCAACAGTAAGTTTAAAACGCTTGCTTTTGACAAAATTTCTACAGTAATTATATGAGGAATAGAAAATAATATTAATAGCATACACATGTGAAGGGCATTCAGCAAATACAGAAAAACTATTCATTTATAAAGGCTGAAGGAATAGAGTAGAAGTAGATGTATCAGGCAGAATTCATTTGTAGATGGTTTAGTGAAGGAGAGCAGAGGAGTTATTTTTGAAGATGGTGATAGAAATGGAGTGGAATGGGATGATGAGATTTTGTACATTTTAGTTGAATTGACTTTGAGAGTAGGGACCATGCCTTTAAGGTAATATCCTCTGTGGAGCCTAGAAGACTGATTTATACAAGTGTGTAGCATTGGTTAGTTTAAATGAATGAGCATGCAGGAGAATTGATTTAGAAAAGAAACCTTTCATGTGTTTACTTTTACTTGCAGAATCCCCTAAACCCAAATAGAGTTTTAAAAATTTTCATTGAATTTAGTATAATCATTTAAAGAAGGTGGTTGAGATATCCAATGACTTTGGCAAAAATGAAAGCCCATTTATTCCACAGTGAATTCCCTGTTGAGGGTAAGTTCTATGACTCATAACAAGTAGTGCTGATGAGAGAGCCTGTAGGTTGACCATTCATCCCTGTGTGAGATGTGAGACTATTTTGTGTGTTTTGTTCAGCATTTTCAATGTTGACAAATCTCCGTTGTACATTAATAGAAATGCTGTGATCAGAAGTCCGTTAGAACAGCATCTGGGAAGGAAAACTCATGTTAGAAAATCATCAGTGAGAGAGAGAGAGAAGTGCAAATGAAACCCTTTCAGTGACATGCAGCACAAGTTGGTTGGGAGCAAAGGGAGGAACAAGATGATAGAAATCCTCATTAAAATTAAAAACAACAGAAAAGTGGAGAATAGCATAAACGGCAATGCAGCGTAAATCATTATCTACAAGACTAACAAAAAGACAAAAGAATAAGTGTTGGCCAGTTCTTGCTTTAGGTAGAGAACAGTAATTTGTTTGCTAAAGGTACTTTGTTTTGTTTCTTTTTCAAATTTGTTTTAATTGGAGGATAATTGGAGTCCAGTATTGTGATGGTTTCCGCCATACATCTATATGAATCAGCCATCGGTATACATGTGTCACCCACATCCCGAACCCCTCTCATACCTCCCTCCCACCCTACCCCTGTAGGTTGTCTCAGAGCACGGGCTTTGTGTACTCTGCATCATGTAACAAACTCCCACTGGCTATCTATTTTAAATATGGTAATGTATATGTTTCAATGCTATTCTCTGCTAGACGTATTTTTGACATGAAACCTAACATTGGAAAACTGCCATCAAGTCTGGGCCTGGTTTTAATGAGTATCTTGTAGGTACAGCAATAGTACAGAACGAGAAGCTACAAAACTCTTCAGAGTATTAGTAAATCAAGTATTCTGCCAGGAAAATAGAACAATGAAAGCACATTCACCTATTCACAAATAGGGACATAGTAAAATTCTTTTTGATTACCGATTTTCCATTAACTTAGGCTTTGGATAAGGTGTATAAACCAAGAGGGAGTTTGTCTGTGTTACTATCCCAGAAAGATTATTAAAGATTCTTTTTTTAAAATTTTAATTAATTTTTATTTTTTAGTTTGTTTTGCTTTACAATACTGTATTCGTTTTGCTATACATTGACATGAATCAGCCACGAGTGTACATGAACTCCCAATCCCGACCCCCACCTCCCCCCTCCCGCCCCACACCATCTCTCTGGGTTATCCCCATAACTATTTATTTATTGACCACTTGCTGTATGTATAATACTGTATTAAATACCGTGGAGAAGAAGATATACAAATAAAGATGAATATTGAAGAAAAAATCACAAATGTGCTGAGCTTTATCATGGAGCGGTTCAGTAGAGATGTTCAAGGGAGGATTCTGTCAGACCTGCAAATCAATGGAAATAATATTCTGGAGGCGTTGTATATTTACTGAAACTTGAAAGATGAGAAAAGTTGGCTAGTGAAAAAGTACTAGCAGTCTAGTCAGAAGATGTGTGGAATCCTGGAAATGACAGAAAATGTGACACGTTCTAGGGACCTTATGTGTGGCTGAAGCACAGGAAATAATGTGGAGTTTAGCTGGATTTACTGAACAGTAAGGCAGCCAATACAGTGAGGGGCTTGAGACCATATTTAGGATGTTAGCCCCAGTCGGATAGTAAAGAATCCGCCAGCAACGTGGGAGACCTTGGTTCAATCCCTGGATTAGGAAGATCCTCTGGAAAAGGGAACAGCTACCCATTCCAGTGTTCTGACCTGGAGAATTCCAAGAACAGAGGAGCCTGGCAGGCTAGGGTCCATGGGGTCTCAAACAATCAGACACAACTGAGTGACTTTCACTTTCAGCCTTTTTTTTTTTATTCTAAAGATAATGGGAATCCATGAAAGACTTTAAGAACAGAAAATGACTGATAGTAAGTGCATTAAAAGAGATAGTAAGAAATATGGTGAGGGTAATTAAGAAATTAGTTTAGTATCCATGATTTGCTATTAGGTTGTGCTTACCAGAATGTGGAAAGGAATAATCCATTTGTATGCTATGAAACTTTAGAAACAAGCTCATGATTGTCAGCCAAGTACCTCAAGAGATTCTGGCTGTGTTCCACTTTAATAAGCATATACATATTAAGGGTGTTTGTTTTCTTTTAGAATGAGTTTTAGCCAATCAAATGGAAGAAATGCAGGAAGAAAGGGAACAGAGAGAAAAGGAAGTGATATAGGACCCATTAGCAAGATATACTATGAACAGTACTCAGTATTTCTGCCATACAATGTCAATGGACGAGGTGTGACTCAGAAGATAAATCTCGGTTATGTTGTTTTTAATTTGTCTCACCACTGTAACTGCCTTATGGAATTCCTTACATTAGTCATGCCTGAGTTCTTTTATTATAAAGACTCTCTGGCCTAGAGCCAAACATTATGCAGGCTCACATAATGAAATGATGCCATTTAGAATATCTTGAGTTCCTGAGATGTATCTCATTCAAGAAGTCTTGATTAAATTTGATATCTTCTGCTTATCTATTGGATCATAGAAAAAGCAAAGGAATTCGAGAAAAACATCTTTCTGCTTCATTGACTATGCTAAAGCCTGTGACTGTGTAGATCACAACAAACTCTGGAAAATTTCTTAAAGAGATGAGAATACCAGACCACCTTACCTGTCTCCTGAGAAACCTGTATGCAGGTCAAGAAGCAACAGTTACAACCGGACATGGAATGACAGATTGGTTCAAAATTTGGAAAGGAGTATGTGAAGGCTGTATATTGTCACCCTGCTTATTTAACTTCTATGCCGAGTACATCATAAGAAATGCTGGACTGGATGAAGCACAAGCTGGAATCAGGATTGCCAGGAGAAATATCAACAACCTTAGATATGCAGATGATATCACTCATGGCAAAAAGTGAAGAGAAAGTAAAGAACCTCTTGATGAGAGTGAAAGAGTAGAGTGAAAAATCTGGCTTAAAACTCAGCATTCAAAAAATGAAGATTATGGCATCTGGTCCCATCACTTCATGGCAAATAGATGGGGGAAAGATGGAAGCAGTGACAGATTTTATTTTCTTGGACTCCAAAATGACTGCAGCCCGTGATGGCAGCCATGGAATTAAAAGATGCTTGCTCCTTGGAAGAAAAGCTTTGACAAACCTACACAGCATATTAAAAAGCAGAGACGTGACTTTGCCAACAAAAGTCCGTATAATCAAAGCTCTGGTTTTTCCAGTAGTCATATACAGATGTGAGTTGGACCATAAAGCAGGCTGAGTGCCAAAGAATTGATGCTTTTGAACTGTGGTGTTGGAGAAGACTCTTGAGAGTCCTTGGACTGCAAGGAGATCCAACCAGTCCATTCTGAAGGAGATCAACCCTGGGATTTCTTTGGAAGGACTGATGCTGAAGCTCCAATACTTTGGCCACCTGATGCAAAGAGCCAACTCACTGGAAAAGATCCTGATGCTGGGAAAGACTGAGGGCAAAGGGAAAAGGGGGAAGCAGAGGTTGAGATGGTTAGATCGCATCACTGACTCAGAGGACATGAGTTTGAGCAAACTGCAGGAAATAGTGAAGGAGCGGAATGCCTGGCGTGCTGCAGTCCATGGGGGTCACAAAGAGTCAGACACAACTTAGTGACTGAACAACAACTTCTGCTTATTTGCACTTCAGTTTCTTAGAAAACATTTTGAAGAAATTCCTTTAATAGGGACTCAGTAGTATAAGCAGATTGCCTCATAATGTTCACTCTTCTCTGGTTGCATTATTGAGTATGTGTCTTTGATGATTCTTTTCTGGAAGCTCTATTGACTTTCTTCTCCCTCCTGGTTTTGGTGTAACATTTTTGCAGAACAGTAGAAGGTACTGTAAATATATTGTGATTTAAGATGTGCACAGAAATAAAAGTGTTTGCTTCAACTTTGCCTCATACTCTGGAGCAGTTGCCCAGATTTGGTTGTAAGATACTCTAAGTAATGTAGTAAACCCTGTCAGCTTCCTGGCTCTTCTGAAAGCTACAGTAACTAATGCTATTTTGCCCTTAGGGTCACTAACATATGACTTTTGTATATAGAAATGATGCTAAACCATCAGTATCATGTGGCTCTGACTTTTTTTCACTGGTAGATGGGCTTGTACTTGAGCTTTTCTCTCTCCTTACTTCCCCGAGAACTGTCACAGTGCTTTTGAGGGACAGTGGTCAAGTGAGGCTTTTGGTCTATGGTTATGCTACTGAGCAAGTCTCACTAGCCTGCATGGGATCTAACTGCAGTTCTGATAGCACTGCTGTGCTCAATTTGTCTGAGGTTGCTAGCAGTATCAGTGAATCTCAAAGGCAGAACTCACAAAAACAGCCTTACCTATTTAGTCAGTGAACAAAAATATAGCTGAATAATATGCAGATGTCTCCTGTTGAGATGAGAACATAAATTTTAATGACCTATTTTTTGTATCTCTTAAGGAAACAAGATCCTGGACTTATGCATTCTATTTCCACCCATGATCTCTCATTGTTTTCCTTAATGGTAGCCTCTAGGTCAAACACTGATCACAAAATTGTCACAACTTGCAGTTTGATTGAGGCTTGTAAGCATTTTTTGTGTTTTGTCTTTCTTTGTCTAGAAACTTACATTTACATTGCAATGTTCCTGTATTTAATAACCATGGCTTGTGATAAGCTATCAATGACATTTTGTACTTTTATAGGTTAAAGTGAAAAGCAGTTATTTGAACTCTAGACATTTGGCATCGTGGTCTGTCATCCAGGACATTTGCCCAGGCTGCTAGGTGGAAGTGCTCCCAGTCTGAATATTCATAGGTTTCAATGGACAGATTTCATCTGGAGTAGCTCAAGACATATAATATAGAGTTAAGGATAGTATGATGCTGGAACCACTTGGTCTGGCTAGTAAGAGCTGATTGTGTACATTTCTTCCTAACACTGTGTTGAATGACATAATGTTGTTAGGTAGAAATCAGCCACAGTGGGAATATTTACACCACAAGAATAGGAAACAGCTTCCCTTCCACTTGGAGAGCTAGTTATTAAATATTTACCCATATACCATTGGCTGGGGCCATTAACTTATCTATTGAGGCCTGTCCCAGAATAGAATTGACAAGCTCCATTCTAGTCCCGGGATTTGTACTGACCCAGACTAGCCAGGATCTTTTAGGGGGCAGTCTTGGGGAGTATTTAGCTCACACAGGCACTTGAGGAAAAGGCAGTTCAGATGCATGCTTGTGAAGCTAGGTGAGAAATAGCTAAGTCTTTTGAAGGATAAACGGCCAGGATAGAGCTGAATTACCATTCAGTTTATTGCATTCACAGCATTGTTGTCTAACAGACTGATTCCAGGTGCTAGCCATTTACTGAAATAAGAAATGTGGAATCTTTTGTTGCTGGAACAATTTACCAAACAAGTACCTTCCTGTCCATTCATGGCAAAGGAAGAAGGGAAACAAAAGAAGTCCTCAACTGGAGGACTATAAGTGGTTCAGCTCTCTGGCAGGCACTGATGCATTGTATGTGTATCTGTGCCATCCCTGCAGCAGGTTCTCTCGGTTTAATGATTGTCAGAACACTGTGTAAATAGCTGGTGATATTGAAGATGGCAATTTCCATAAGCTGCATTTTTTTTCTTTTTATTTTCCACACAAAAGGACTTCCTGTGTTTTTTTTTTTTTTGTTCTTCCAGAAAAATGTCTCAGACACCTGGGTTTTAGTACTTTCATTTTTAGAATGAAAATTCATTCTACTTGGCAGTTAATAATTTTGACTTTCAGAACACTTTTGGAAAATGTATTTACAACACATATAATAAACATAGACACAATTTTATCACAAAACATTAAAAAATGAAATACATGAATGGAAAATAAGACAAAAGACATGAAAAAGATATTGATAGAAAAAAGGAAATATAGTAAATATGTGAAAAGATGCTCTATCTCACTTATGAGTGAAAATGTAAATAAATGAAAATATGTCAATGTGGGTTGAAAGTGTGAGGTTAAAAAACTCTCATGTGCTATTGGTGGGAGTATAAATTGTTATTAGATTTATTGTAGAATATTAGGTAATATTTTTTTAAATATAAAATCCATTTAGCTTTTGATCCAACATTCCTAGGATTTATCTTACAGATATATCTGCATGTGAACATAGTACACCCATACACACCTGTGCACACATACATATATACACACAAAAATATTCATTATAAATTTAAAATTTTATGTTATATATCAAATCATGTCTGTATGGATATCAAGTAGTAGACATCAAGTAGTTGGCAGCTGTTCCCTCTGTTGCTTGTGGAAAGGTGATATGAGAAAGGAAATCATGCTCTTCACTATATATACTTCTGTACCACTTGAATATTTGCTAATAAGTGATATTAATTTGTATCTAAACTATACTGGAACATAGTTTTGTTTTTATACCGTTCTAGAAGCTTGTGCTCCTTTCCCAACTACATACTTTGAACTTATCCCTATCTTACTCTTTTCAGTGTCTACACAGTATTCTACCTTGTAGGACAGCCATTCTTTATTCATCCATCCTTCCATTTTCCCCTCCTTCCTTCCATTCACCAGTCCATGTGTCTACATGGTCATCTATTAACCTACCTATATCCACCATGTTATCTTTTGTTTGCTTATTTAAACCATTTCCTTTCCAAATTATAGAAAGAATGCTTGCCATTGGCCAAAACAACAAACAAACAAACATAAAAATAACTAAAAAAGAAAAAAAAACTAAAAATGATATAGAGAAGAGTATAAAAGAAAAAAACAATTACCCAGCTTAGTCTCATTTCCCAGAGGCAACTGCTATTAACAGTTTATGTTCTTATGATTACTTTTATATCATTAAATAAGATGCTCATGATTAGTATATTTATATCAATATTATATCATAGTAATAATATAATAATAACATGCTTATCCCTTCATTGTCTCATTTCTTATCCTATCCTCCCCTTTCATCTTACTTTTTTTGGTCTTTTTATGCCAGGTTCAGAAGAAATCCATGTGAGGTATATAATCCCTGGGTTATTAATAATTCCAGACATTTATCCAAAATGTGTAGATAGAACACATAGACTGTACTCAGTCTTGAATAGTGTGGGCAGAACAAGAAAGGAAAATAAATATAGTTGAGCATGCATGTGTGCTCAGTTGTGTCCAACTCCTTGTGACCCACCGATTATAGCCCTCCAGGCTCCTCTGTCTGTGGGATTCTCCAGGCAAGAATACCAGAGTGGGTTGCCATTTCCTCCTCCAGGGAATCTCCCCCACCCAGGGACAGAACCCTTGTCTCCTGCGGCTCCTGCATTGGCAGCTGGATTTTTTTTACCATTGAGTCATATGGGACACTCCCATACAGTTAGAACAGCGTGAACTGACCAGGAAAGTGGGCCCATTCTTGTGACAGCCCCTTACTTAGAACCTTTGGAATATAGAATGATGGTAATGATAAACCTGTACGCAAGACAGCAAAAGAGACACAGATGTATAGAACAGCCTTTTGGACTCTGTGGGAGAGGGAGAGGGTGGGATGAGTTGGCAGAGTGGCAGTGTAACATGTATGATGTCATAAGTGAAACGAATCGCCAGTCTAGGTTTGATGCAGGATGCAGGATGCTTGGGAATGATACACGGGGACAATCCAGAGAGAGGGTGTGGGGCGGGAGGGGGGAGGTGGGGGTCGGGATTGGGAGTTCATGTACACTCGTGGCTGATTCATGTCAATGTATAGCAAAACGAATACAGTATTGTAAAGCAAAACAAACTAAAAAATAAAATTTAATTAAAAAAAAAAAAAGAAAAAAGAACCTCAGAGGGCTAGGTTGTGCTTTGATGTTTTAGCTGTGGCTGAAATTTTCACGTAGAGTTCCTGGGTCTCTTAATGGCATGATAAAGTTGAAAGAACATGGCTTTGGAGTCCAAAAGACTTGATTTTGAATATCAGCTCCACCATTTTCTAGTTATGTCATTTTGGGACAAATTGATTCATCTCTTTGTGTCCCGATGTTCTTCATTTGTAAGGTGACAATACTATTTTACTTCATACTACCCTTATAAGAATTAGATGATGTCAATAGCAATTAAAACTTATTGATTACTTATTATATGCCAAATGTGATTATATTTATGAAGTCCTTTGCATAACAGCACCTACTAGAGAAAGGTACTCTTATCTCATTTACAGATGAAAAAATGGATATAAACAGATTAGGTAACATGTCTGAAGACTATAGCTACCAATTGATAGAGGCAGGATTCATCCTGAACCAGTCTGATTGCATTGCACAGTTATTCCATAATACAGTTACACTGTAAAGTGCCTAGTAAGGTATATGACACCTAGTATTGTTCAGTGTATATTTGTTTATTTCTTTTCCCTACCAGATTTACTGGTAGATTTTACTCTTTCAACCCAAAGGAGTCTGTGTGACAAAGTCACTCTCCTCTTTCTGTTTTTTCGGAGAAGCAAGACGACTTAATAGACATGAATTTGAGCAAAGTCTGGGAGATAGTGGAGTACAGGGGAGCCTGGTGACCTGCAGTCCATGGGGTCAAAAGAGTTGAACATGACTTAGTGACTGAATAACAACAACAAAGCCATTAAATTCTTTGATTTCTACTCTGAATTGCTATACAAAGTGTTTAGTATTATTGTTTAAGGCATTAACAATACCTTGATTCAGTGTGAGCTACTATACTTCTTAAAGATTGAGCTATAGCTTATCACTTCCTCCTTGCAACACTGAGACTCAAGTATGTAGGACACTTGACAACATTTTTATATAGTCATCTGTCTCCCATAGTATGTAGAGGAACATGTGCACGTTGAGCCAGAAAAATAGATCCACACCTTCCAGAGTTTCCCAAAGCAGACAGACAGACAAGTTCAAGTAAAACCCTGTTTTGCGTAAGAAGTACCTGTGTAGTTTTGCAATAAAATCATGGTCACTGGAGAAGGAGAAAGAAAAAACAGTGAGGCAAGGAAACGATGGTGGGCATTAGTGAGAATTTATGTAGAACTCAGATGAGGGAGAGAATGTGAACTTGTGCAAAGGGCTGTTATCAATTATGTGAGATATGTCACCTCCTCATAATACTTCTGATAAATACTGTTTTCTCTTTCTTCATTGTTCTCACTCTAGTCTGGATCACTATCATCTCTCATCTCAACCATTACAATAGTTTCCTAACTGGCCTCCACAAATCCAGCCTTTTTTTGCCTCCAATCAGAAGAGTAGCTAGGATCTAAAAACTAGGGGAAATGAGTTTGTGGTTTCTGGGAGACTAAGCAAGTACAGTTGTGCTACCTCTTGAATACTTTGTAGTATGTGCTTCTACAGTTTTTGCATGTTTTAAGCCCATCTTAAAACAAGCCAAAGAATGTTCAAACTACTGAACAATTGCACTTATCTCACACGCTAGCAAAGTAATGCTCAAAATTCTCCAAGTGAGGCTTCAACAGTATGTGAACTGAGAACTTCCAAATGTTCAAGCTGGATTTAGATGAGTCAGGGGAAAGTGAAAGCGAAGTCACTCAGTCATGTCCGACTCTTTGTAACCCCATAGACTATAGCCCACCAGGCTCCTCGGTCCATGGGATTTTCCAGGCAATGGTACTGAACCAGAGATCAAATTGCCAACACCCATTAGATCATAGAAAAAGCAAAAGAGTTCCAGAGAAACATTTACTTCTGCTTTTTTTGATTATGCCATAGCCTTTGACTGTGTGAACACAACAAACTGCAGAAAATTCTTCAAGAGATGGGAATACCAGACCACCTGACCTGCCTCAGAAATCTGTGTGCAGGACAAGAAGGGACAGTTATAACTGGACATGGAACAACAGACTGGTTCCAAGTTGGGAAAGGCATCAGGGCTGCATATTGTCACCCTGCTTATTTAACTTCTATGCAGAGTACCTTATGTGAAATGCCGGGCTGGATGAAGCACAAGCTGGAATCAAGATTGCTGGGAGAAATATCAATAACCTCATATATGCAGATGACACCACCCTTATGGCAGAAAGCAAAGAGGAACTAAAGAGCCTCTTGATGAAAGTGAAAGAGGAGAGTGAAAAAGTTGGCTTAAAACTCAACATTCAAAAAACTAAGATCATGGCATTGGGTCCCATCACTTCATGGCAACTAGATAGAGAAAAAATGGAAACAGTGACAGACTTTATTCTTTGGGGCTCCAAAACCGTAGCAGATGGAGACTACAGCCATGAAATTAAAAGACACTTGCTTCTCGGAAGAAAAGCTATGACAAACCTAGACAGCATACTTTGCCAACAAAGGTCCATCTAGTCAAAGCTATGGTTTTTCCAGTAGTCAATGGTTGTGAGAGTTGGACTGTGAAGAAAGCTGAGCACCAAAGAATTGATGCTTTTGAACTGTGGTGTTGGAGAAGACTCTTGAGAATCCCTTGGACTGCAAGGAGATACAACCAACCAATCCTAAAGGAAATCAGTCCTGAATATTCACTGGAAGGACTGATGCTAAAGCAGAAGTTCCAATACTTTGGCCACCTGCTGCAAAGAGCTGACTTATTTGAAAAGGCCCTGATGCTGGGAAAGATTGAAGGCAGGAGGAGAAGGTGGACAAGAGAGGATGAGATGGTTGGATGTCATCACTGACTCAATGGACGTTTGTTTGAGCAAGCTCTGGGAGTTGGTGATGGACAGGGCAGCCTGGCGTGCTGCAGTCCATGAGGTTACAAAGAGTCAGAGATGGCTGAGCGATTAAACTGAACTTAGCTCTTCTTTAAAGCTACTTTAGCAACATCATCACTGTTCTAATGGCCATCATGTCAACATATTACTTTGAATAATGGTGCCATTTTGAGAATGCTACCCTCCTATCTCTGCTTCTGCTTTTAATCCATTATTAGCACGGCAGATAAGGTGATCTGTTCCAAAACAGTGGGACTTTCCAAAGGCCTATCTTTGATACCTTTCCAGACCTGGCTTCTGCTTACTTCTACAACTTTTTCTCCTGCCACTCTTCAATATATATTCTTTGTTTCAGTTAGCATTGATCTATCTTTGGTTTCTGAATCAGACCGTCCTAATAGCCCTTGTATATCTTATTCCCTCTAACTGGAACATTTCCTTCCACTTTGCCTAGTTTAAATCCTACCCATTCTTTAAATCTCAGATCTAGTGTCAATTCTTCAGGCAAGATCTCTTTGCCCATCACATATCTGATTGGGTCTCTAAGGACATCATCTATCTCCTTCTTATGCTTGCTATAATTATATTAAAGACACGTTATTCTCAATAGAATGTCAGTTTCACAAAGACAAGAGTCTTGTCTTTCTCACAGTAAAGTATCCTTAATGCCTGCTAAGTACATGTTAAATATCAGCATTTATCAAGTTAATTGAATTAAGGGATATTTAGATTGTGCTTGTATCATGTGTATGTGTGTGTATGTGTGGAGGTGGATTTTATGACCCATCTGGCATAGTATACTGTACTTGACTTCAAAGTCAGAGGTTCAGATGGTTTATTTCTGATTTTACCAATGTCTAAACACTCTTCTGGTAGGCCCAAAGGAATGTGAAATATAAGGCTGAACATATTTGTAGGACTAATAATTTTTTTGAAAAATAACTATGGATAGATACCAAGTAATAATATGTGCCCAGACATTAATTCTCTTATTTTTGCATAATAAATTTGACTCTTTTATTAAAGTTTAGTTAAGGAATAGAGCAATTTGTTAGGGAGTATAAATCAGTGTGCTCAATAAAAATCCTGGCAACTTTTCTGTCTTAAAGTGAGTCTTTAGGTTATAATGGAGTAAAAAAAAAAATGTCCTCTTTTAACTGCAGATGAATTATTGGTTCCTGCCAGTTCATTACTATATAGGTAATGCAGTTTGCTTAGCTTATTTGGACCAGATTGTCTCTTACTGAATCTTTGATTGTTGCAATTGTGATGTTTTATAGATAACTCTTGAGACAACTCCTAGCACATAGAATAAGTTGCACAGTGGAATGCTAATTTTAATTTTATTGAGGAAAGTATTGCCTTGAATTAGTCTTTTAAAAACGTGAATCCATGTTTTTCTTTTAACATCACATGATCAGAATGTCAGCAAAGGCCAGAAATACCTGTTTACTTTTACTTTTCTTTAATGACTTTTCCAAGTATAAAGATTCTGGTAACTCATCTTTAAGACTACTCATTCCTATTGTGGAATAGAACTCCCAAAATACCACCACGTGTCAATGAGTGAACATCGTAAGACTGAAGTGGTGAAGCATCTGTTGATCTGATTCCATTTCAAGACACTTAAGGCACCTGAAACCCAAAGGAAATGAAAAGGGAGCCTGAAGATGGAGGTTTAAATCATAAGGACTCCAGATTGCCCAACTTGCCTGGAATGTCTGTAAGAAGTAACTTTAAGAATGATGGATTTAGTGTGTAATCTAGGACTTTGATTTTGATGTGTAAACATAAGGTTGAAAAGAGAAATAAAAATACATCAACAGTAATTTTCTATTATATAAAATGACTGATTTAAGTTTCCATAAGTTGTAATTTATATATAATACAACTCATTGATTTAAAGTGTGTATTTCAAACTGTTCTCCATAGTGGCTATACTGGTTTGCATTCCCACTAACAGTGTAAGAGGGTTCCCTTTTCTCCACACCCTTTCCAGCATTAGTAATTTTTGGTATATTCAGAATTGTGCAGCTATTATCACTAACCCCTGCAGTTCAGTTCAGTCACTCAGTCGTGTCCAACTCTTTGTGACTCCATGGAGAACACCTGGCCTCCCTGTCCATACCAACTCCCAGAGTCCACCCAAACCCGTGTCCATTGAGTCCCCTTCTCCTACTGCCCTCAATCTTTCCCAGCATCAGGGTCTTTTCAAATAAGTCAGCTCTTCGCATCAGGTGGCCAAAGTATTGGAGTTTCAGCTTCAACATCAGTCCTTCCAGTGAACACCCAGGACTGATCTCCTTTAGGATGGACTGGATCTCCTTGCAGTTCAAGGGACTCTCAAGAGTCTTCTCCAATACCACAGTTCAAAAACATCAATTCTTCTGCACTCACCTTTCTTTATAGTCCAACTCTCACATCCATAGATGACCACTGGAATAGCCATAGCCTTAACTAGACAGACCTTTGTTGGCAAAGTAATGTCTCTGCTTTTTAATATGCTGTCTAGGTTGGTCATAACTTTCTTTCCAAGGAGTAAGCGTCTTTTAATTTCATGGCTGCAGTCACCATCTGCAGTGATTTTGGAGCCCAGAAAAATAAAATCAGCCACTGTTTCTCCATCTATTTGCCATGAATTGATGGGACTGGATGCCATGATCTTAGTTTTTTGAATGTTGAGATTTAAGCCAACTTTTTCACTCTCCTCTTTCACTTTCAACAAGAGGCTCTTTAGTTCTTCTCACTTTCTGCCATAAGGGTGGTGTCATCTGCATATCTGAGGTTATTGATATTTCTCCCGGCAATCTTGATTCCAGCTTGTGCTTCCTCCAGCCCAGTGTTTCTCATGATGTATTCTGCATATAAGTTAAACAAGCAGGGTGACAATATATAGCCTTGACATACTCCTTTTCCTATTTGGAACCAGTCTGTTGTTCCATGTCCAGTTCTAATTGTTGCTTCCTGACCTGCATACAGATTTTTCAAGAAGCAGGTCAGGTGGTGTGGTATTCCCATCTCTTTAAGATTGGAATTTTTTGTCTAACCCCTTGATAAATGCTAATCTACTTTCTGTTCTCTTAATTTGCCAATCTGGACATTGCATATAAACAGAATCATTCAATATATGGTCTCTTTCACTTGGCTGAATGTTTTCAACATTAATTTGTATTGATCAGTGTATCAGTGCTTCTTTTCTTTTCATTGCCCAATAAAATTTCATTGAATACAGCCTTTTATATATCTGTTCATTAGTTGATGGACATTTAAATAGTTTCTACTTTATGGCCATTATAAATACTGCTACTACATACATTTCTGTATAAGTCTTTGTATAAACATATATTTTCAAATTTTAAAGTATATGTTTAGAAATGATATTGCTGGATCATTTGGTGATTCTATGTTTAATCTGTTAAGGAGCTGCCAAACTTCCCCAAAGTAGGTGTACCAATTTACATTACCACCAGTGATGTATTGTTATAATTTCTCCACATTCTCCTCCAAACTTGTTGTTATGTCCTTAATCATAGACATCCTAGAGGGCATTAAGTGCTGTTTCATTGTGATTTTCATTTCATTAATGGCTAATGATGAGTATCTTTTCATGTGGTTGTTGGCTATCTGCATATCCATTTGGAGAAATGTCCATTCAGATACCATGGCAATTTTAAAATTGGATTATTTGTGTTTTATTATTGAGTTGTAAGAATTCTTTATGCCTTCTAGGTACAATTCCTTTATCAGATATGTAATCTATAAGTATTTTTATTTCTTTGTCTTTTTTATTTCTATGTATATAAAAATTAAAAAATATATAATAAAACATTACTATGTATATAAAAATCATTTCTATGTCTTTTCATTTCTTGATGGTATTGTTTGTAACACATAGTTTTAATTTTTCAGTAGATTTCCGGTATCTATTTTTCTTTTGGTGCTTGTACTTTTGATGTCATATCTAAGATGTTTTGCCTAAACCAAAGTCACAAAGATTTACT
This sequence comes from Aepyceros melampus, assembly GCA_006408695.1. NCBI lineage: Eukaryota > Metazoa > Chordata > Mammalia > Artiodactyla > Bovidae > Aepyceros > Aepyceros melampus. The sequence goes on from SJXQ01011420.1 coordinate 121,827, forward strand.
CCTATATTTTATACTAAGAGTTATATTGTTTTAGCTCTTACACTTATTTCTTTGACCCATTTTTAGTTCATTTTTGTGTATGATGTGAAGTGTAGGGGTCTAAATGCATCCTTTTGTTTGTGCCTATTCAGATTCCCCTATACAATACATTGAGAAGACTTTTATTTCCTTCACTGAATGGTCTTGACATTCTTTTCATTTATTTATTTTTAATTGAAGGATCATTGCTTTACAGATTTTGTTGTTTTCTGCCAAATATCAACATGAATCAGCCATAGGTAAACATATGTCTCCTCCCACTTGAACCTCCCTCCCATCTTCCTCCCCATCCCACCCCTCTAGATTATTATTACAGAGTCCCTGATTAAATTCCCTGAGTCATACAGCAAATTCCTAATGGTTATCTATTTTATATATGGTAATGTAAGTTTCCATGTTACTCTTTCCATACCTCCCCTCCTCCCACCCATGTCCATAAGTCTTTTCTCTATNATCTAGGTTGCTTCCATGTCCTGGCTATTATAAACAGTGCCGCAATGAACATTGGGGTATACGTGTCTCTTTCAATTCTGGTTTCCTTGGTGTGTATGCCCAGCAGTGGGATCACTGGATCATAAGGCAGTTCTATTTGCAATTTTTTAAGGAATCACCATTACTTTTGACGTTACTTCTAGATTTTGTTATGGAAGCCGTTTATCATATTGAGGAATTTCCCTTTTATCCCTAATTTTCTAAGTGATTTTATCCTGAATGTGTTAACCAGCAAAAAGGAGATCAAAAAATAGAACATCAGTTGGAATGGGTTAATTTTTTGAAAGACTTGAAGAAACAATTGGGATGATCCTAGGGTGTAGTTGGGCATTTATAGAAAAGTTTTGGGATATATTGAAAAAGTAAGAGAACACCAGGGATCTGGAGACAAGGTTTACAAATTAAGAATCATGATGATCACGTTTTTTAATAAAAAGAGAGTACTGTGTATTTACTGAATTGATCTTTAGGAGACTAAATTAGAATACATATTACCAAGTCTTTAACTTTTTCTGTTGGTTAATTTTCAGAGACAGTTATGTCTGGTGAGCCAGTTGATACCTAGGAACCTAAAGAGGTTAAAACAAGGACATTTTCAAAGGGGAAAACATTAATGATTACTTCTGTAGGAAAAGTTGAGTAGCACTTTTTCATTGGAGGGTGAAAGGAGATGCCTGGGTTCATGCTTTGCAGTAGCAGTGGACATGTGTTGTAGGACAGCAGGATAAACAGTTTTCAATTCTAAAAACTAGGAGAGAAGAGATGTCTAAGTGCAGCTTCAAAGACTTGTATCTATTAACCAGTGAAGAGAAATTATTAAGTCATTGCTGCCTTGCCTCCATATAAATTATCTCTTCTCTGACAAAGGCATGTGTGCTTGTGCTATACTGCTCTCCCCTGTGACCTTGTCTACCTGGCACACTTATGTTCCTTTTCCAAGTGTCACTTCCTCTGGAAAATTCTCTCTGACTTCCTCAAGCAGAAGGAGTAACAAAAACAGTACCAGTAATAACAATTAATATGTACTAATGGCTGGTCCTGTGTCTGATAATGGGCTAGGCATTTTAAATGTATTACATATAAGCAAACAACAACCTTATGAAGTAGGTACTAATTTTCAACCTTATGAAGTAGATACTAAGTAGGTAAATGGAGGGTCACAGCCTATAGGTAACTCAACCAAAGTCAGATTAGTGAAACTGGGGCTCACAAGGCTGTATTATCCTTCTTCAAAGTGCTTAATAAGCTAGATAATGTATGATATACACCCTTCCGTCATTCAGTAAAAGTCTCCAATGCAGTAAATAACATTTTGTTTTCTCTCTCAATTAATATGACAAAATTACTCATTATTTTATAGTTGTTCATTGGGCACAATGTTTTCATCATCATTTTATAATTAAAAATATAGGAAACAGAACATGTACAACTAGATGTTGTCATTTATCTAAACCCAGAAGCCAAAATTAGATACATTACACTATTAGATGAAAGTTCATTGATATAAATATTCTGACACCTCCATGTTGTTTTTATTACTTGACATTTAGAGTTATATACAGTCTCCTTCATGATAAATACTTCAAGGAATTTAACCCCATTTCTTGTGTTGGTAATGTCTCTTTATCAGCAATCAACTGTTACTATTGTTCCTGATGGGAAAGCTTTTTTTGTGAAATATGGATTGTTAAGTCTGACTCCAATTGACTGCTTGTATAGGGAAAGTTATTTATCTCACTGATCCTCACTTTCCCCATATTTTATATCAAAATAATGTTTTTTTATTCTTTTTTTCAGTTCAGTCACTCAGTTGTGTCCGACTCTTTGCAACCCCATGAATCACAGCATGCCAGGCCTCCCTGTCCATCACCAACTCCCGGAGTTTAGTCAAACTCACATCCATCGAGTCGGTGATGCCATCCAGCCATCTCATCCTCTGTTGTCCCCTTCTCCTGCCCACAATCCCTCCCAGCATCAGAGTCTTTTCCAATGAGTCAACTCTTCACATGAGGTGGCCAAAGTATTGGAGTTTCAGCTTCAGCATCAGTCCTTCCAATGAACACCCAGGACTGACCTCCTTTAGAATGGACTGGTTGGATCTCCTGGCAGTCCAAGGGACTCTCAAGAGTCTTCTCCAGTACCACAGTTCAAAAGCATCAGTTCTTCAGTGCTCAGCTTTCTTCACAGTCCAACTTTCACATCCATACATGACCACTGGAAAAACCATAGCCTTGACTAGAAGGACCTTTGTTGGCAAAGTAATGTCTCTGCTTTTTAAGATGCTATCNCCAAGGGACTCTCAAGAGTCTTCTCCAGTACCACAGTTCAAAAGCATCAGTTCTTCAGTGCTCAGCTTTCTTCACAGTCCAACTTTCACATCCATACATGACCACTGGAAAAACCATAGCCTTGACTAGAAGGACCTTTGTTGGCAAAGTAATGTCTCTGCTTTTTAAGATGCTATCTAGGTTGGTCATAACTTTCCTTCCAAGGAGTAAGCGTCTTTTAATTTCATGGCTACAATCACCATCTGCAGTGATTTTGGAGCCCAAAAAATAAAGTCTGACACTGTTTCCCCATCTATTTCCCATGAAGTGATGGGACCAGATGCCATGATCTTCATTTTCTGAATGTGGAGCTTGAAGCCAATTTTTTCACTCTCCTCTTTCACTTTCATCAAGAGGCTTTTTAGTTCCTCTTCACTTTCTGCCATAAGGGTGATGTCATCTGCATATCTAAATACCATAAAACCTCGACTAGCTGTAGAAAATGGAAGATGTAAGCATTAATGGGATTAGAAAAGTTTTTTGTCATGGTTGTGAACAGAGAAGGTAGCCTTTTACCTTCTGGTGGCTCAGAGGTTAAAGAGTCTACCTCCAATGCGGGAGACCTGGGTTCGATCCCTGGGTCAGGAAGATCCCCTGGAGAAGGAAATGGCAATCCACTCCAGTATTCTTGCCTGGAGAATCCCATGGACAGAGAAGCCTAGAACATTTCAGTCCATGGGGTCGCAAAGAGTCAGACATGACTGAGCGACTTCACCTTCACCTTCACTCAATTCTAGTTGAAAAAATTTTTTAACAATAAGTTACAGAGGCAGTAGAGTACAAGAATAATAGATAAATAAAGTCAAATTTGTTAATGAAAAACAAAGCAAAAACAAAAGATAGGCCTCCTGAAACATAAATTGGTGAACCTAGTATCCAATACTAGAAAAATACTGGAAATCATCTATTTAACTTTTGAAAAGACATGTGCTTTCTCCAACTGTCTGCCCTCTCTTCTTGTCAGATAAACTTGCCAGTTGTTTCACAGAGAATATCGAACCACAAGATGGCAACTTCCCACCATAAGATCTTATAAGCTTAGCTCTGCCTTCACCTATCATTTCTGCCTTCTGTCCATTTCTAGTTGAAAAATCAAAAAAGTCCCATGCATGACAAATCTTTCCACTTAAGCTCCAGAAAATTTTCTTCATCCATGTATTTCTTTAGGTTTCCTGCTCTGTAAATTAACCTTGTGTTTTCTTTTCCTTCACTAGTTCCTTTTTTCTTTTACTTGCCCTCAACTTAAAAAAATTAATTTATTTATTTTAATTGAAGGCTAATTACTTTACAATATTGTAGTGGCTTTTGCCATACATCTATATGAATCAGCCACAGGTATACACATGTCCCTCATCTGAACCCCCCTCCCCATCCCATCCCTCAGGGTCCTCCCAGTGCACCAGCCCTGAGCGCCCTGTCTCATGCATTGAACCTGGACTGGTGATCTATTTCACATGTGGTAATATACATGTTTCAGTGCTAGTCTCTCATATCATCCCACCCTTGCCTTCTTCCACAGAGTCCAAAAGTCTGTTCTTTATCTCTGTGTCTCTTTTGCTGTCTCACATATAGGGTCATCATTACCATCTTTCTAAGTTCCATGTATATACATTATTATACTGTATTGGTGTTTTTCTTTCTGACTTACTTCACTCTGTATAATAGGCTCCAGTTTCATCGACCTCATTAGAACCGAGTCAAATGCATTCTTTTTAATAGCTGAGTAATATTCCATTGTGTATATGGACCACAGCGTTCTTATCCATTCATCTGCTGATGGACATCTAGGTTGCTTCCATGTCCTGGCTATTGTAAACAGTGCTGTGATGAACATTGGGGTACATGTGTCTCTTTGAATTCAGCTTTCCTCAGTGTGTATGCCCAACAATGGGATTGCTGGGTCATATGGCAGTTCTATTTCCAGTTTTTTAAGGAATTTCCACACTGTTCTCCATATTCTGATTTTGGCAGTCTTCTCTTGGCTAACAGCCTTTCCTTGGCTACATATAAAGGACTTTTTAAAGCTTTTGACTCACTTAATTACCCAGTAGCATTTAACATAGTTGTCATTCTTGAAATATGCTATTCTCTTGGCTTCCCTCCTGGTTTTCCTTGTACTTCTCTTGTTACTTCTTCCCTCAGTCACTTCTGTAAACTTCTCTGAACCTGCTCATCTTTTAAATGTTGGTGTTCTTTAGGGGCTCTGTCCTGACCCACCTCTTAATCTTGCCTCTGTTCTTTGGTAATTCAGCTACTTCTGTGATATTAAATACCACCTCTATGCTTAAGACTACCAAATATATATCCCCAAGTGTCTTTCTTTAACTTCTATGAATACCACCAATTTCCCACTGAACATTCATGCTTAGATGTACTATAGGCAATTCAATCACTTCACAGTCTGGCCCTTGCTTTCTTCTCCAGTGTAGGCTCTCTCTTTTCCTCCTATCTAACACAGTATTGAACTCTGCTCAGTGACTGTACCCTGCTCTCTCAGAACAATACTCTCTATCATGGTCTAGGTTTCATCTTAGAGGTCACTTTCTCCAGAAAGTGTTCTTTTTCTCCTAACTGTGGACTTTTTCTTCTCCTCTTTGCTCTCAAAACACTCTGTGTTTCTCCTCTCATTATATTTAACACAGTTGTTGTTGTTACTTGTTTTCTTCTATTAGACTGTAATCCTGAAGAATGTAGATACTATTAACTATCATGTTTCCATTCATATCCCGGTTGTAGGCACAAAATACATTCATCAGACGCACACATTAATGGATTTTAGGATCAAGTCAGGCTAAAAAAGTCTGTTGTTTTCTTTTGGCAGAGTTTTTACACTGATATGAAAGCCTTGCCTATCAATTGAGTTCTCTCTCATGGTGAGATATGCCAATATAAGCTAGTACAGTTAAGTGGATTCATAAACGGTTGATCAGTCAGATTAGTGATTATGCAAACATGTAGAGAGGTTCATAGATGCAGTCCCAAGTCTGTTTTCTGTGTCCGATCATATTCAGAATTCTCTATTATCTACTTCTTTAAAGGCAGAGAAAACCACCTTATGAAATATTCAGGTGATGTAAAGCTGCTGCTGCTGCTAAGTCACTTCAGTCGTGTCCAGCTCTGTGCAACCCCATAGACAGCAGCCCATCAGGCTCCCCTGTCCCTGGAATTCTCCAGGCAAGAGTACTGGAGTGAGGTACCATTGCCTTCTCCGGATGTACAGCTAGGTGGGAGATTTATTTAAAAATGAATAATATCCTTATAGTTTGAATTGGTCTTGACAATTTAGTATATTAATAGATTAAAAGTTATATGTTTTCATTTCATAGGGATTAGTATAAAGCTGCAATTTAGGAAAAAAGTCATTTAATTTCATTTAACATTCAAGAAGAATGGGCTTTATATCTACTATATTCTAGTCACTGGTGCTGAAGATGCAAAAAAGAATAAACCATACTTCCCACTCTTGAAATGACTATTGTCTAATGAGTATGTTGAATTTAGATCATGACATGTAATAGTCTCATTACATTTTATATACTCTGTGTAGATATTTTGTGCTATTCTGGGCATCATATTAATTTTATAGCATATCTTGATATGAATTTTAAATATATAGATTGTATTTACTCAGGATAGTTTAGATTATGCTGTTACAATAATCCCCAAGTATTGGTGGTTTATAACAGGTTATACCGTGTTGACTGGGAGCTCTGTTATACAACTTCTCATTCTGTGACCCAGAGTGATGGGGCAACCATTATCTTAAACAAAACCATTTACTGTGGCAGAGGGAAAGATAGCTGTAGAAGGTATCATGTTGACAAACAAATGCTGTGGCCCAATAGAGTAAAACACAAGTGTGAACAACGACCTTTGGTCATAAATAATTGACCAGAACCAGTCACATGCCTCACCAATCATGATGGATCCAGGAAGCGCAATTCTATTATATGCCTGAGGCATATACAGATTTTTCCCATTATATATGGGATCATATTTGGTTTCATACATCTTGCAGATCTATCCATATCTATGCATAGCTGTCTAGCTCAGTCTCTTCAATAGTATTTCATAGTATGGATAGAGTATACTTTATTCAACCATTCCTGTATAGAAAAGTATTTATTCCCAGATTTTCACCATTACAACACATCCTGCATTGACCATCCTTGTACATGTATATATTTCTGTGCATATGTATTTGGATTTCTATAGTATAGAATCCTAGAAAAGGAATTCCTGAGCACTTTAAATTTTGTCAAGTACTGCCAATTTGTCTTCTAAAGTGCTATACCAATTTATAATCCATAAACAGTGTATGAAAGTATACATCCCACTTTGGGAAGCATTTTGACACATTTGTATTAAAGGAAGAAAGAGTTGGAGAATGAAGGATATAAAAACCATCTAGCAATGAGTAATGATTGAAGACTTTTTCTCTAAATAGCTTGTGAGTCTTTATATCCACTATTAGGTTTGTTAGCTGATTGGACCAACCCTGGGAAAGATTTATCCCTTTTGCCTGTGACATTTCTAGTTATATCTTAATAGTCAGAACTCAACTACATGTCCAGTCATAAGGAAGGCTGGGAAATGAAGACTCTGTTTTGGAGGACTCTGTGCCAAGCCAAAATCTGTGATTTTTTATAATTACTACAGAAAGAAGAAATAATAGTTTGAGATATAGTCAGTTTTTGTCATGCACCTGGACTTCTAGAGTTGCTTATAACCAATTTTTTCCTCTTTGTTTGCTTCTCTTTTGACCCTCTTTTTCTTTTCTGCTATCTCTTAGACGTTTCTCCTCCAGAATTCCTCTTATCTCCTGTTTCCCCTTCTTTTATCAATATGTCAGCTTGTTGTGTCTTCATTTCCCTCACTTGATCAGCTTCTGCTTCTCTATTTGATCCATCTCTCCATGTCTCCTCTGTGTGTATTGTTTCTCTTTCCAATCTGTTTCTTTAGCTGTCTCTGTCTTCCTGCTTCTGTATTTCTGGCTTCCTTGGTTTCAGTCTCCATGTCTCTTGTTTTGACTTCAATTTGTAACTATTAAAAATAATAGTAGAATGGGCATACATGTCATACAGTTGTTTTCATATAATAGGAAGGAGTTAAGGGCATGGGGGATAGGGCATCAAATGATTTCTTGATTGGTTGATGTCTGGACTATATAACTATAAGTTTTCCAAATTTGAGTCAAATTGAGAACCAACTGTTCCTTCTGAGTAGGTAAAATCTAATTTAAATTATTGTATCTTTGTTTCCTGATTGAAAATATAATAAGACCTCAGGGTCATCTCTAAATGAATATCAGACTTCATTGCAGATGACTGGAATTAGAAGATATAAGAGATTGAGATGAATGTGTGTTAGACAAACTGCCTTTGAAAGTTAATTATCTTTATATATAATCTGTGATATAGATGTGGATTGTGTGTGTGTTTGTAATTTCTAATTTGTTTGAGATTATATCAACATGTATATGACTGGCTGGTCCAAATGATTGGAAGACATCATAAATAACAAAATTGTCTCTCGCAAGATTGTATTAAGTGAAAGTGAAGTTGCTTAATCGTGTCCGACTCTTTGTGACCCTCTGGACTATAGCCAACCAGGCTCCTCTGTCCATGGGATTCTCCAGGCAAGAATACTGGAGTGGGTTGCCATTTCAGAAATGATATAATTGAATATTCTCTGCAACCTAGCTGATATATCTAGTTGGCTCTTTCAGTTGTGTCAAAATATATTCATAAGTTAAACGTGTTTTGGCTTCTAGAGTCAAGAGAACATCATACAGATATTTAAAAAAAAAAATTAACATGAACCAGAATCCTGACATGCCTGGTACTTTAAAGGAGGAAGAAAGTAAAGTGGAGAAGGTAATTTACAAACTATACTTGAAAACCATTTGAGCATAACATTGCTATTACAATTATCTGTCAAAAGATTTAGTTCAATTACATTTTTGAAAACTCTCTTGTCAAAATGGCCCTCCTTGTATTAAGATTTGGTACTCAAAGGAGAGTAATGTACCTTCATTAGCCATTTGCCAGTATCTTCAGGTTTTAGAATTGCTCATGTGGCCTTTTAGAATTTTTACATTCTGAACATAGGAAATCAGTAAATACAAAGCTCTCAGGGGGATATGAACTTTAGGAATGAGGATCACTACATATTTATAGCCACAGTAAGAGGAAGACCCTTTGGGGGGGGGATAAAAGTAATTTCAAAATAATTGAATAGCAGCATAATTGCCATCATATCAAATATACATGCTTCTGTACACTTTCTTCACACAACAGTAAGTTGGTTGTAAAAATCACCAAGAGGAAAAATTTATAATGTAATAAACCTAAATTTCAGTATAAGATTTCCTGGGGATAACCTGAGCAGCTTCTGACACTTTAGTGTTTAAACACATGTGTGGAAACGTATATTGGGAATCCAGTGGCCACATTTCTTGGTCATTTACTATATTTCAGGTTATTTGCTACTGCAGATGAACATTGCTATGAGACTGATTGCAATGGCCTTTCTTTTTGACTGTTTGAATTGATAGTTTGGCAGATTTCCCCTTTCAATGGCAAATCTGTATCACCTACTGAACATGCTACCAAACGCTCTTCTTACTGAATATTCCCATAGCACTTAACATATACAGGTTGTTCTTTACTGTCTTGTACTTGGCTAAGCACTCTGGCATGCATGCATATTAGACAGCAAGAAACGATGTTTTATAATCCTACAGATGGTTTACGAGTCCTATGGTATCTTATTACTAGGGCAAATATAGTTTACTAGTGGTTAACAGCTTGGACTTTGTAGTCTTAAATAACTAAAATTAAATCCTTTCTTCCTTAATTTACTATTGTTGTGGCCTTTGATAAATCACAAGTATCAGTTTTCTGAAAAGTAAAATGAAGATAATAATAGCTCACAAGGTCATTAATAGGTTACAGTTCAATGCATTGTCTGGCACACACAAAATGCTCAATAAGTTATTATCATAAAATGTAATAGTTATTCATCAAAGTTTGTTAAATTAATAAATGCTTCTGCGGAAATAGATTGCAAATATACAGATTAAAAAACTCAACACATTATTTTTCTAATCCCCACTGACTTGAATTGACAAGACAGGGTGTATATGGAATAATTTTGTGGTTAACATATTCAATTCCAATGATGATTTTGCTAGTCGAAGTCAAGCATTAAGCTTTTAATTTCACAGATAATAGGAAGGGGTCAATTAAATAAGGAAATAGAGGTATTTTTTGTCAGCTATTTTCTACTCTTAATATCTCTGATTAACCGATATGAAATATAGTTCTTTGGGTGAAAATTGTAACTACGGGGTAAAGTAATATTTTTAAAAGTCTTTTTCAAATGATCTTTAATTTTGTCATCATTGATGAAATATTAGAATCCATAAAATGATATTCTATCTTGGCAAATTATAGCCCTTACAAACTGTCAACTTTTAGATAGAAATAGTAAAGGTACAATCATGAATAAGATGGGTTAAGGGTAGGGAGAATATGGAAGACTCCTAATATCTAACCAACAAGGTTGAGTTGGTGAGTGAGTGAATACAGTAGGAGGAACTAAATCAGAGATGAACCAATAGCCAATGTTCTTATAAAAGTCACTGGGTGTGTGATATAAGTTCTAAAAAAAATTGAGGCAGGATAGGAGAACTGGAATGTGCCTGTGGTTCAGGAAAATTTGGAATAATGAGCCTTCTTTTGAAAGCACAGCATGTACATAATCTTTTGAGCTAGAAATTGGACAGTTGTTATAAAACAAAGAATTGTGTGGAGCTTACGATGGCATTTTCACAGTCTTGGTATAGGATCTCTCCTAAAAGCAGATCCAAAGACAAAAATTAGTTTATTAGAGTTTCTCAGTGGCACAGTGGTAAAGAACGTGCCTGCTAATGCAGGAGATGATGGTTTGATCCCTGGGTTGGGACAATCCCCTAGAGTAGGAAATGGCAACCCACTCCAGTATTCTTGCCTAGGAAATCCAATGGACAGTGGAACCTGGCAGGGTGCAGTCCATGGGGTTGCAAAGAATCAAACATGACTGAGCAACAGTTTATCTGGGAGGTGATCTCAGCAAGTACTGAAAGGGAATGGCAAGGTCAGAGTAGAAGGGAGGAAAATCAGAGTGTGTTAATGGGCAGTTTGCCACTTAAACCTACTGGAACATTCCAAGAGGTCAGAAAGCTGGGCGATTTATTCACCAACTCCTATCATTGAATGGGAATCACTCATGGTGCATTAACAACTTGGAGCTTCCAGTCAGCCTCCTATGCTATTCAAGCTACTTTTGCAGATAGAGAAGCACCTCTGGCAACGACACATAGGAATACTTCTATGCAGATGACTTTTGGGAGGGCCAAGAGGATATGAGTACGGTACCAAGAGAGTCTGCTACAACAGAAGATGGGCCCATCTCAGATTTGAATAATTGTTTATTAGATAATGGAGTCTGGCTCAGTGGTAAATAATCCACCTGCCAATGCAGGAGTTCTGAGTTCAGTCCCTAGCTTGGGAAGATCCCCTGGAGGAGGACATGGCAACCCACTCTTGTATTCTTGCCTGGGAAATTCCATGGACAGAGGAATCTGTCAGGTTTTGGTCCACAGGGTCTCAAAAGAGACAGATCTGACTTAGTAAGTAAAACAACAACAACATATTAGATAAGAGACATTCTATTTCAAATAAATGGGTACCTTGGGGGAAAAAAACACTAAAAGCTACAATTTATTTGTATTATCGAACCCTTGATATGATGTATTCTACATCGACATTCTCCTTTAACTTATTAAAATATTTACTGATAACCTATCATGTGTCAAGCTCTATGATAGATGCTGAGAATATAACAGTTAATGACTAACTGACTGCCCTCATAGCTTACATTCTAGTGGTCAAGGAGCGGGTAAACACAGCCAAGCTAATAAATGTAACTGATTGATTAATTTCAACTCACTGAAGTATACACATGAAATGGTACAATTTTTTCCTAATAATTGCTACTTCAAGTGCTGTACTGTACTTCCTTTTGCCGGTAGGAGTCAGGGAAAGTAGTAAAAATTTCAGTCTGATGTATCATTCATCATGTATTTTCTGATTTTCATTCTGATTTTAAAGTCTTTCTCTTAGTCCAAGATCCTGTCTGATTCAAATATTGCATCATTCTTTTTTTTTTTTTCCAAACAGATGAGACATGTGGCTTTCTTGACTAGGAATTTGGCATGTATGTGGTAGGTTTGCATGCATTTACCCCTTTCCACCTCTTTTCTCTGTACTTTTTCCTTTGGTGTTTCATTGGAGAGGTGTGACTGGAGAAAAGAGAGGGAAAAAAAATGCTTCGATTGTTTGTGTCTTTCTCCTTGGTTGGTCATAACAGCTCTTCCAGCTGTCTATATGTGTGCCATAAATAGGCAGTAGTTACTACAGGCTAATGAGATTCTCCTCCAAGTGTCTCTGGATGTTGGAAATCCTGGCAAGATTTGATTTCCCTCAGAGTTGCAGCTCGTGGCATCATACTTTCCTCTCAATTGTGCTCATTTTGCCCCATGTTGCAAAGCCTATGACAAGAATCATCTATGTACCCAATCTTATGTAGATCTTTGGTAATATGTCAAATCCAACTGGGCAAGATTGAGGGCAGGAGAAAGGTGTGACAGAGAATGAGATGGTTGGATGGCATCATCGAATCAATGGGCATGAGTTTGAGCAGACTCCAGGAGATAGTGAAGGACAGGGACAGAAATTTGGTGTGTGTTCAGGATGGGAAGGGATTAGTTTTGGCCTCCTGGTCATCTGGAAATCACCAACATACTGTCTTGCCCCAGGGCTCTTTATTCCTGCCTCAGTGGTACAAGGGAAGTCCAGCATGTCAATTGGACTTTCTTTGTTATCAAAGAAAGCCTTATCAAGCAAAGTCTTTCTTTGTTATCAAAAGCCCTCCTCTTCTTTCTGAGGACTCCGTTTATTGATGGAGTTGGGGGACAGTATAATAAGGAACTAGCTGCCCTGAATAGCTGAACTGGTGGCCTCAGACAACAAACTGGAATTTCCCTGAATTTAAGGTATCAGATGGATCTTTTTTTGGTCAATTCTGGGAAATAAGATACTACCCAGCTCTTGATATCATCCTTTTACTCTCTCATTCTGGATCAGATTCTACACTTTTAGGTACAAACCAATTATTGAGAAAAAAATCTTTATATGGAATTCTGGCTCTTTAAATACTATGCAGTGCCTGTTCTTGTCTTTCCACTCAAATTTGCTTACATTCATTATTTCAGGGATCACTTCGGTTTCACATTCATGGTTCTCTTTGCTGTTTTTCTATCTTGGATTTATAATGAACCCAGTGTACCTCTTTGATGCTTATATTCTGATTTTTAAAGCATTCTAGATGAATCCTCATACAGGAACCGATTTACTGAAGTCTTAACCCAATGGGATAAATACTTAAAAACATTTTTTTCCTCAAATGCCTACTGATCACGCTTCAGTCAATCCTATTCCCTTTCGTGGGGTCTTTAACAATATCTCAGTTCAATTCTGTACTTTTCTCAGTTATTTTTCATTTTGGAACAGTTTTATTCCAATTATTTAAGATTCAGGGCTGTTGACTATTTTATTATTATTTTCAAAATTATTTATTAATTTTTGGCTGTCTTCATTGCTGCGTAGGTGTTTCTCTAGTTGTGGTGGGGGGATATTCCTTGTGATGCAAGAGTGTCTCACTGTGTGTGGGTTTCAGGTAATTGCAGCATGCGGGCTCAGTAGTTGCGGCTCCCGGGCTCTAGAGCACATGGGCCTCGTTACTCTGAGGCATGTGGGATCTTCCTGGAACAGAATGGAACCCTTTTCTCTTGCACTGGCAGGCTGATTCCCTACCGCTGAGCCACCAGGGAAGCCCCGGTGCTGTAGATTTTAAAGCATCAGTGTCAAAGTTGAGTAAAAATTATTCCTATCATGTAGCTAAACACAGTACTTGTAAGTGCTAATCAGTCTTATGAATAAAACAAGCAAGGAGGTAAGCTTGTGAATGACAGAGTGAGACTTTAAGATTGGGTAGGGAGGAAGGGCCTTTTTGTGAGACTGTGACCTATAGGATGTGAAAGAATGTAAGTAAGAGTGGGGAGGGGTATCTTAACAGGAAGGACCTCACAATGCAAAGGTCACGAGGTGGAAATGACAAGGTTTGTTCCAGTGACAGGTATAATGATGTCCATCGTGGCTGGAGCATAGCCAATGAGGGGGAATAAGATCAAAGAAGCGGCAGCACCCTTCCTGCAGGCCCATGAAACTCTAATGAAAGGAATTCAGATTTTACTCTAAATCCAGTGGGAAATCATTGAAAAGTTCTAAAGTGGGAAACTTCGACATGATGCAATTGTGAACTTTCATATTTTCTTCCATTTGCATAAAAATAAAGCCAGAAATCACCAAAATGTCATTGTTTCTGTAATGTGCCTTTAAGATGTGTGAAATTTTAGCTGTTGCTTTGTTGAGGCCAAGATCTGTGATTCAAACTTCATATCCTTTTTTGACTTTTCAGCTGCCAAGGAAAGTGAACGATGAAGCCACCATTTCTTTTGGCCCTTGTAGTCAGTTCTGTAGTCAGCACAAATTTGAAGTTGGTGTCAAAGAGAAATTCTGGTAAGTGGTTGGCAACTTCTCATGATTTGGTCAAAAATATATGCTTTTTTGTGAGCATCTAGAGAGCATCTGTGTCTTTAACTATGAATATCTTTAAATAGAATCACTTGTAATCCAGCTATGTTGGAAAGTAGCCAAAGCAAAAATGAGATTTTAGCCTACCACTGAGAAAATGTTGGGAAACCAGTGGAATTTTGTTCAACTTCAATGGCAGTATACTCTCAGTGGACAATGATTGGTTCAGAGCCTTTTTAGGTTTGGTTACATTTGCTAGTGAATATACACCTGGGAGTGAATATTTGCAAATAAGAAGACGGGAAACCTTTCAAAATATATATCTTTTGTCTCCTAATTGCGTCTGCCACGTTACAGTTTAAATGAAAGCTTTTGACAAATATCAGTGAGCTTTAGTTCTTCACATCTTCACATTTGCACCAAATCCCTAACAGGCAGAGGTTTAAAGCTTCTAAGTTTGGACATATTAGCTAATTGCTGAAGAGGAATTTCTTGAGAAGAAATATCTTTCCTAGAATATGGTGGTCTGGCAGGCAGCCGTGATTGTACTGAAAGATTAGCTGTAGCTGGTAGATATCCCAATCAAAGTATAATCATTGGTTAATAACACTTGGATATATGTCTTTCAGCTTTGATTATACATTTTAGCTATAATTACAAACCATGCATGAGATTTTAAGAATTGATTTTCTGTCTGTAATCATTCCAGTAAGGCAGTGAGGATTGTATTATTATGTGGAAACAAAAGACTACGCTGGGGTTTTCTGCTGGCTTCTAATTCAGTTATATCCTAGAATGAAATGTATAGTCTTTACTTTCTCATTAAGTATAAAACCCAGGCAATAAGTACATGCCTATTTTTCAAAGCAATAAATACTCACAGGAGCTTGGAATTTGGTTAATTCTTGTTTTCTAAGGTGACAATACTTAATAATTCAAATTGCTAAAGAATAGTATTGTTCTTCAGTTGATAGTGTATTAAGAAGTCTTCACAAAAGTGGTTCACAGGTAATACAATAGAGTAACACTACTGAGGTCCAAAGGATTCTGAAATGGTAAAGATAGAATATATTGGCTTTTCCTTTCCTATTAAATACTCATATATGTCTTTAACATGTATTTCTATATTGGGACTCTCTTTCAGCTGTATTTGTGTGTAACATTTTACCTATAGTATCTTCAACTTGGCATATTTTACGTAGCGGTCTTTCCTTGCCTTACTTTGAAGTCACATTTTCACTTTCAGTCTTGGCTCAGATTGATTATTGCTGAAATAAAATACTTGAAGATATTCCTTACTAGCAATGTAGCCTTTTGGACTGGATCCCAATTTCCTCACTTAGTTATGTCATAATGTCTGCAGCAGAGTCTGAAAGTAAAAAAAAAATTGAGAGTTTAAAAAGCCATCTATATTATGATAACTTAATTCAAGTAAAATTCTATCTGAAAAACAAAAATAAGTGGCTACCTGTGTATGCTGTCTTGTTTTCTTGATTTGCTGTTGCTTATGAGGAAGGATGCTGTTAAAATATATATATATATATATATATATATATATGTACACACAGACACACACACACACACACACACACTTAGTTATCATTGATGTGAAGATGTCCTTAAAGATTAACTTTTTAATGCTTTGCCCCCTTATTCTTTACTCATCACCTGTGAGACTGGCTTTGGGTTCTTAGCTTTGTCTTCTTAGTATGGGCAAGTGGTGTCATATCTTCAGTGAGCTTTATTGAAGAAACGTCCCGAAAGACAGTCCCCTTAGAGTGAATGTGTTTGACTGATTTCAGTCTCCCCTTGCCCATCTGTTTACCTTCAACTAGGATATAGAGTAATTAAAATATATATATATATATATATATATATATATGTACACACAGACACACACACACACACACACACACTTAGTTATCATTGATGTGAAGATGTCCTTAAAGATTAACTTTTTAATGCTTTGCCCCCTTATTCTTTACTCATCACCTGTGAGACTGGCTTTGGGTTCTTAGCTTTGTCTTCTTAGTATGGGCAAGTGGTGTCATATCTTCAGTGAGCTTTATTGAAGAAACGTCCCGAAAGACAGTCCCCTTAGAGTGAATGTGTTTGACTGATTTCAGTCTCCCCTTGCCCATCTGTTTACCTTCAACTAGGATATAGAGTAATTATTATATTGGTATAAAACTTTTTGTACAGATCTGGGCAATGGACATGGCTTGAATACAGTTGGTCTTTTTCCCTACAGCTTCTTGCTTCTATTTACAGGAAGAAAGGGAAGACTAATTGGTTGATGATGGGTTGTGCATGTCTGTGTTCTTTTTTATTTCAAAA
Organism: Aepyceros melampus; assembly: GCA_006408695.1. Classification (NCBI taxonomy): domain Eukaryota; kingdom Metazoa; phylum Chordata; class Mammalia; order Artiodactyla; family Bovidae; genus Aepyceros; species Aepyceros melampus. Next base: position 138,721 of record SJXQ01011420.1, read on the forward strand.
TTTGGAAACAAGAAATAAGCATGAAATGGGTAACAGACACCCTAAGTTGATGAAAGGGGCTTCCCAGGTGGCTCATTGGTAAAGAACTGCCAATACAGGAGATGTGAGAGACACAGGTTGATCCTTGGGGTGTGAAAATTCTCTGGAGAAGCAAGTGGCAACCCACTCCAGTATTCTTGCCTGGGAAATCCCATAGACAAAGGAACCTGGTAGGCTACAGTCCATGGGGTCGCAAAAGAGTCAGGCATGTCTTAGTGGCTAAAAAATAGCAATAATAAAGTTGATGAAAATGGAGGTCCTTTGGAGCAGTTCTTTTCACTCTTTCCTTATATTTAGCCACTTTCATCATAACCCCTGTCCTAGCCCCAATACCGCTGTTAATATTGCTTTATGTAGGAAATAGAATTATTTGCATTCTCATTATGGTGGTCCTATTTGAGTTGGCCTTATCACTTGATGAACATTAAAAGTTGCTCTGGCAAATCTGTAGTACAAAATTTTGTTTCATAGAGTCTGTGAGGTCCTTTGGCCTTTGCCAGTTAAAGAAATCTGGATGAAACTTGCATAGTTGTTAGTAGAATACCCAGAAGAACTTTTATTTTATCCCTTTATTTCTTTCCTTAAAGTCAAAAATGAAAAATGATTGTGCCCTTTACTCATTAACATTTATGACTGTTTAGTGCCAGATGTGGCATCAGTTATACTGATTTCTGTGCAGTTCATTATAAACAGGGATCCCTTTCACTAAGATCCTATAAATACTTATGCCAAGTACCTCCATATGCATAAAACAGACTACTAAGGAGTGGAAGTTTCTTTTTCTGTACTTGTCAATCAGGCAAAATAATAAAAGATTCAATTAAAAAAATCTAGTCTGGACACATTGAAAGAAACCTCTTGTTTTTTGGTATTATGCAGTTTTTACAAGCCACAGCAAAGGTTATGCTTTTAGGTAATGCCCATTCACACTAACTAAACCCAGTCTTCAACCCTTGCTTGGGAAACAGTAAAGATGACTCTGAGATTGCATCTAGAGCTTGGTCACATTAAAATATACTAAAATGTACAGCATCTAATTTCAAGGATTATAAAGTGTGGGCTTGTCATCTTCCTCGCAGAATACTCATGAGGTCCTGCAGCACTGGCTTTCTCTAAATTTAGTACTAAATGGATAAGGTAATTTAGAAAGTCTACTCTAATGAAGAAATATGTTTACTTAAAGTTGTCTTTATGGCAGGGAATTGGCTAATATCGTGACAAAGGCTAATGGCAGAAATATCTAGTAGAGGACTTTTAATTGTGTGAAATTAATTTTTAATAGGATGCATGGGGACATAACTCTTTCTCAAGAAGAAATCACTCGCAGGCTTCTATTTAACTATTTTGCCTAATCTGAAATATTATGTTCCTAGGGTATACATGTACTTTATTTGGCGGGGTTGGGGGACAGGACGGGCATTAACTTGTCCGCTTTGCTTTTTTCTTGCTTTTGCTGCTACTGCTGCTTAGGCAATGTTGGAATTCAGCTCTCCTAGCCTGGATTGCCTCATTAGAAGGAAAAGAAATAGGGTTACCAACTTGATGAGAGGGTTTGTTTAATTCTGAACCCAAATTTGGTCATCTGACAGTCAGTACATCTGGAGGATGACCATAAAAAGTTATTTTTCAGTGATTTAATGTTTGAAGGAAACTGAAGAGGTACCAAGATATCTTAAACAGCTGCAGAAATGTAGTCCCTGTGGTAATGAGGATGTGAAGGCCTCCTGGCACAAGATGGGTAATTTTAGATACATTTTGGATTGACTTGATGGGGGTTCCTTTTTTGCCATGTCAAGTATTTTTTATTTTTATTTTTTATAGAGTATTGGAATTTGTAGGTACTATGTTGTAGAGATACTCAATTCTGTTACGTTCCTCTAAAGAGTATTGGTGGATTTAACTCAGATGACCATTATATCTACTACTGTGGGAAGGAATCCATAAGAATAAATGGAGTAGCCATCATAGTCAACAAAAGAGTCCGAAATGCAGTACTTGGATGCAGTCTCAAAAAAGACACAATGATCTCTGTTTATTTCCAAGGCAACCATTCAGTGTCACAGTAATCCAAGTCTATGCCCCAACCAGTAATGCTGAAGAAGCTGAAGTTGAACGGTTCTATGAAGACCTACAAGACCTTCTAGAACTAACACCCAAAAAAAGATGTCCTTTTCATTATAGGGGACTGGAATGCAAAAGTAGGAAGTCAAGAAACACCTGGAGTAACAGGCAAATTTGGCCTTGGAGTACAGAATGAAGCAGGCCAAAGGCTAATAGAGTTCTGCCAAGAGAATGCACTGTTGATAGCAAACACTTTCTTCTAACAACACAAGAGAAAACTCTACACATGGACATCAACAGATGGTCATCACTGAAATCAGATTGACTATATTCTTTGCAGCCAAAGATGGAGAAGCTCTATACAGTCAGCAAAAACAAGACCAGGAGCTGACTGTGGCTCAGGTCATGAACTCCTTATTGCCAAATTCAGACTTAAATTGAAGAAAGTAGGGAAAACCACCGGAGAAGGCAATGGCACCCCACTCCAGTACTCTTGCCTGGAAAATCCCATGGATGGAGGAGCCTGGTGGGCTGCAGTCCATGGGGTCGCTAAGAGTCAGACCCGACTGAGTGACTTCACTTTTACTTTTCCCTTCATGCATTGGAGAAGGAAATGGCAACCCACTCCAGTGTTCTTGCCTGGAGAACCCCAGGGACGAGGGAGCCTGGTGGGCTGCCTTCTATGGGGTCGCACAGAGTCGGACACGACTGAAGCAACTTAGCAGCAGCAGCAGCAGCAGCAGGGAAAACCACTAGACCATTCAGGTATGACCTAAATCAAATCCCTTACGATTATGCATTGGAAGTGAGAAATAGATTTAAGGGACTAGATCTTATAGAGAGAGTGCCTGGTGAACTATGGACAGAGGTTTGTGACATTGTACAGGAAACAGGGATCAAGACCATCCCCAAGAAAAAGAAATGCCAAAAAGCAAAATGACTGTCTGGGGAGGCCTTACAAATAGCTGAGAAAAGAAGAGAAGCCAAAAGCAAAGGAGAAAAGGAAAGATATACCAATTTGAATGCAGAATTTCAAAGAATAGGAAGGAGAGATAAGAAAGCCTTCCTAAGTGATCAGTGCAAAGAAATAAAAGAAAACAATACAATGGGAAAGACTAGAGATCTCTTCAAGAAAATTAGATACCAAGGGAACATTTCACGCAAAGATGTGCACAATAAAGGACAGAAATGGTATGGACCTAACAGAAGGAAAAGATATTAAGAAAAAGTGGCAAGAATATATTGCCCCAACCAGTAATGCTGAAGAAGCTGAAGTTGAACGGTTCTATGAAGACCTACAAGACCTTCTAGAACTAACACCCAAAAAAAGATGTCCTTTTCATTATAGGGGACTGGAATGCAAAAGTAGGAAGTCAAGAAACACCTGGAGTAACAGGCAAATTTGGCCTTGGAGTACAGAATGAAGCAGGCCAAAGGCTAATAGAGTTCTGCCAAGAGAATGCACTGTTGATAGCAAACACTTTCTTCTAACAACACAAGAGAAAACTCTACACATGGACATCAACAGATGGTCATCACTGAAATCAGATTGACTATATTCTTTGCAGCCAAAGATGGAGAAGCTCTATACAGTCAGCAAAAACAAGACCAGGAGCTGACTGTGGCTCAGGTCATGAACTCCTTATTGCCAAATTCAGACTTAAATTGAAGAAAGTAGGGAAAACCACCGGAGAAGGCAATGGCACCCCACTCCAGTACTCTTGCCTGGAAAATCCCATGGATGGAGGAGCCTGGTGGGCTGCAGTCCATGGGGTCGCTAAGAGTCAGACCCGACTGAGTGACTTCACTTTTACTTTTCCCTTCATGCATTGGAGAAGGAAATGGCAACCCACTCCAGTGTTCTTGCCTGGAGAACCCCAGGGACGAGGGAGCCTGGTGGGCTGCCTTCTATGGGGTCGCACAGAGTCGGACACGACTGAAGCAACTTAGCAGCAGCAGCAGCAGCAGCAGGGAAAACCACTAGACCATTCAGGTATGACCTAAATCAAATCCCTTACGATTATGCATTGGAAGTGAGAAATAGATTTAAGGGACTAGATCTTATAGAGAGAGTGCCTGGTGAACTATGGACAGAGGTTTGTGACATTGTACAGGAAACAGGGATCAAGACCATCCCCAAGAAAAAGAAATGCCAAAAAGCAAAATGACTGTCTGGGGAGGCCTTACAAATAGCTGAGAAAAGAAGAGAAGCCAAAAGCAAAGGAGAAAAGGAAAGATATACCAATTTGAATGCAGAATTTCAAAGAATAGGAAGGAGAGATAAGAAAGCCTTCCTAAGTGATCAGTGCAAAGAAATAAAAGAAAACAATACAATGGGAAAGACTAGAGATCTCTTCAAGAAAATTAGATACCAAGGGAACATTTCACGCAAAGATGTGCACAATAAAGGACAGAAATGGTATGGACCTAACAGAAGGAAAAGATATTAAGAAAAAGTGGCAAGAATATACAGAAGAACTGTACAAAAAAGATCTTCATGACCCAGATAATCACGATGGTGTGATCACTCACTTAGAGTCAGACATCCTGGAATGTGAAGTCAAGTGGGCCTTAGGAAGCATCACTATGAATAAAGCTAGTGGAAGTGATGGAATTCCAGTTGAGCTATTTCAAATCCTGAAAGATGATGCTGTGAAAGTGCTGCACTCAATATGCCAGCAAATTTGGAAAACTCAGCAGTGGCCACAGGACAGTCCCAAAGAAAGGCAATGTCAAAGAATGTTCAAACTACTTCATAATTGCACTCATCTCACACACTAGCAAAGTAATGCTCAAAATTCTCCAAGCCAGAGTTCAATAGTACATGAACCGTGAACTTCCTGATGTTCAAGCTGGTTTTAGAAAAGGCAGAGGAACCAGAGATCAAATTGCTAACATCTGCTGGATCATCAAAAAAGCAAGAGAGTTCCAGAAAAACATTTATTTCTGCTTTATTGACTATGCCAAAGCCTTTGACTGTGTGGATCACAATAAACTGCAAAATTCTGAAAGAGATGGGAATACCAGACCACCTAACCTGCCTCTTGAGAAATCTGTATGCAAGTCAGGAAGCAACAATTAGAACTGAACATGGAACAACAGATTGGTTCCAAATAGGAAAGGGAGTAGTACCTCAAGGCTGTATATTGTCACCCTGCTTATTTAACATCTATGCAGTGTACATCATGAGAAATGCTGGGCTGGAAGAAGCACAAGCTGGAATCAAGATTGCTGGGAGAAATATCAATAACCTCAGATGTTCAGATGACACCACCCTTATAGCAGAACATGAAGAAAAACTAAGGAGCCTCTTGATGAAAGTGAAAGAGGAGAATGAAAAAGTTGGTTTAAAGGTCAACATCCAGAAAACTAAAATCATGGCATCCAGTCCCATCACTTCATGGCAAATGGATGGAGAAACCGTGGAAACAGTGGCAGACTTTATTCTGAGGGGCTCCAAAATCACTGCAGATGGTGATTGCAGCCATGAAAGAAAAAGATGCTTAATCCTTGGAAGGAAAGTTATGACCAACCTAGACAGCATACTAAAAAGCTGAGACATTAGTTTGCCGACAAAGTCTGTCTATTCAAAACTATGGTTTTTCCAGTAATCGTGTGTGGTTGTGAGAGTTGGACTATAAAGAAAGCTGAGGGTCAAAGAATTGATGCTTTTGAACTGTGGTGTTGGAGAAGACGCTTGAGAGTCCCTTGGACTGCAAGGAGATCCAATCAGTCCATCCTAAAGGAAATCAGTCCTGAATATTCATTGGAAGGAGTGATGTTGATGCTGAAATTCCAATACTTTGGCCACCTGATGTGAAGAACTGACTCATTAGAAAAGACCCTGATGCTGGGAAAGATTGAAGGAGGGTAGAAAAGGGGATGACAGAGGATGAGATGGTTGGATGGTATCACCGACTCAATGGCCATGAGTTTGAGTAAACTCCGGAGTTGGTGATGGACAGGGAGGCCTGGCGTGCTGCAATTCATGGGGTCACAAAGAGTTGGAAACAACTGAGTGGCTGTACTGAATTGAACTGAAGGGGTATTTGTGTTTGTTCTAACAGCGGTTCAGTTAGTAATCCTGAATTTTTGCTGCTTAGTTGTATGCTTTATTAGAATAGGTGAATAGAAAAGCCAAAACATGTCCTCAACGTCTATAACTTGGTGGGACTCAATCTATAATCTTTTTTCCCCTGTCAACTTATTACAACTTGACTCAAGGCTTTGTTGGAGAGGGTGTAGTATAGACCCCATCTATGGCATAGTTCTTTCTCCTAAAGCAGGATCTTTCTGGAATCTTAGTTGAATGCTCAGATACCAATAAGGAATTCCCCAGCAGTGTTTGTCCTCTGATATCACTGTTTTATTATTAACCTTGTAGTAGTCACACTGTGATGAAAAGACTAGCAGTCATACCCTGTGCATGTTCAGCCAAGGGCTCAAAGAGAGCCCCTATACAGATTCCATAAGCTTCCCTCAGTGAACTCTCTCCTTTTATGGAAGGTGCCAACTGTTTTACCTTCCCTGATCTCTACAGCTTCAGCAGAACTTCTGAGCTGTTAGGACTTCAATTCACTGTGCTATTGTTGGGGAATTGTCTCCAGGTGGAGAGCTGGTTTGATTGTGGACCTTACCACATGAGTTTTTCTTTTCTTTGAGGTCATAATCTTGCATGGTCTGAAAGCAGTTGTTTCACATATTTTGCCCACTTTTATCATCACTTTCTGTGGATAGAGCTAGTCTAGTTCCAGTTTATATCATCATGGCTTGAAGTGGAAGTTTCCCTGTTACTTTTTGATACCCCATCATTCTTTTAGCACTTCCTTGCTTTTTGTCATTAATATATGCCAGGGTTGCCTTCATATTTTATCTGCCCTAGCTCTGGAATGAGCCATTTTCCTGATTTCTTCCAGTGAACATGGTATTTAGAAATATTTTTTAATTGTGGTTTAATTCTGATACTTTTAATTCAAATGTAATATGATAGGGTTCTTCTGCACTTTTATCCATTCCATATTTTTGTCTCCTTTTCCCACAGTGGGAATCTTCATTCTTATCAACATTGATGTACTTACTTATTGTAACTTTAGTTCATTAAAAATGATTTCAAAACTACTACACCAAAAGTACTACCAACAATAAACCTATACTAAATTAAGTATATTTTACAAATATTTTTATCCTTAGAATTCATTGTACTAAGTCTGTATAGTCAGTGTTATTTAAAAAAAAAACTTGAATTAATTTTCTCTGTGATTATGTTAGTCAATATGTAAATAAGTTAATTTGTGTCTCTACCCAATTAGCTTTTCTATCTTTGATTAAATTTTTTAATACATAGAACATTTACATAACTGAAAATTCAGTTATAAAAAAGGAATTAAGTGAAAGAAATCTCATTCCTGTACCTGTTTCTTGCACTTGGTCACACATGCAACTATTTGTAATTAATTTCTTTCGTTTCTGGTATTTCCTTCCTTTCTTTCATAAACCAATGTTTTTTTTGTTTTTTAATTTCTCCTTCATACTTAAAATGTAGCAGCTTAACTATTTGGTTGTTTTCTTAACTTAGTATATCTTAGAAATCAAGTACTGGAATTGTTTTGATAGTTTTCTTATTATAATAGTATATTATGCTTAATAAAAGTCAAAGAATAGCAAAATTTAAAAATGCTCTTATAATTTTATTCCCAGAGGTAACTAATCATTATATTTCATATAGTTCCTTCCAGATAGTTTATTTGGGTATATATGTATATAGTCTAAATCATCTATTAATATTTTTCAAACTTAGACTCATTTTCCAACTTGATTTGCCATGTATTTTTGATATTTATACCTAGAATCTCTAATTTTTGGCAATGCTTATTTAACTCAAATTTAAATACTGTGCTGTTTTCCATTGTGTGGATTTATTATAAATTTAAACCTGTGCTCTATTTATGAAGGTTAAGTTTTTTTCCCTGGGTTTTTGCTATTCCAAAACAATGGTGGAAGGATGATCCTAGAACATAGATCTTAGAGCACTAGAAGAAAAAATGTTTTTGTAGGAGAGATTGTCAGTAGTGGAAATATTGGATAAATTTTTTTTTATTTAAGATTTTGAAAGATGCTGAAAATTGCCCATCAGTGTAACTGTACCAAATTTATATTTCCACCAACAGTATATCAGAGTTCTTTTCTCATTACACATTTATTAACTGTGTGTGGTCAGTTAAAAAAAAATTTTGCTAATCTAAATTCAATGAAAAACATTGTTTTTTAAAATCATTATATTGATTGTTTTTCCTTTATTTGCTGAAATCACCATTGTTGGCTATGATGAGTATGTTTCTTGGGTTCAGAGACTATTATAAGGGTGTGTGTGTGTGTGTGTGTGTGTGTGTTTATGATAGAGAGAGAGTAAAATCAGCAGAACAGTTTATATGGAAAAATCTCTGGTCATTTCATTCAGTTAGGCAATAAAACACGGCAGAGGAAGAGGGAAATATGTGAGTTAAGACCTAAGATCATTGTTTTGGTTGGTGTACAGCATCAACAACATCTGATGTGATTGAAATATAAAATTCCTTTATGAAACTGGTCCTCTGTAACTGAAAATGTGTGGATAATTAAGCTAATTAAAATACTTAATGAATTAAAAGCTGGAAAGTAATTCCATGTGGGGATCTTGTCCAGCTCTGTAGCATAATCCAAATATAGAAGTTACCAAGCTTGGTATCATGTTGAATTTATTACTGTCCATAAGGGGGAAGAATGAAAAGAAAGTAAGAATAAATTGAGCATTCTATTAATTTCGATGTTGGGATTTAGCCCATCCACAAAAACAGCCAAGAACTTCAGTGAATGGGTTCCTTTCAACTCTTGTTTTGAAATGAAAGGATATTGTATTTGCCAGAGTGGAGAGAAGCTTTGAGTGCCTATAATTTCTGCTGGGGTAGCTTCTATCATGCATGAATGCTCAATTGCCTCAGTTGTGTCTGACTCTTTACGACCCTATGGACTATAGCCCACCAGGCTCCTCTGTCCATGGGATTCTCCAGGCAAGAATACTGGAGTGGGTTGCCATTTTTTCCTCCAGGTGATCTTCGCAACCCAGGGGTTGAACCCACAAGTTTCTATCATAACCCACTCATATAGGCATGTCAGGCTAAAGTGCATTCCTTCTGGCTCTGTTGACTTCTACAGGTGTGATTTGCCCCCAAATGAAGTATATATTCTGCAAAAATACATCATTGATGCTTATTGTAGTTTAGTCTTTGGGGAAGCTGGCGTCCAGAGATTTCTTAAAATATGTTTGACACCTTCAGTCCATTACAAGAATCCTGACTATGCAAGTTTAAACTTTTGTTCATATTCTGATCCTTGCCCTATTTTTGCTTTCATACATTTGTCTGAAACTATCATAGAGAAACACATTGTTTTTGATGATTGCATCAGAACTATTCTACAAAACAAATGCCTTGAAATTCAATGACCTTGCCCCAGGCTCAGGAGAGTCAGGCCTTGCTTCTTTGGATATAACTTAGGACAGTTATATTTTACGTGTGCTCTCCCTAAATGACTACAGACAAGAAACACATGGTTTCAAGAGGTGAAGTTGCTCAGTCGTGTCTGACTTTTTGCAACCCCATGGACTGTAGCCTACCAGGGTCCTCCATCCATGAAATTTTCCAGGCAAGATTTCTGGAGTGGTTTGCCATTTCCTTCTCCATGGGATTGTCCCAACCCAGGGATCGAACCCGGGTCTCCCACATTGCAGGCAGACACTTTACTATCTGAGCTACCAGGGAATAGTTTCAAGAGGCATCCACTAAATCCTTGAGATGGGTGATATATATTTGGCATCACTGCTTTGGAGAGAAGTGAGACAGTGGTTGCCTGCAATTAAATTCTGCTAAGAAATGTTTTAGACATGTGGCATTTATTAATTGACTAAACCTACAGGCAGACTGTGTAAAAGCTTCTGTGTTGGACAGGTGCCAGCACTTAGGTGATCAAAAATGGACAGGGTGTTCTCTTTTCCCCCAATGAATTCAATAAATCATAGGGAAAGGGAGACACTAACATGCAATGAGTCCTACTATATGCCAGCCACTTTCTACACATTACCTCCTCATGCAGAGATACTGAGATAGGTCCTATATGAATTAGTAGGTCCTACATTGTCTCATTTTACAGGTTGGGAAACGAAGGCGTAGAACAGCTAAGTAATTTGATCAATTTTGTATAGCTAGTAAGGGGCAGAGTCAGGATTTAAACCCAGGATAATCAGACTCCAGAATCTCGCCATGCTGCACCTTTGTGTGGGTAACATTATCTTCATTTTACAGATAAGAAAATCAAAACTTAGGGAAGTTAAGTTTATCTTAGGTCCCCAACTGCTAAATGGCAAATCCAGGTTTAGAACCATGGACTTATTATAAAGTTCATGTTCTTTGTACTGTACCACAGATATGTCTTTTTTACAATATAAAATGCGAAGTGTAATGAAAGAGGTATCAATACAGTTCACATGAAGGAGATGTTATTCCTAGGTGATAGTCCTAGCAGAGAGATGCAAATGTATGGGGGCCTAAAATGAATGCTATTTTTGAGTACTAAGTAGCCCAGATTGTCTGGAGGGTAGTATAAGATTGAAGTCGTTAAAGAGACATATTTGCACAGAAATGAGTAGCTAGACAGATGGTGTCTTGACTATATATCCAATTTTAAATTTATAGGAAATACATTGAGCATCTCGAAAGGAAATGTGAGTTGAGGTGCCTTATGTTGGAAGATGAAAGGCAAGGTTGGTGGGACCTTCTTAGACTTCCAGTGTTTCTGTTCACATGCTTTCCATTTTCAATAATAGGAAGGATCAGTCTGAGCTTTATTTTACATTCTGAAAATATCTTCATTACATTAAACTATCGCCTTCAATTATCAGAATGAAGTTTGTTTGTATTATTCAATCTTCAGCCTCTGGGAATTAATGACTTAAAAAAAGGAATCTGTTTCTGGTCTTGTCATTACCAGCAGGTGGCACTATAATACATTCCTTCTATAGCTCTGAAGCGTGTCATAAGAGTATATGGCTATCTTCCGAGTTTGACTGGAGAAGGAATAACTACGACTTCTCTAGTCCCTGTGCTCTGATTGGGATCGTGTTTGCACACATGCACTAAGCACCCTCCCCTTGCCACTTCCCCTTTGTCCCCTGTGATTCTCTAGTTTGTGAGAACTACTTAAGATTATTACAGAACTTTCCATTTTCCCCAAAGAAGGTGATTTGAGGCATAGCTCTAGTTACTCCTTTTCAGTTAGGTGTCAGTGGCTGAAGGCAGGGCATTTGGGGCTGACAGATTTTGCCTTTGGCACTCCCCCAGCCATTTGGCTTTTAATAGCCTTGCTTCTTTCTTTGACATCTAGCCCTCACCAAGGCTGAGCAGTTTCCAAAAGATTAACAATTTTCATGACCTATCTTCCCTTCTTCCCTTTAGTTAGAACTGCCTCATTCTTAAACAGGCAAGGCTGGTTCATCTTGAAACCAACATAGCCTGGTATAGTAGGATGCTACTGAGCGTTTGACGCTATTGGACATGCTAACCTTTTTGACACTCTCTTCTCCTTTTGCTCAAGTGACCCTGCTTTCTTCTGGGTTTGTTCATATCTTTCTTGCTGCTCTTTTCAATATCAATCATGGCCTTGCTTTCCTCTGACTATCCCTAAAAAGTTGTTATTTTGCCAGCATTTTGCCTTAATATTCCTTTTAAATACCACTTTCGACTTTCTCTGAGTTTCTACTCCCTTGTTATAAACTACCCTGTTAGTGCTTCTCAACACAGGATGCATACTGTAGTTACCTGGTGAGATTTTTTTAAATTGATTTTTATTTTTTAGTTTGTTTTGCTTTACAATACTGTATTCGTTTTGCTATACATTGACATGAATCAGCCACGAGTGGAAATTTTAAAACACATTCTTGCACAGATCTCACCCCCAGAGATACTGATTTGTTTAGACTGAAGTCCAGGCATCAGTGCTATTTTGGTTTGTTTTAACTGTAAGGTAATTCTGATTTGCAGCCAGAGATGGGCTTCTCCAGTGGCTGATTGGTAAAGATTCCGTCTGTGATGCACGAGACACGAGCTCGATTCCAGGGTTAGGAAGATCCCTCGGAGGAGGGCATGGAAGCCCACTCCAGTATTCTTACCGGGAAAATAAGGAGCCTGGCAGCCTACATCCCATGAGGTTGCAAAGAGTCAGAGACAATTGAAACAACTGAGTATGAACGTAATAACTCCATACCTTTTGAGGCTTCTAGACTTAGAAGTCTAGTCTTTCTGTCTCTCCTGGTTACATGCACTATTTTCTTGCTAGATATGTTTACTTGGCTGTCCCACAGGTACTTTAACTTGTTCAAAACCAAAATTTTAATTGCCTCCCTTTAACTTCCACCTTTCTACTTGTGTACCCTATCTTGGTTAAAAGGACATTATTGTATTTTGGGGCCAGAATGTATGGTGCGCTTGCAAAGTCCTTCATGTTTTTCGGAGTCAGTAATTGTCAAGTTCTACTAATTTTGTTTCTAATATATCTTCCAAATCCATCTCATTCCTTTTCATCCTACCTGTCACTGATCTAGTTCAGCCTTTCATTATTTCTCTCCTAAACACTGACTGTACAAGCTTCCTATCTTGTCTTTCTGTGTTCAGCTTCTAGTTTCTTCTACACTCATCCATTTTCTGTAATACTTGTAGATGGTATTTTTACTAGTTTGTTTACTTTTAATTATAGGTATGATCGTGTCTTTCTCCTATGAAATAAAACTCTTTTGGCTTCCCACTGCATACAAGATAAAATCTATGTGCCTTGTGGCATGTAATTCATAGTAGACAAGATCGTTCTTAGTTTATTCTTTAATTCATTTATCCAATAAATAATTAAATAGGTCACATACCCCTCCATGCACAAGCCACCCTGGTTAGAAGAGTTGGTTAATGTTTTTCAAGCCTTCTATAATCTTGTCTACTTACTCTATCAACTATTTGGAGAGAAGTTTTGAAACATTAATGATAATTATGAATTTGTCTTTTTTATTTAAAAAAAAACAACACTTTTCCATTCTGAGAATTTTCTCTTATGCTTTTCTTCACTCATAGATCACCTCCCATCTTCTGTGCCTTTTGATAATCCTTCTCATCTTTGAAGACCCATTCCAAATGTCATTTTCTCTGTGAAGGTTTCGCTGGATAGCCTTCACACGTATACCTCTTCCAGGCAGAATTAATTGTCCCTTTTCTATTCTCCTGTAGCATTTTTTAAACCTCTATACTAGAACTGGTCATACTCTTATTTAGTTATCTATATGCTGTCTGTTCCACCACACCTGTGAACTTTCCAAAGTCAAGCATTGTTTATTTGAATTCTCTGTACCTAAAAGACTGCTTTGTACATAACAGTTGATTTACAAATGTTTATTAGGTGACTGAATAAATGCTTATGAATTGCCGACAACCTAGAACACTTCTGGAGTATGGCAATTGAAGCAGAAAGTTGAATAATACTTTTGAATTATTAAGTATTCCACCTTCCTCATTTTGGAATTGTGGCCAGAGCACAGCTTGCCTACCCTCAGGCGCCTCCTTTTTTGATAGGGAGGATTTACTATTGTTATCAGCGCTCTCTGCTGCTCTATCCTCACCCACAGAACCCACATTCACATAGAGTTTACTTTCTAACAAGCTTTCAATGTATAAACATCCCTCACTTCAGCTCAGTCTCCTCAATTCTCAGTGACTTGACGTATTCCTAACTCATGTACTAAGGGCAGAGAGCCTGGGAGAGCACAGAAAAGTTGTAACCTGGTAGAGGGAAGGCCAGTTGCTTCATTTTTATTTTTCCTAAGAGAACATACCATCCACATGGCCTGGAAGTACAAAGCACCTCGGGAAAACACTATGTAAATGAATAGCCAAAGTCCCTTTCTGCAATCCTGACCATGTCTGTATATGTGTGTGTGCTTAGTTGCTTAATTGTGTCTGGCTCTGTGACCCCCTAGACTGTAGCCCACGAGGCTGTTCTGTGCATTGAATTTTTCAGGTAAGAATACTGGATCAGGTTGCCATTTCCTCCTCCAGGGGATCTTCCCAAGCCATAGAGAGAACCTTTGTCTCTTGTGCCTCCGGCATTGGCAGGTGGATTCTTTGTCTCTGAGCCACCTGGGAAGCCCAATCCTGGCCATGGGATCCTGTATTTAAACTTATGCCTTTACTGCAAGATATTAGATGAAACAATAGCAATGGCAAGAACTGGCAATGTGCAGGTTTTAAACACTTGTAGTAGAAACACGTTTGACAGTTTTTTTTCCCCTCCTTACCCAGCATATCCAGTGAATGGCAGTATAAAGGAACTAGACCCCCAGTTGTCAGGGGAGTAGAAGGGCCTGAATTTATCAGCATTCTGCTATATTGGTCAGGTCTAAGGTAGCCTTTTATAGAGCCTCTGCATCTCATCCTTCCTTTTTACTTTTTTTCAAAGCAAAGTCTTCCAGATCTTTGAACTGTTCTCAGTCATTCTCTAATTTCTCCTTTGATATCAGACCCCAGACCTCTTGTACTTCTTTTCATTTTATTCATTCCCTCGGCATCATTCTCAGATTCTTTGTGTGTCACCTAACTGCCACTTGGCCAAAGCTGTTGCTACTAATTTCAGCTTGCTTTTTACTTAGAACTAATTCCATCTTCTTAAAGAGCTAGCCAATTAGTGAGCAGATATCTAAAATCTGATTTTGAGTTTAAGAAATCTGCCTTAGATCCTGATCAGAACTTGAATGTCATAAAAATGAAAACTGTCCAGCAAAGGGGCCTTTAGGATAGATTTTTTGACTATCTATCCATGTCCTTTTCCCTCTTCATTTTCTAGTTGTACCTTTAAATTCTGGAGTAAAGCCTCTGTTTGACACCACAGTGTGGTTCACCAGTTCGTCATGCTGATTGGAAAAATGAACAGGAAGCACATCATTTATGGTGAATGTCATGACCAGGAAGTTAGAGCGAAAACATCTTCAGAGGCTTTGACAGTTTGTTGCCAGAATGGCATTTGTTTTTACAGTTGTTTTCACTCAAAAGTGGGCCTTTCCATTTCTTCTTCAAGTTTCTGAACTCTGACCCCAGTGTTTTGAGGCCCAGGACTTTAGGCTTCCCTCTTACACATGGAAGAACAGGGAAGAAAATGAACAGTTCTGTGTACTGGTTCTTCTTACCTTCCTCCTCTCTAATGTAGTTTTATGATTTTTCTTCTGTATTCTTATCCTCACATTTTTAAATGGAGCTTGTCATACACTCTGACCTCTCAAGTTTTATCAGAACGGACTTGAGTCATCAGTTACCCTGGCTGACCCCCTCACATTTGGTGATACCCTTTTTGTTGTTCTTTATTAAGAGCTTTCATGCCATTTTCACATTCTTGATTATCTATATTGCTTTGAATGTCCATTTGGTAAGATGATCAGATCTTTCCCCCCATAGAGAAACTGGAGGATGGATACTTTGCATCACTTTGCATACAATTAACATGTTAATTTTATATAAACCCATAGGTTACAGATTAGTTTACATAAACCTAGCATTCAGGAAGGTAAAGACCTTGTCAAGGAAAAGCAAATAAATCAAGACAGCTAAAACTAAGTACATTCAAGCTATCAGAAATTGGAGTGGGCAAAGAAGAACTATGGGGTAGCCACTGCTTACAGTTTTCCTCGCAGCATACTAATATAGAGTCAACCAGGGAGATTATCTAATCCAGTCTCCCAGCAGTGCAGGAATCCCTCGTAGAACACACCACACAATGATGGTCCAGTTGACAGTTATACTTTCAGGACCAAGTGCTTAGTAAAACATCCTCTTTAATTTTAGAAAGCCTGCAATTATTAGGAAGTTCAAATCTGCCCTTTTGTAAACTTCACCAATGAATCCTAGCTCTGACTCCCAGTTTCACAGAATCAATCTCATCTAGTGGATCTTAATTTAGAGTCCACGGACAGGGCTTAAATGAGCCCACAACCCCCTTGAAACCATATGGAGAACTGTGTATGAGTGAGCAATGTATGTATTGACAGCTATCATAAAATTTTTAAATGGGAACATATCAGTTTGAGAATATTTATAACAAACAGGGCTGGCTTCATAAGAATATGATTTGTGCAGTTGCACAGGGCCTCTTGCTTAGAAGGGACCTGTAGTTGGTTTAATATTTTGCTGTTGACATATTGAAATTCTTACTTTTTTTAACAAATGATCTTGAATTTTCATTTAATATCAGGTTCCTAAAATCATGGAGCAACTACCCAATGATGTGTTGCTCAGTTGCTAAGTCGTGTTCTACTCTTTGTGATCCCACAGACTGCAGCACATCAGGCTTCCCTGTCCTTCACTATCCCCAAAGTTTGCTTAAACTTGTTTCTGTTGAGGTGGTGATACCATTCTACCATCTCATCCTCTGTCACCCCCTTCTTCTCCTGCCCTCAATCTTTCCCAGCATCAGGGTCTTTCCCAGTGAGTCAGCTCTTCGCATCAGGTGGCCAAAATATTGAAGCTTTGGCTTCAGCATCAGTCCTTCCAATAAATATTCAGGGTTGATTTCCTTTAGGATTGACTGGTTTGGTCTCCTTGCAGTCCAAGGTACTCTCAAGAATCTTCTCCAGTACCACATTTTGAAAGCATCAGTTCTTTGGCACTCAGTCTTCTTTATGGTCCAGCTCTCACAGGTAGAATGATATGAAGCTTAAACAAATCACTAAAATTCCTAGAAAATGAGACTTTGGGTAATTCTGCTTTTAGGGACCTATACCATCCTTCTATTTATCTTCTGATGCTGCTTGTGTTTTGAAACAGCTTACCTTTTTAATTTGGAGTGAAATGAGGGCACCCTCTTTTTCCTCTTTAAGTTCTGTCCAGCTTCTTGCCTGCTCCATACCAAGGAATCTTAACCTGGAGTTTATTATCATCTTAGAATGTATCTAATTTATCAATATAATATTTCAAACCTTGAAACCATCTTAAGTACAAAAGTGGATTGAATCTAACTGGAGAAAATTAACAACTTTCATTAACATTAGGAGAGTTCTTATCTTTTTCTCTTTGGATGTTTGGAATGAGAACACAGTTCTGTCAGACCAAAACTATATTTTTAAAATAGATAGTTCAGATGTATCCAATTTAACTTTATTAAATTTTATCTTACCTTGGTCTGTACAAAAGCTTTGAAATTCATCTCTTTCTCCTTTTTGACCAATCAAGGTCTTTCCCCCTCAAATAAAATATTAAGTAAAGTTAATATTTTAACTCCTTATTGCCAAATTCAGACTTAAATTGAAGAAAGGAGAGAAAACCACTATATCATTCAGGCATGACCTAAATCAAATCCCTTAGGATTATACAGTGGAAATGACAAATAGATTAAGGGATTAGATCTGATAGAGAGCCTGAAGAACTACAGACGGAGGTTCGTGACATTGTACAGGAAATAGGGATCAAGACCATCCCCAAGAAAAAGAAACACAAAAAGGCAAAATGGTTGCCTGAGGAGGCCTTACAATAGAGGAAAAAGGAAGAGAAGCAAAAGGAAAAGGTAAAAGGAAAGATATACCCATTTGAATACAGAGTTTCAAAGAATAGCAAAGAGAGATAAGAAAGCCTTCCTCAGCGATCAATGCAAAGAAATAGAGGAAAACAATAGAATGGGAAAGACTAGAGATCTCTTCAAGAAAATTAGAGACACCAAGGGAACATTTCATGCAAAGATGGGCTCAATAAAGGACAGAAATGGTATGGACCTAACAGAAGGAGAAGATATTAAGAAGAGGTGGCAAGAATACACGGAAGAAGAACTATATAAAAAGATCTTCATGACCCAGATAACCATGCTGGTGTGATCACTCACCTACAGCCAGATATTCTGGAATGCGAAGTCAAGTGGGCCTTAGGAAGCATCACTATGAATAAAGCTAGTGGAGGTGATGGAATTCTAGTTGCGTTATTTCAAATCCTGAAAGATGATGCTGTGAAAATGCTCCACTCAATATGCCAGCAAATTTGGAAAACTCAGCAGTGACCACAGGACTGGAAAAGGCACTTTTCATAACAATCCCAATGGAAGGCAATGCCAAAGAATGTTCGAACTACCACACAATTGCATTCATCTCACACACTAGCAAAGTAATGCTCAAAATTCTCTAAGCCAGGCTTCAACAGTACATGAACCGTGAGCTTCCAGATGTTCAAGCTGGTTTTAGAAAAGGCAGAGGAACCAGAGATCAAATTGCCAACATCTGTTGGATTATCAAAGAAGCAAGAGAGTTCCAGAAAAACATCTGCTTTATTGACTACACCAATGCCTTTGCCTGTGTGGATCACAAGAAACTGTGAAAAATTCTTAAAGGGATGGGACTACCAGACCACCTGAGAAATCTGTATGTAGGTCAGAAGCAACAGAACTGGACATGGAACAACAGGTTCCAAATCAGGAAAGGAGTACATCAAGGCTGTATATTGTCACCCTGCTTATTTAACTTCTATGCAGAGTACATCATGAGAAACGCTGGACTGGAAGAAGCACAAGCTGGAATCAAGATTGCTGGGAGAAATATCAGTAACCTCAGATATGCAGATGACACCACCCTTATGGCAGAAAATGAAGAAGAACTAAAGAGCTTCTTGATGAGAGTGAAAGAGGAGAGTGAAAAAGTTGGCTTAAAGCTCAACATTCAGAAAACTAAGATAATGGCATCTGGTCCCATCACTTCATGGCAAATAGATGGAGAAACAGTGGAAACAGTGGCAGACTTTATTTTTGGGGGGCTCCAAAATCACTGCAGATGGTGACTGCAGCCATGAAATTAAAAGACGCTTACTCTTTGGAAGAAAAGTTATGACCAACCTAGACAGCATATTAAAAAGCAGAGACATTGCTTTGCCAACAAAGTTCCATCTATTCAAAGCTATGGTTGTTCCTGTAATCATGTATTGATGTGAGAATTGGACCATAAAGAAAGCTGAGCACCAAAGAATTGTTGCTTTTGAACTGTGGTGTTGGAAAAGACTCTTGAGAGTTCCTTGGACAGCAAGGAGATCCAAGCAGTCCGTCCTAAAGGAAATCAGTCCTGAATATTTTTGGAAGGACTGGTGCTGAAACTCCAATATTTTGGCTACCTGGTGCGAAGAGCTGATTATTAGAAAAGACTCTGATGCTGGAAAAGATTGAAGGTGGGAGGAGAAGGGGACGGCAGAGGATGAGAGGGTTAGATGGCATCACCAACTCAATGGACATGAGTTTGAGTAAGCTCCGGGAATTGGTGATGGACAGGGAGGCCTGGCGTCCTGCAGTCCATGGGCTTGCAAAGAGTTGGGCACAACTAACTGAACTGAACTGAATGAAAGTTAATATATTTTTATGTATTCTCATAGCAAATTTTATGTTTATAACATCAATCTTAGAAATGCTTAAGTTTTTATAGCATATTTTGTTTCAGCATGTTATTAAAATAAGTTTGATAACCCATTAGTAATTTTGTTGGGTAAATCCATCCAGTATCCCTTGAAAGGGAAATGGCCACCCACTCCAGTGTTCTTGCTTGGAGAATCCTATGGACAGAGGAGCCTGTCAGTTTGCAGTCCATGTGGTCGCAAAGAATGAGACATGACTGAAGCGACTTAGAACACACCAAGTATAGTTTCCCCTGAAGTTTGCTTAGCAAATATGTGATTGCTCCTTGGTGACCTTGGTTTCTTCTCTGGAGGAAGATCACAGCTACCCTGGAACATGTGAGTGTGATTTGAGATAAATCCAAATTGGTCAACTGAGAATAGGTTTCATCTTCCAAAGATAGTGAAAGGAAAACAAATAAGCTCAAGGATGAAAAGTTAAAAGAACTATAAAATGTTTTGTTTTGAAACAAGGAAGTCTAAAGCATAACTTGAAAGAGATGAGGTATTTTTGATGAAGAGTTGTCTTCTGTATTCAAGAGTAATAGAGATGATTTAATATTTAGGTTGACATTTTAAGGAATTTTCTTTTAAATTAAGGAATCATGTTCACTATCTGTAGAGATTCACTGACTTAAGGCAAGACCTCAACTAGATGATATCTTGAGGCTCCTTCCAATACTAAGTTTCCACCCTTGGGCTTGAAATCCTACTTTTATGGTACATCAAGACTAGCATGGGCTTCTGGCTGATTTGCCTTTCATCTTGGACATTTTATCATTTTTATAATTATATGTCAGGCATATGTCCCTCTTGGGGAAGAATGAGAATAAAAGGAAAGACGTCGCTTGCTGAGTAGCCAGAATGACCATCCTTAAATATCTAAGTGGGCATTGTCATTTTCAACTTTGTCATCTGCAAGGCTATATAGTTATTTCAATTTTGTTGTCACTACTCAAAACATTTTTACATCTCCTATTTGACAATTCGCTTCAGAACCCATGGCATGATGGAAATAACTCCAATTTTGACCTAACCTTTGAAGTGATTTTCTTCTTTAAAATAGCCAGCATACATTGATCCACAAATTGATCTTACTAACTAGATTACTAGTATAGTAATGCGTTTTCAGTGAAATCATGCTGCTGCTGCTGCTAAGTCACTTCAAGTCGTGTCCGACTCTGTGTGACCCCATAGACAGCAGCCCACCAGGCTCCCTTGTCCCTGGGATTCTCCAGGCAAGAACACTGGAGTGAAATCATGATATAATTGTAAAGCAATAGGGTATTCCTTTGGCTTGCAACCAAACTGGATATGGAGCACAATTAAGAGACAAATAAAAAATTTATAAATATGATACAGCCTAAAAAAGTGATACAAAGTAGAATAGATGACTGGTGACTTCGGTGACTAAAGGAAAGCATTTGAAATTTAAAATTCCAAATAGTCTCATTATTATATATATAAATGGCTCAGCAGTAAAGAATCCGCCTGCAACGCAGGAGACTCAGGTTTGATTCCTGGGTTGGTGAAATCCCCTGGAGGAGGAAATGGCAACACAGTCCAGTATTCTTGCCTGGAAAATCCCATGGACAGAGGGGCCTGGGAAGCTACAGTTAATGGGGTCACAAGAGTCAGACACAACTTAAGGAACTAAACCACCACAAATTAACAAAATAGACTCATAGAATCATGTAGTATTAGTTCTTGATAGCCCTTAGAGATTCCTTTGCCTAATGCTTTCATCCCCACCTTTGTCATTCTCATGTTGATGTTTCCACTGAAATGTCATTCCTAGAAGACTGTCACTAGACTCCCAAGAATAGCAAATAGCTTAGTTTCCCTAGTGCTTGGTCAGGGATGGATAAGTAGTAGGCATTCAATAAATATTCACTGAATGAATGAATAGATGAATATATTTAGGGGTTTGGAAAACCCTGCCAGAAATTACAGTGTGTCAAAATTACTATCGTAAGTGTTAATAATTATTCAAAACTGTGGGGGAGGGGAGGAGAAGTAATCTAGTTATATTTGAGCATTTTGATTGTTGAGATTCCAGTTAAATAGAGTTTCCCATAAATATATAAAGATGGTCTATCCCCTCAGATATTAAAAAAGCTTTTTTTTTAAAGACTGTTTTTGCCATTTAAACCACATTCAAATGTGACTGTTTCTTGCTCTTGTAACTGCTAATTTGCTAAGTATCATGTGGAATTGTTTGGCCTGCTATTGCTTCTATAAGGAGCTAACCATGGTCTGATAAGAAGAGAGCAAGTCCATGGAAAAGAAATACTCTGCTGCGTATCCATCTTTCTGCTGAAATGTACTTCACTGTTTGAGATCTGTACTTATCACACACTGCCCCAGTACCCAGTCCTGCCTTCCCAGCACAGCTATACCCATGGGACAGTGTTGAGACAGAGACCTGACCTCCCCTGGCCACGTGTGATGAGTTCATGTAGGGTCAGATCCTAGATGAGGAATTTGGACATCTAGACTTTATTCCTGAAAATGTTACACTCTAGAAGCTTGTGCTTTTGTCAGTTTTCTTCTCTGCACCTTAGTGTAATCATCTAAAAAAATAATGAGGTTTTCTGCTAGGTCAAACTGTTTTCAAATTGGGTGTCATGCACCTGCTTTCGGTTCACTGGAGTTGCTTCAGGAGCTGATAAGGGGATTAGGGAGAGAGGCTGAGTGAGCAGGGGCTCTGGGTTTTCTCACTTCAACTGCAGCATGTTTTATTTGTTTGATATGCTGTGCTTCCCTGAAAGATTTTATTTGAAAACTGTATTCTGACATTGTGAGTGCATAGAAGAGGTAATTTAGTCATTAAGGTGGTTGAAACACCTACTGTTTTGTGATCCAATATTACTGGCTTTGGATGTTGCTGATTGAATTGAATTGACCATGCACCAACCTGATCAATTGCTTTAAGGGCCTATTTGGTTGGCGACATGATGGTGGGTCAACTCAGCAGTAGTGTTAGGTTAAAGATGTGGAAATTATGAGACCAGTGGTAGAGGAAGCTGGTTTTCTTTCTTGTGGAGACTGTGGTAGCGGATAAACTGTTCTAGACAGGACTATGTGAGTTCTGTTAACACACTCTTTTCCCACTCAATGCCTAGAGCTAGACTTCCTATAAATGACTACCTGCCTATAGACTGAAAGCTAAATTGATCCAACTAACAGAGTCACCCTCAGAGTGTACACTTTACCATTTTATTATCTCTCATCCTTTCAAACCCAATTGATCCTTCACTATAAGAAGCATGATTAGTGCTCCTAATAGACTGGCAGAAAGACTCGTAGTACTCTAGAGGTGAACCAGGAAAGCGGAAAACACACTGTAATCTGAAAAGTGTGTTTTATTTTGAGGTACTCACTGATCTGTGGTTCACAATGTGATGGGTTTTCAGTGGAAATGGCCTGCTTTTTTTCCTAATGTTTTGTTATTACTATTTAGCACTGACTGGGTATAGCATTTTCTATTTGCCCAGTGGTTAGGGATCATGTGCATGGTCACTGCTTTTATTCCAGCTTCACAGATGAGGAGCTAGAGGTTCAAAGAAGAATAGTTGGCCCAAGGTTGCATAATAAATCTATGGCAGGGGTGAGACTTACCAGCATCAAGTTTCCATAAGCCCTCACATATATCCTGTCATTGGTTCCAATCTAATCCTGTAGGGACTCTGTGCAAGGGCTAATAAAGCCTCCCACTGAGCTACTTAGTGGCATTTACTGGAAAATGCCAAAGTGTGGCTGGTGCTTGGTTTTGATCTTTAGGGTCATCTGAAGAGCTCCTCTGGCTTGGCCTTATGGGAACAAAGCAGCGAATGCTTCAGTCTTCTTGTTGAAAAGTTGCAGGTAGGAATGATTGGCAGTGTAGCTTCTATGACATTGTTTATTTATAAAGCACCAAAAGTTAGATGTCAAGGCATGCTAGAGAGACTTACCAAAAATTGCTTTCTTTTGTTTTGCTTTAGTGACATGCATCTTGAACTGCCCACAGGGGTAGACTACATTCAGAATTTGCCTGACAGTACAGCTTCCACACTTTTACTTGCCCAAAAGGTTAGGGCAGCACTGTGTTTGGAGTTTTGGAATCTCAATCTGGCAGCCAGAATAGCTTTATTTTTTCCTTCAGCTCAAAAGATTAATATTGTTTGGCTCAAAAACATTTAAAACCATTTTAAATGGTTTAAAGACCTAAAATTAAGACATGACACCATAAAACCTCCTGCAAGAGAACATAGGCAAACACTCATTGACATAAATTCTAGCAGTATTTTCTTAGATCAGTTGCCCAAAGCAAAAGAAATAAAAGCCAAAATAAACAAATAAGACCTAATCAAACTTAAAAGCTTTTGTACAGGAGAGGAAACTACCAACAAATGAAAAAAAAATCCTATGGAATGTGAGAAAATATTTGCAAACAACACAACCAAGTAAGGGTTAATATCCAAAATATATGAAGAGCTCACAAAACTCAATATCAAAAACAGTACAATCAAAAAGGACAGAAGACCTAAATAGATATGTTTATAAAGAAGATATACAAGTGATGAACAGGCACATAAAATGAAGCTCAGCATTGCTAATTATAGAGAAATGCAGGTCAAAACTGCAATGAGTTATGCCTCACATTGGTCAGAATGGCTATCATAAAAATGTCTACAAATGTGTAGCAGTGATTAACTTAACATTGTAAATCAACTATACTTAAATTAAAAAATTAAGTCTACAAATGATAAATGCTGAAGAGGATGTGGAGAAAAGGAACCCTCCTACACTGTTGGTGGGAATGTAAATTGGTACAGCCACTATGGAGAACAGTATGGAGGTTGCTTAAAAGACTAAAAATAGAGCTACCATATGATTCTGCAATCCTATTCCTGGGTACATATCCAGAAAGATTGAAAACTTTAATTTGAGAAGACAACTGCACTCCAGTATTCTTGGGAACACAATTAACAATACCCAAGACATGGAAACAACCTAAATGCCCATCAACAGATGACTGGCTTAAGAAGATAAGGTATACACACACACACACACACACACACACACACAAAATGGAATATTCAGTTCAGTTCAGTCACTCAGTGGTGTCCGACTCTTTGCGATCCCATAGCTGCAGCACACCAGGCTTCCCTGTCCACCACCAAATCCCGGAGCTTGCTCAAACTCATGTCCATCAAGTCTGTGATGCCATCCAACCATCTCATCCTCTGTCGTCCCCTTCTCCTCCTACTTTCAATCTTTCCCAGCACGAGGGTCTTTTCAAATAAGTCAGCTCTTCAGATCAGGTAGCCAAAGTATAGGAGTTTCAACTCTAGCATCAGTCTTTCCAGTGAATATTCAGGACTGATTTCCTTTAGGATGGACTGGTTAGATCTCCTTGCAGTCCAAGGGACTCTCAAGAGTTTTCTCCAACACCACAGTTCAAAAGCATCAATTCGGTGCTCAGCTTTGTTTAAAGTCCAACTCTCACATCCATACATGACTACTGGAAAAACCATAGCTTTGACTAGACAGACCTTTGTTGGCAAAGTAATGTCTCTGCTTTTTAATATGCTGTCTAGGTTGGTCAAAACTTTGCTTCCAAGGAGCAAGCGTCTTTTAATTTCATGGCTGCTGTCACCATCTGCAGTGATTTTGGAGCCCTCAACACCAAAGTCACTCACTGTTTCCATTGTTTCCCCCTCTATTAGCCATGAGGGATTCGGACTCGATGCCATGATCTTCGTTTTCTGAATGTTGAGCTTTAAGCCAACTTTTTCACTCTCCTCTTTCACTTTCATCAAGAGGCTCTTTAGTTCTTCACTTTCTGCCATAAGGGTGGTGTCATCTGCATATCTAAAGCTATTGATCTTTCTCCTGGCAATCTTGATTGCAGCCTGTGCTTCATCCATCCCTGCATTTGTCATGATGTACTCTGCACATAATTTAAATAAGCAGAGTGACAATATACAGCCCTGACACATTCCTTTTCCTATTTGGAACCAGTCTGTTGTTCCATGTCCAGTTCTAACTGTTGCTTCTTGACCTGCGTACAGATTTCTCAGGAGGCAGGTCAGGTGGTCTGGTATTCCCATCCCTTTAAGAATTTTCCACAGTTTGTTGTGATCCACACAGTCAAAGGCTTTGGTGTAGCAATAAAGCAGAAGTAGATGTTTTTCTGGAACTCTCTTGCTTTTTCAGTGATCCAGCGGATGTTGGCTATTTGATCTGTGGTTCCTCTGCATTTTCTAAATCCAGCTTGAACATCTGGAAACTCACAGTTCACATACTGTTGAAGCCTGGTTTAGAGAATTTTGAGCATTACTTTGCTAGCATGTGAGATGAGTGCAGTTGTGTGGTAGTTTGAACATTATTTGACATTGTCTTCCTTTGGGATTGGAATGAAAACATACTTTTTCAAGTCCTGTGGCCACCGCTAAGTTTTCAGAATTTGCTGGCATATTGAGTGTAGCACTTTCACAACATCTTGTAGGTTTTGAAACAGCTCAACTGGAATTCCATCACCTCCACTAGCTTTATTCGTAGTGATGCTTCCTAGGGCCCACTTGACTTTGCATCCAGAATATCTGGCTCTAGGTGAGTGATCACACCATCATGGTTATCTGGGTCATGAGGATCTTTTTTGTACAGTTCTTCTGTGTATTCTTGCCACCTCTTCTTACTATCTTCTCCTTCTGTTAGATCCATACTATTTCTGTCCTTTATCGAGCCCATCTTTGCATGAAATGTTCCCTTGGTATCTCTAATTTTCTTGAAGAGATCTCTAGTCTTTCCCATTCTATTGCTTTCCTCTATTTCTTTGCATTGATTGCTGAGGAAGGCTTTCTTATCTCTCCTTGCTGTTCTTTGGAAATCTGCTTTCAAATGGGTATATCTTTCCTTTTCCCCTTTGCCTTTAGGTCTCTTCTTTTTCTGCTATTTGTAAGGCTTCCTCAGACAGCCATTTTGCCTTTTTGTGTTTCTTTTTCTTGGGGATGGTCTTGATCACAGCCTCCTGTACAGTGTCATGAACCTCTATCCATAGTTCTTCAGGCACTGTGTCTATTAGATCTAATCCCTTGAATCTATTTGTTACTTCCACTATATAATCATAAGGGATATGATTTAGGCATTTGATTTAGACCTGCATGGTCTCATGGGTTTCCCTACTCTCTTAATTTAAGTCTGAATTTTACAATAAGGAGTTCATGGTCTGAGCCACAGTCTGCTCCTGGTCTTGTTTTTCCTGACTGTACAGAGCTTCTCCAGCTTTGGCTGCAAAGAATATAATCAATCTGATATCAGTACTGACCATCTGGTGATGTCCTTTTGTAGAGTCTTCTCATGTTGTTGGAAGAGGCTGTTTGCCATGAACAGCGTGTTCTCCTGGAAAAACTCTGTTAGCCTTTGACCTGCTTCATTTTGTACTCCAAGGCCAAATTACTATTACTCCAGTATCTCTTATGTTCCTACTTTTGCATTCCAGTCCCCTAAGATGTAAATGACATCTTTTTTGGGTGTTAGTTGTAGAAGGTCTTGTAGGTCTTTATAGAACCATTCAACTTCAGCTTCTTCAGCATTATTGATAGGAAAATAGACTTGGATTACTGTGATATTGAATGGTCTGCCTTGCAAATGAGCAGAGATCATTCTGTCATTTTTGAGATTGCATCCAAGTATGGCATTTTGGGCTCTTTTGTTGACTATGGGGGCAACTCCATTTTTTCTAAGGGATTTTGCCCACAATAATAGATATGATGGTCATCTGAGTTAAATTCACCCATTGTAGTCCGTTTCAGCTCTCTGATTCCTAAAAAGTCAATGTTCACTCTTGCCATCTCCTGTTTGACTACTTCTGATTTGCCTTGATTCATGGACCTAACATTCCAGGTTCCTATGCAATATTGCTCTTTACAGCATTGGATCTTGCTTCCATGAACAGTCATATCCACAACTGTGTGTCATTTTTGCTTTGGCTCTGTCTCTCTATTCTTTCTGGAGTTATTTCTCCACTCTTCTCCAGTAGCATATTGGGTACCTACTGACCTGGGGAGTTCATCTTTCAGTGTCCTATGTTTTTGCCTTTTCATACTGTTCAAGGGGTTCTGAAGGCAAGAATACTGAAGTGGTTTGCCATTCCCTTCTCAAATGGATCACATTTTATCAGACCTCTCCACCATGACATTTGTCTTTGGTCACCCTCCATGGCATGACTCATAGTTTCATTGTTTTCGACAAGGCTGTGGTCCATATGATCAGATTGGATAATTTTCTATGATTGTGGTTTTCATTCTGTCTGCTCTCTGATTGAGAAGGATAAGAGGCTTATGGAAGCTTCCTGATGGGAGAGGCTGACTGAGGGGAAAACTGGCTCCTTTTCTGATGGGTATGGCCATGCTCAGTAAATCTTTCGTCCAGTTTTGTGTTGATGAGTGGGGCTGTATTCCCTCCCTGTCATTTGATCTGAGGCCAAACTGTGGTGGAGGTAATGAAGATAATGGCAAGTTCCTTCCAAAGGTCCCATNGTCAGACATGACTGAGTGGCTGAGCACGCACATACAGTGATCTCAGGACTCTTTTTTAGCACCATCTAACAGATCCCCCTGTGTTCCTGTCATCCGGGCCAACAGTACTTACTGTCTGGTGCTTTAGGACTGCCCACTCACTGTAGGAGGGCTCTGCTCAGATTATTAGGAGTGCTTCTGTGATAATCACACCCTTCCCTCTGATAGAAATTAAGTATCACAGCCCTTTACTAATTACAGGCTTGTGGTTCTGGTGCCCTCCCAATAGTAAATTGCTTTGAGGTAGCAGCTGGAAATTTGGGGTAGTAAAATAAATCCAGAAGAGGCTCATCAAGATTTTCTTACCCATAAAATGAAAATAAAATGTCATATTTCACTGAAGTTCTATGAAAGGAAAAATTGGAAAGATAGCTCACATTGCTTAGTAAAGACAATTTTGCTATCAAAACACCATCATAGCCACTGTTAAAACAAAAATGCAATCAGGAAGATTACTTGAAATGTTTATATTTACTTCCAGTTTTCAAATTAAAGTGGAGCATCATGTGTCCTTGGGTTGCCATTCAAATTCTTTCTTCCTCTGTTGAGTCTTATAAATGCAGTAACTGATAAACTTCTTTCTCTAGAAGTAGAATGAGCACCCCAAAGCTAATACTGTTTTTTTCTTTTTTGTGAGCCTCATTGCTTGTGCAATGCCTGTAAATCACCCACACATCTAGTTCAACTTTCTTATTCCATAGATGCTTGTTTCTGATTTTAAAACTCATATAAAACACCTGCCTAGTACTATTGAACTACCTTATTTGCAAGTCATTTGCCTTAGAATAAATGAGTTTGAGGAATTAGAGCCAACCAGTTCTGTTAATTTCTCATTGCAGCAGGACCTTTCCATAACACATCACTGAGAAATCCTGTTTTAGCTNCTTTGTATTTGTGTTGTCTGTTGTGATCTCTCCATTTTCATTTCTAATTTTATTGATTTGATTTTTCTCCATTTGTTTCTTGATATGTCTGGCTAATGGTTTGTCAATTTTATTTATCCTCTCATAGAACTAGTTTTTGGCTTTGTTGATTTTTGCTGTGGTCTCTTTTGTTTCTTTTGCATTTATTTCTGCCCTAATTTTAAGATTTCTTCTACTAACCCTGGGGTTCTTCATTTCTTCCTTTTCTAGTTGCTTTAGGTGTAGAGTTGCTGCTGCTGCTGCTAAGTTGCTTCAGTCATGTCCGACTCTATGCAACCCCATAGATGGGGGCCCACTGTCTCTGGGATTCTCCAGGCAAGAACACTGGAGTGGGCTGCCATTTCCTTCTCTAATGCATGAAAGTGAAGTCACTCAGTCTTGCCCGACTTTAAGTGACCCCATGGACTGCAGCCTACCAGACTCATCGGTCTATGGGATTTTCCAGGCAAGAGTACTGGAGTGGCATGCCATTGCCTACTCTGAGTTACATAGCTAGTAAGTAGCAAATCCAGGATGCAAGCTCAGGTGGTTTGATTTCAGAATGAGGTACTTTTTCTTGTTGAGTTATATAGTTCGTAAAGTACTCCATACCCAAAATTGTCCAGTGACAGAGGTTGTAGCTCTTTTTCTTTGCCTTTTCCCCTCATGAATTACGTTCAATAATGCTCCAAGAGCTGTGTGTTTACCAGCTACTGACGTCACAAGAAAACAGAGTCCATCAACTAAAATATGCATGTGAAAAATGTTCAGTGGGACTTCTCTGATGGTCCAGTGGTTAAGCCTCTTCATTTCCAATGCAGGGGCCACAGGTTTGATCCCTAGCTGGGGAACTAGAATCCCAGGTGTCACGTGGCACAGCCAAAAAAAAAATGTTGAGTGATGTATTTTCATGATGAATTTAAAATTTTCTTATGGAGCCATGAAGGTCCATTGGATAAATGAATGTGCTGCTAATAAGTATTTACTGTCTATCACAAATAGTCTACATTATCTTGGTAAATGTACAGGGTTGATTTTTCTTAGTATGTGTTGGTCATACAGCCACAAATAGTCTCAGGTAGTAATTTCTTTTGTGTGAGTAATATAGATTTTATGTCTTTTTAGCTTCCCTGGTGGCTCAGACAGTAAAGCATCTGCCTGCAATGCGGGAGACCAGGGTTTGATCCCTGGGCTGGGAAGACCCCCTGGAGAAGGAAATGGCAACCCACTCCAGTACTCTTGCCTGGAAAATTCCGTGGACAGAGGAGCCTTGTAGGCTACAGTCCATGGGGTCGCAAAGTGTTAGACATGACTGAGCAACTTCACTTGGATTTCACTTTGTCTTTTTAAAATACAGTCAGCCCCTGGGTTCCTTAGAGGGCTGACTGTACTAAGTCATTTTATATAAGGGACTTAAGCATCCATGGATTTTGGTATCCGTGGGAGGTCCTGGAAAAAGCATCTGCCTGCAATGCGGGAGACCAGGGTTTGATCCCTGGGCTGGGAAGACCCCCTGGAGAAGGAAATGGCAACCCACTCCAGTACTCTTGCCTGGAAAATTCCGTGGACAGAGGAGCCTTGTAGGCTACAGTCCATGGGGTCGCAAAGTGTTAGACATGACTGAGCAACTCACTTGGATTTCACTTTGTCTTTTTAAAATACAGTCAGCCCCTGGGTTCCTTAGAGGGCTGACTGTACTAAGTCATTTTATATAAGGGACTTAAGCATCCATGGATTTTGGTATCCGTGGGAGGTCCTGGAATCAACCCCCCACAGATACTGAAGGAAGGAATAGACTGTTACATCAATATATGACTAATACCAGAATGGCCTTTCCTGGATAGGAATGCTAACACAAATTTTCAAAAACATTTAAACTACAAATGTAACAGTTGGTCTTCAAAATTTGCATGTACTATTCCTTCCTATTTGCTGTATTATTAAGCTATACTCGACCCTCCTTGAACACCTGGTTCAAAATTCACCTCTAGGTATCTAGCACCAATTAACTACATCTAACCCATTGTTCCCTCTCTGTGCGCTCCATAATTCTAAATGTTCATACAGATGTTTGTTTTTGCTGACATGTTTTCTGTAGCTGGTATTAAGTCGTCTCATGCATGTTTGTTTTGTCACATTTTATAGACTGAATTGTCTTCATGATGTCAGGAAGGGCCTTTACAAACAGAAGGTGAGCAGTAAATGATGTTGACTGCCTGCCTTTACAGAATACAAACATCTGCTTGCTGCAGGTCAAGACTCTTAGAATTCTCCATGAATACAGATCCCCTTAATCACAAAGACAAGCCAAGAAGAAGGAAAATAAAGCACTTACAGCTTTTACAAGAAAAAAAAAGAAGCAAAAATAAGAAACCTTCACTATTTGATTTTGTTCAGGTCCACTCTGATTTAGCTTGATTAAAACCATCTGAAAGTATTTTTAAAATAAAGGATAAAGAAGTCCCACATTGACTTTTTTTTATGCTACATGCAATGATTTCATTTTTATTCACTTAAATTTTTATTTATTTATTTAAATTTTACTTTATTTTACTTTACAATATTGTATTGGTTTTGCCATACGTTGACATGAATCCACCACGGGTGTACACGTGTTCCCAATCCTGAACTCCTCTCCCACCTCCCTCCCCAACCATCCCTCTGGGTCATCCCAGTGCACCAGCCCCAGGCATCCTGTATCCTGCATCGAACCTAGACTGGCGATTCGTTTCTTATATGATATTACACATGTTTCAATGCTGTTCTCCCAAATCATCCCACCCTCTCCCTCTCCCACAGAGTCCAAAAGACTGTGATTCCTATTTGAAGTTGCCATAATGGTTTGTAGAAGGTGCTAGTGCACCATTCACTTACTTCTGTGGTTAGGTGAAGGAGTGGTCAAGGAAGTGATTTATGTGTGTATCTGTGTGTGTGTGTGCCAGGGGGGAGAGGTGTTCTCTCATAACACAAATCTCCCTTCTGCTGACATTTGTTTAACTATTGATTTATAAGAAAAAACCTGTCATGAGAGTTCATCTGTATAAAAGAAAAAACAAAGCCTTGGAACTGAAGCAAAGAAATTATGAACTCAGTGTTTGCTTAAACTCATAAGTTATAAGGAAAGTTTGGCAGATCTGGTATGATGGAGAACTAGTTTATAAGAGATCAATAAAATGTATAGGTATTTAAGAGAAAACATGTAGGCATGTGTTATCTAAATCTGGAAGCTTTGAGGGGAAGGTCCCGGCGATCACAGTTCTATGCTACTCCTACTCCCAGCTGCTGCTGAAGAACTGACCTATTTTCTAGCTCTAAGAAGGCTGCCTTAGCCTAGACATATCTTAAGGAGTCAGCTCGGCTGTGGTTCATTCTTGCTGTCTGAAGATTATTTTAAATAAGGGTATCCAGTGCTGTCTTTCAAGCTTGTAGGTGTACCAGTCAGTCCACTATCAGTAATACACGGGTTTTGGGATAGTTTATATGTGTGAACAGCTAGGCTTTTTTGACAATCTACTTTTTCTCCCCTGGTCTCCTTTTTGCCAGTAAAACTCTTCGTAGTCCTGTACTTACAGCTTGTTGCATGTTCACTGTGCCATACAATATGTTCTATTTTACTTAGTAAAATCATTTTCTATACAGCTGATGATAATATACTCAGCTGCTTACATGGTTGTTCCCTCACCAGACTGAGAGCTGAGAACAAGAACATAGCCTATTCGTCTTTGTATCACTAGCGTCTAGCAAAAATGAAATGATATATAATTGTTCTATGGATGTATGAGCAGAGTTGTATCCCAGGATCAAGGACCAAAGTGAAATTAATTGTACTAATTTTAAACTGAGCATTTTCTATGTAACAGGCATTGTTTTGAGCTCTCAAATGAATGATAGCATTTACTGTTCACAGCTACCACATGGAGAGTTATTATTATCCATGTCCCTGGTGGCTCAGTGGTAAAGAGTCTGCCTGCCAATGCAGGAGACCTGAGTTGGTTTCCTGGGTTGGGAAGATTCCCGGGAGGAGGAAATGGCAACCACTCCAGGTTGTTTAGGAAATCCCATGGACAGAGGAGTCTAGAGGAGCTACAGTTCATGGCGTCGCAAGAGTCAGACACGACCTAGCGACTAAACCATCACAGCCATCATGTTTGGTGGTGGAGAACACCGAGGTCCAGAAAGGGGAGGTTATTTGCCCAAAGTCACATAGCTAGTATGTGTTGGAATCAGGATTTAAACCAAAAGGTGTCAGTCTCTCAATCTTCCACCACTACATTGTCTGCTACAGTGTCAAGTTTATTAGTAATCATGGCCTGCTTGGTGGGGAGCTCAGGGTGACTTCAGGTTTCTGAGCCCAATATGAAGTGAAGTGAAGTGAAGTCGCTCAGTCGTGTCCGACTCTTTGCGACCTGTGGACTGTAGCCCACCAAGCTCCTCCGTCCACAGGATTCTCCAGGCAAGAATACTGGAGTGGGTTGCCATTTCCTTCTCCAGGGGATCTTCCCGACCCAGGGATCGAACCCAGGTCTCCCACATTGCAGGCAGACGCTTTAACCTCTGCACCACCAGGGAAGCCCTTGAGCCCAATATAGCTTCATATTAGTTCAGATATTAATCTAAATTATCCCAGAGAACTGGGAACTCACTGGTGTTGGTTTAGTCGCTAAGTCTTGTACTTGACTGTTGTGATCCCATGGTCGTAGCCTGTCAGGCTCCTCCGTCCATAGAATTCTCCAGACAAGAATACTGGCGTGGATTGCCACTTCCTTCTTCAGGGGATCTTTCCAACCCAGGAATCAAACCCAGATCTCCTGCATTGCAGGCAGATTTTTTACTGACTGAGCTTTGAGGGAAGCCCTAGTTACCCCAAATTTTCTTCCAGAAGGGGCAGAGACTACTCTTAATTTGAGGATGAGAATTCTAGCACTGGAAGAAACTTCTATGGAATTGTGGTGTTGAGTTTAAACAATTCCTTTATAATTCTCCCTCCTTGGACTCTGTTTCTCTCCTCTGGTCTATTTTTCTGATGTTAGGGATACAAATCATGAAGAAGGGGTCACAAGTGTTCTCGGCAAAGGGAATATCATTTGTGAGGATCTTGGTATGGCATATTCGAGGAGTACAAAGCTCCTCAGTGTGGCTGGAATATGGGGACTGCGTGGCAGAGATACTAGATGAGCCTAGTGGGGGAGTGATGAGCTAATTCAGAGCCTCCACAGAATCTGGGGTGAGCGTGGTTGGATGGTCCTCAATATATGGCATCAAATGATAAGATATAGAAATTCTCTCCTACTTTTGTGAAAATAAACCCCTTGAATTATTGAAGATGGCCCTTTTGCTGAATTCCCTGCTATGATGGGTTATGTTCTAAGGGAGTCCCAGGGTGCAGTCAGGCCCTCAATTATACTCAGAATATGTTCCCACAGAACATATTATCTATGAAAAATTCAGGACTAGAGACTTTGGGTCAAGATTATATAGATATAATATGTATCTTTGGGTATATATACACAAACATAAAAGATGTATATATACATAAGAGGTATATAATATACATAAAATATGTATAATACATATATATATATATACATAAAAGATGTATAATATATACATCTTTGGGTCAAGATGTAGATGTTATAAATACATATAATTTAATGAAAGAGATTAAATTCATGCTCTAATAGAATTAGTTGGTATGTTGAAACTTTCAGTCACTAATCAAACTTAATTAAATATCTTAATTCCCATACATACCCCATTCCTTTTAGATCTATAATTTACACAGCAAATTATTCATCTAGTCACTAATCATCTGATTTTCCTATGAACACTCTGATGAGATGGCCTGAAATTTGAAGAAAATGATTATTGACATCCTCCAAGATACATAAAACACAGGGTGCCCCAGCTGGCTGGGCCTCCTTACTCTTCTGGTGGGGTGGTGGGAGAGTCTCCACATTTTGTAGTTTCTACCACAGATGCAATGAAGTTGGAGGTGAAGGTGTGTTTGGAGGTAAACTGACAACAATGGGAAGGAAACTAGCTTTTACTAGCATTTACTAGCATGTACTAGCATTACTAGCATTTACTACAAGTCAGACACCTGGCATTCATTATCTTATTTGTGGTGTGTGGTTTAGTCGGTAAGTCCTGTCCAACTCTTTGACTCCATGGACTGTAGCCTGCCAGGTTCTTCTCTGTCCATGGAATTCTCCAGGCAAGAATATTGGAGTGGGTATTCCGTTCTCCAGAGGATCTTCCCAACCCAGGGATCAAACCTTGTGTTTCCTGCATTGCAGGCAGATTCTTGATCGTCTGAGGTAGATGCTACTAATGACCACTTTAGAGATGAGGAGACTGAGACTTACGTTAGATGACTTGCCCGAGGTCACACAGGGAGTTAAGTTTTGGAACAGAAATTTGGGTATTGTACAATTCTGTCTGCCTATGAATTTATCCCCTTCCAGCTTCCCCTTTACTTGATTTTCAGTTTTCTGGACAGCTGGCTTCTGCTTCCCTCTCAGGTTTTCACCAGAGATTGGCTCTTCTATTTGGAAATCAAGGCCTAATAGGGAGGGAGACCTTGTTATATGTGATATAGGGAGGGAGGCCTTGTTATATGTGATATGGTGAGTCAGCTAGCTTTTCTGGTTCTAGACTAGCAACATCTCACCAGCTGAAAGAACTTAAGGCTATTGCTTCATAGTCCCCGCCCCCTCCACATCTTCCACTTCCCTTCCTTGGGTCTAATACCATGTAACAGTCTCCCCTCTTCATTTCTCTTCAACTGCAGGAAACTGACCACCAGAAATAATTTCTGTGGCATAACTCAGAATCGCGTACCATGAACCAAAAATGAAGTATGACTTTTATCAGTTTTCTTGATACCTAAGAGCCCAGATAGGTTACAGGGGAGGAGGAAGTCTTTTTTGGGGGCATGGATGCTTAGGGGCAGCTCAGGCCTGCCTGTATAGAGTGCAACAGGAAGGGCTATCTTTATCAGCCAAAGGCCAGAATAAAGGCAATGAGTGCTTGAGAGCAGGGACAGGAAATTCCGTTTAGAGTAAGAATTCTTTAAAGGCAGAGATCATTTCTTGTTTCCAGCACCTACCACAGTGACTTGAATATAGCTGGTGCTCAATAAATGTTTATTAAACATTCAAGCCTAAAATTCTAAAGGAAAAATGAGTATGTAAAGAGAAACATCATTTTGTTAATAGGTTTCTTTTAAAATAATTCAAGCTATGAGAAAGCAAGGAAACATAGTGGCCTTTTGGAGGAACTGCTATGATTACAGATGAGAATATTGGTAGTAATTCCAACTCAACCATTAACTAGCTATGCACCCATGGATGGGGCTTCCCTGGTGGCTCATCTGGTAAAGAATCTGCCTGCAATGTGGGAGACCTGGGTTCGATCCCTGGGTTGGGAAAATCCCCTGGAGAAGGGAAAGGCTACCCACTCCAGTATTCTGGCCTGGAGAATTCCATGGACTGTATAGTCCATGGGGTTGCAAAGAGTTGGACACAACTGAAGGACTTTCGCTTTCACTTTTCACTTTACCCATGGATGAATCTCTTGAATATTCTGTGTTCTAGTTGCCTTGTCTATAAAATTTAGAGGATAGAATGTTTCTAAGGTTGTTTCATAAGTTTATTACTTTAGTCACATGATAAAAAAAATCCAGTATTTATTTAGCTCCTAAAAGTTTACAATGACTCATGTGTATTATCTCAGGCCTCGCACAATGTTGTGAAATAATATGTTATCTTGGTTTTATAGATGAATAGTCCAGGGCTTAGGTTAAGAAAGTAATTTGTACTAAGCACATTTTTGACTCAAATCCAGTCCTTTTTTCCAGGTTCTACAGTTCTTTGCACAGTAATTATCTGTATGTAAATAACGCTTCCAAAGTGCTTGAAAAATCTTTCATTCTGTTAAGTCCTCAAGCATCTCTCCTCCAGTTGTATTTGATTGTTAATTTACTCAGCAAACTCCTTTTGAAATCTCAAGCCCTTCTAAGTTGACTTAGGAATTTCACATTCTTGAGGTCTTAATTAATGAGGCTTTCCTTTCTTCTTCTGCAATGAGCCTGGGCTTTTTGGTTAAGAAGATGCATTTGCCCTACTGGAAGCTTCAGCAGATTATAAAGCTTAGCTAGAAATGGAATCCCTGTGCTAAGTGAGCTAATTCTGTTACAGCTAACAATAGAAAGTACACCTGCTTTTGCTTTAATGTAGATTCATATCTACTAGTGAAGATATGACATTATGAGCAAAGAACTGTGCACATAGAACATTTTGAAAATTATTTTGTCATTAGATGTATCAAATATCAAATCTACTGGACATTTAAAACATATATTAAGATCAGTCATATTCCTTTATAGCTTCAGTCCTCCTGGGAAGGACTATTCAGATATACAGTATTTCCCAAGGGCATGACACACTAGCTAAGTTTTCATAATTTAACGAAATATGAAGGGAGTTTGGCAGATATTACTGAACCTGTCAGAATTAACTGCTTGTAAATTCAATTAGTTCGAGGGGAGGGGACAGCTTTGGAGAAATATCAAAATTCAATTAGCAAGTTGGGGTTGTTAGCCCACTCTTTGGGGGTAATCTATCAAAAAGAAAAGAGTACTTAACACCTACGATCAACTGATTAAATGTATTAGGTTCTGATGGGATGGTTTTTTTTTTTTTAATTAATTTTTATTTTTTAGTTTGTTTTGCTTTACAATACTGTATTCGTTTTGTTACACATTGACATGAATTAGCCATGAGTTACATGAACTCCCAATCCCGACCCCCACCTCCACCCTCCCGCCCCACACCCTCTCTCTGGATTATCCCGTGCATCAGTCCCTAGCATCCTGCATCCTGCATCAAACCTGGACTGGCAATTCGTTTTGCTTATGATATCACACATGTCACATTGCCACTCTGCCAACCCATCCCACCCTCTCCCTCTCCCACAGAGTCCAAAAGGCCATTCTATACATCTGTGTCTCTTTTGCTGTAATATTCATCATCACTTTAAATCTATTTGGCCTGAAAACTTGGTATGAAAGAATTTTGATGGTTGGCATTATAAATAAGCACATCGATGGACTAATTTAGGTGTAGGCACAAGGTGTTTCCTTACTCTTTGCTTTTGATTGAAAGATTCTTACTCTAAAGTTTTGATTCCTTTTAATGGCTAATTTAGGTATTGCCAACACAGTGCTGTTATCATATGCTAAATACTACTTAATTGTTAATGAACCTGTTTATCATGAGTGAAGTGTTAGAGGTATTAATTGATTACAATGTTGCTTATTCCAGAAATGGATTTCTAGTGTGCTCATGGTATTTCTTAAAGTCTGAATGATGTTTAGAGGCATTATAATGTGGAATGACTAAGCCGGGGAATGTGAACATTTTATGGATGTGTTCTCTCAAAGGAAATAATGTTTTTTCTTTGATTTACACTTGACTTTAAATTTGTCATGTACTTGTTATTGTTGAACTGTTTTGAAGCTTTATTTTGTTCTAGCCAGATTTCAGCTCATGGTAGTTATTGCAAATGTTATTAACAATGAGGTTTTGCTTCTTTAATTACTCGCCACCCTTCTCACTATTGGCCAAGTGTTTACTGGGAAGCTTTATTCCTTTATCCTGAAAGGAAAGAAATATGACAAGTCTCAACATTGTAAGACAGCAGTCTGAGATAAATGACAGATGAAGAATGATCTGGATTAGTGTTTTTACCACTCTTCAGTCAGTTCAGTCACGCAGTCGTGTCCGACTCTTTGCGACCCCATGAATGCAGCACGCCAGGCCTCCCTGTCCATCACCAACTCCCGGAGTTCACTCAGACTCACGTCCATTGAGTCTGTGATGCCATCCAGCCATCTCATCCTTGGTCGTCCCTTTCTCCTCCTGCCCCCAATCCCTCCCAGCATCAGGGTCTTTTCCACTCTTAGTTCTGTAAATATCCTTGATTGTTTGATTGTGGCCAAGTTACAGCTTCTTTCAGCTTTGTCTTCCTCATCCATAAACTCCATATCTCATTCAATTTAACATTTCTATTCCTTTTTATTTATTGGCACTCATGTCATCACACAATCACCCAGTAACTTATGTCTTCTTCAGTCTTTTTTTCCCCCCATCTGGCTGTCTTTGGTTAACCTTGGTCTTATAGTCCCTTTACCCTGGGGACTTCACTCACCATATTTGTCTCTTTGCCTTTATTTATATAGGGCAGCTGAGCCACCTGCTCTCTCCCAGTTTTTGCACTAGGATCATGTGTTTGATGGTACTGCTTTCCAGCCTCTATCACTGTAAGGGAAAGATCCTTTTATCTGTCAGGGGTCACTGACTCACAGAGTAGAAAATGAATTGAGGGCAATACAGAAATAAAAATTAACCTAATTTATATTTACCTGATTTAAAAGTAAGGATAGGAACATCAAAGTTTGATCAATAGGTTGTCAATACATTTATTTACTGGATACTGCATCAATTTGCTCTCTGTGCATTCTTGCAGGTTGTAGAGTGACTGAGAGGTGGAGTGATGTAGGAGGCAAGAAAAATGCGGTAAAACACAGAGATTAAGGGACTGTTGCCATCTGAACAGGGAATCAGGGAGCATCAACTTCAAGTTACAATCAACTTCAATTATCTACTCTGTAAATTCTCCACAGCAGATTTGAAAACTCCAGTTACTTTCTTTTTGGTTTCCAGCACACTTGTAGGCTGTACTCGCCATTAGTGTGTGCTTGGGGAGTAGAAACGAATTTTAATACTGTCCTGCCAAATTTAATTGAGAAGCAGTATCTGGTATTGAAATGTTAATATATGATACATAATGAGTTTTGGATTATTTGCTCTTTCAGATTAAATATATGTGATGGAATTATGTTATAGAAAAGCACAGAACATATAAAAATAATTTAAATCCCAGCTATGTTCTGTTTGTGTGACATTGGACAATTTACTTGTTGCCTTCAATACTGCTGAGGCAGCTCAAAAAGTGAATTTTTTTTTTTACTGTGGTGGACTGTTCTATTCAGAGAAGGCACTCAGAAATGTTAAAAATAAACAGTTTTGAGTAATGGCAAATTCACTCACTGGTGTTTTAGATAACAACCCTAAGAAGTTGCTGAGGCTCCAAAGCTGATTACCAAGTAAAAAGCAGAGTGTGGAAACAGTAGTTTACTTAATACTTTTGAACAAAATAAACCCTTCTCTCCCTCATACCCTGCTTCAATGGCCATCCACACAGGCATTTTCTATATCTTAATCTCTCTTCTTTACCTTTTCTGTGACTTGTGCTTTTTCTGTGTCTTCCCTCCCATTGGCCTCTTAAACCATCTTTCCTTTGTATATGCTGCCTTTTCTTTTCTCCTCAACCTCCTATCCTATTTATATTTCTTTTATCCCTCTTCATCCTTCTCTTTTAGGAGCCCATAATATTGAATTAGAGTATACTTTAAATAGTTGTTAATTTCATCAAAAATTAAAATTGTACATCAAAGACATGATCAAGAAAGAGAAAAGATAGCCTATAGAATGAGAGAGAATATTTGCAAATTATATATCTGATAACAATTTAGTATCCAGAATATATAGAGAATTTACAACTTAGCATCAAAAAGATAAACAGCCCAATTTTTTTCAAAGGGGCAAAGGACTTAAATAGTCATTTCTCCAAAGGAGATATAAAACACACCAACAAGCACATGAAAGTATTCTTGATATCATTAGTCATTATGGAAATGCAATTCAAAACCACAAGGAGGTGCCATTTCATGCTATAATGAGGATGGCTATAATAATGATTTTTAAAATAACTAGTATTAACAAAGATTAGGAAAATTGTAATCCTTGTGCATTACTGGTGGGAAAATAAATTTGTTCAGCCACTATTGAAAACATGTTGACAATTCCTAAAAAATATTGAAAATAGAATCACCACATGACTCAGTAATTCTCCTAGATATATATCCCTAAGAATCAAAAGAGTCAAAAGTAAGGACTCCAACAAATACGTGTACATACATTTCCTTAGCAAC
Organism: Aepyceros melampus; assembly: GCA_006408695.1. Taxonomy (NCBI): domain Eukaryota; kingdom Metazoa; phylum Chordata; class Mammalia; order Artiodactyla; family Bovidae; genus Aepyceros; species Aepyceros melampus. Next base: position 179,810 of record SJXQ01011420.1, read on the forward strand.
ACTGTTCACGGTGTAGCCAAAAGTAGGGAAAAGCTCAGTGTCCATAAATGGATGAATAGAAAGACAATTTGACGTATATCCATATAAAGGACTATTATTTAGTCATAAAAAAGAATAAAGTACCGATCCATTCCATATAGATGAACCCTGAAAACATTATCTTAAGTCAAAGAAACCAGACACAGAAGGCCACACATTGTATGATCCATTTATATAAAAAATACAAATTAAGCAAATTCATAGAGATAGAAATTATATTAGTGCTTACCAGGGGCTTAGATAAGGGGAAAATGAGAGATAAAGTGCTTACTTAATGGCTGTGGAGTTTTATTTGGGAAGTGATAGAAATTTTTTGGAACTAAATAAAGCTGGTAGTTGCACAACTATCTAAGTGTACTAAATTCCACTAAATTGTTCAATTTGAGGTGATTGTATGCTATGTGAATTTCAGTTCAATAAATTACATATGCACATCTCCATATATCTTCATATGTGTGTGTATATATATGTATATTTCTAAGTTTGTTTCATATGCTGAAGTTAGAAATCAGGTATCTAACATTTCTCAAATACACCTGCACACAAATACCCCTTAAAACTACTGATGTTCACTTCCATTCTCCCTTCATGTGACCATCATTGGAGTTCTCTTTGTCTGTGTATGTATATGGGGTTTGGGAGGAAGTAGTTCAGTAACTATCCATTGAAAATCCTATCCCAAGATATTTTATGAAATCTAAAGAATAGAGTCAAATTAATATCCACATACTCCTTTTATCAATAGAAGAAAAGCTAAATTCATTAATGCATGTAGGAAAAAAAAAAGTAAAAGATAAATTTGGCAAAATAAGGTCTATTCAAAGGATGCATCTGTGAGCTAAGAGATGAGATAGGGCATAGTGCCCTGAGATAGCTTCTGTCTTCAGAAAAGCAAACGAGAGGAGAATAGATAAACAAGACTGAGGGCATTGACCTGGCCTGTTGAAACTAAAGAAAAGAAAAGGGTTTTGGTGAGTAGTCTGCATTCCAGCCACATCTGGTAGGGATTTTGAGGTGGAAGGAGATACTCTGGGAGAGGGAGAAAGAGTAAATTTGGATGTGTTTGTGTTCAAATTAATCTCCAGGGTAAACATAGTCATAAAAATCTCTGAAATTCAGATTTCTATTTTAGTACTTCAGTATGAAGAATATTCTCTGAGAAGCATAGGAAATAGGTCAGTTCTGACTATTAGAAGGACTTATGAGATTGGCAGATGAGTGACAGATACTCTGTCAGCTTTGGATGTCCGAATAGGTTTATTTACAGACTACACTTATTTGCTTTTGAACAAATAATTGATGCTTTTGAATTGTGGTGTTGAAGAAGACTCTTGAGAGTCCCTTGGACTGCAAGGAGATCCACCCTGTTAATCCTAAAGGAAATCAGTCCTGAATATTCATTGGAAGGACTGATGCTGAAGCTGAAACTCTAGTACTTTGGGCACCTGATGTGAAGAACTGACTCATTTGAAAAGACCTTGATTCTGGGAAAGATTGAAGATGGGAGGAGAAGGGGACAAAAGAGGATGAGATGGTTGGATGGCATCACTGACTCGATGGACATGAGTTTGAGTAGGCTTCGGGAGTGGTGATGAACAGGGAAGCCTGGTGTGCTGAAGTCCATGGGGTTGCAAAGAGGCAGACACAACTGAGCAACTGAACTGAACACTTATTTGAGCCATGAATTCTTCTAGTCATACCATAAAAGCTTGCATTTTAGGATTTTTTTTAATTAATTTTTATTTTTTAGTTTGTTTTGCTTTACAATACTGTATTTGTTTTGCTATACATCGACATGAATCAGCCACGAGTGTACATGAACTCCCAATCCCGACCCCCACCTCCCTCCTCCCACCCCACACCATCTCTCTGGATGATCCCCGTGCATCAGTCCCAAGCATCCTGCATCCCTCATTGAACCTAGACTGGAGATTTGATATCATACATGTTACATTGCCACTATCCCAAATCATCCCACCCTCTCCCTCTCCCACAGAGTCTAAAAGGCTGTTTTATACATCTGTGTCTCTTTTGCTGTCTTGCATACAGGGTTATCATTACCATCTTTCTAAATTCCATATATATGTGTAAGTATACTGTATTGGTGTTTTTCTTTCTGGGTTACTTCACTCTCTGTATAATTGGCTCCAGCTTCATCCATCTCATTAGAACTGATTCAAATGTATTCTTTTTAATGGCTGAGTAATACTCCATTGTGTATATGTACCACAGCTTTCTTATCCATTCATCTGCTGAAATATATATGTGTAAGTATACTGTATTGGTGTTTTTCTTTCTGGGTTACTTCACTCTCTGTATAATTGGCTCCAGCTTCATCCATCTCATTAGAACTGATTCAAATGTATTCTTTTTAATGGCTGAGTAATACTCCATTGTGTATATGTACCACAGCTTTCTTATCCATTCATCTGCTGAAGGACATCTAGGTTGCTTCCCTGTCCTGGCTATTATAAATAGTGCTGTGATGAACATTGGGGTACACGTGTCTCTTTCAATTCTGGTTTCCTCGGTGTGTATGCCCAGCAATGGGGTCGCTGGATCATAAAGCAGTTCTATTTGCAATTTTTTAAGGAATCTCTACACTGTTCTCCATAGTGGCTGTACTAATTTGCATTCCCACCAACAGAGGGTTCCCTTTTCTCCACACCCTCTCCAGCATTTATTGCTTGTTGACTTTTGGATTGCAGCCATTCTGACTGGTGTGAAAAGGTACCTCACTGTGGTCTTGATTTGCATTTCTCTGATAATGAGTGATGTTGAGCATCTTTTCATGTGTTTGTTAGCCATCCGTATGTCTTCTTTGGAGAAGTGTCTATTTAGTTCTTTGGCCCATTTTTTGATTGGGTCATTTATTTTTCTGGAATTGAGCTGCATAAGCTGCTTGTATATTTTTGAGATTAGTTGTAAAGTTATAAATAATCAACTGCTGCAAGCTGGGCTCACAAGACCACATAGTGTGGTCAGGAGTGACGGGAGAGTAACCCAAAAATTTCCCCCTTCTCCCTGAGTTGTCATTACTGTTCAGTTGTTCCTTGGCAGTGGTCTAAATCTACTTTTCCCTGGGGCAGATTGCTATTTTTATGAAGAGAGGACCAATATAATTGGGGTTCATTTAATGGATTGATAGGGTAAAAGAGTAAAGGTTTGCCACAGGAAATAAATTGATGACTAATGTAGTTTTGCATCCAAGACTGGAAAGGAGAGATAATGGAGAGAAAAGAATAAAGTGAAGAGTTACAGCTATTGTTTAAATGAAAGTTTGTTGGCCTCTGCCAGTGATTTCTTTCTTTTGGCTTGCATTTCCTTTAGACCTATTTGTCTGTGGGGATGAGAATGGAAAAATTACTCCCTGCCTCTCTGAGATATATATATATTTCCCTCCTATGGTCTTTGCAGCTCCCTATCCCTTAAGTAAATACACGGTCAAGTAGGAAAGAAAATATTCAAATATATAGTCAATGTAATAGTAGCTGGGAATAGTAGACTAGTGATGGTTTTCTTGATTCTCACTGAATGAACATTTAATTTACCAGTATTTTATTGCATCAGTGAGAGTAATAAGACCATACCAAACCCAGGTCTGTACTACCCATAACAAGCTGTGTAAATTTTGTTGGCAAGACTTTAGTTTGCCAGCCTTTGTATCGGCACCTGATACATGGCCATAGCTATGAATACCTTTCAACAATTATTTTCGTCTTCCACTATGAATAGAGAAGGGTAAGTTGACATTGGCGAAGAAGAGATCATTTGGTAAGATAATAGTCATTTCAAAGAATTTTATTGGGAGGAACTTTATTTTTTCAGATAAATGATAAAAGCAGATTCATTGGCAAAAGCTTTATAACAGTTGGTTAATGACAAATTAAGTATGTTTGGGCCAGTTCCCTAAGCTTTCAATACTGATATTATAAAACATGAATGTTTTACTTTCCTATAGAAATGTTTCTGTCATCACTATTGGAGAACAAATTATGGACTGGATGGGCCCTGAAATCTTTTAAATGTCACGATTAGTCACTGAAGAAGTCTGGGGAATCTTTCAACAATATTCTTTTACTCTTCTGTTTAGACTGGCTCAAACCCGGCTTGGGTAAAAAAAGAATGGACTGAGTAACCCTCCAAGGTCACTTCCATTTTATTGATTTTGTAAGCTAACTCTCTTGATACCTCTCCATTTCTTCCTCCCCACTGGAAATGAGAGAAATACAAGGCCCTTTATCAGAAATCTGTGATAAGCTTTCCTAACAAGCCACCTACACATAACCAAGAATATGAGCTCAAAGTACATTACTTGACACTGTTCTCCATAATGGCTGTACTAGTTTGCATTCCCATCAACAGTGTAAGAGGGTTCCCTTTTCTCCACACCCTCTCCAGCATTTATTGCTTGTAGACTTTTGGATCTCAGCCATTCTGACTGGCATGAAATGGTACCTCATTGTGGTTTTGATTTGCATTTCTCTGATAATGAGTGATGTTGAGCATCTTTTCATACACTTGTTAGCCATCTGTATGTCTTCTTTGGAGAAATGTCTATTTAGTTCTTTGGCCCACTTTTTGATTGTGTCATTTATTTTTCTGGAATTGAGCTGTAGGAGTTGCTTGTATATTTTTGAGATTAGTTGTCAGTTGCTTCATTTGCTATTATTTTCTCCTATTCCGAAGGCTGTCTTTTCACCTTGCTTAGAGTTTCCTTTGTTGTGCATAAGCTTTTAAGTTTAATTAAGTCCCATTTGTTTATTTTTGCTTTTATTTCCAATATTCTGGGAGGTGGGTCATAGAGGATCCTGCTGTGATGTATGTCGGAGAGTGTTTTGCCTATGTTCTTCTCTAGGAGTTTTATAATTTCTGGTCTTACTTTTAGATCTTTGATCCATTTTGAGTTTATTTTTGTGTATGGTGTTAGAAAGTGTTCTCGTTTCATTCTTTTACAAGTGGTTGACCAGTTTTCCCAGCACCACTTGTTAAAGAAATTGTCTTTAATCCATTGTATATTCTTGCCTCCTTTGTCGAATATAAGGTGTCCATAGGTGTGTGGATTTATCTCTGGGCTTTCTATTTTGTTATATTGATCTATATTTCTGTCTTTGTGCCAGTACCGTACTCTCTTGATGACTGTGGCTTTGTAGGAAAGCCTGAAGTCAGGCAGGTTGATTCCTCCAGTTCCATTCTTCTTTCTCAAGATTGTTTTGGCTATTCAAGGTTTTTTTGTATTTCCATACAAATTGTGAAATTATTTGTTCTAGCTCTGTGAAAAATACCATTGGTAGCTTGATAGGGATTGCATTGAATCTATAGATTGCTTTGGGTGGTATACTCATTTTCATGATATTGATTCTTCCAATCCCTGAACATGGTATATTTCTCCATCTATTAGTGTCCTCTTTGATTTCTTTCACTAGTGTTTTATAGTTTTCTATATATAGGTCTTTAGTTTCTTTAGGTAGATATATTTCTAAGTATTTTATTCTTTTTGTTGCAATGGTGAATGGAATGAAAGGCTATTTTTAAAATACAAGATGGGAAAGAAAATCTATGTTATTTATTTTTTATTGAGATAAACTCACACATAACACTAAATTAATTTCAGTGTACAACATAATGACTCAAAACTATATATTGTGAAATGATTACCACAATAAGTCTAGTTAGAGTCAATCACCAGACATAGTTACAAATTATTTTTTGTATGTGAGGAAAAGTTTCAAGGTCTACTCTCAGCAACTTTCAAGTATGTAACACAGTATTAGTAACTATAGTCACTGTGTTATGAATTTCATCTTTAGGACTTATTTATTTTATAGCTGGAAGTTTGTATCTTATGATACCCTTGACACATTTCCCCCACCTCCCCTCCCACGTCTGGCAGTCACCAGTCTGTTCTCTGAATTTATGAATTTGGTTTTACAAATCTATTTTAAAATTTTAATATTTTTCCCAAGTTCTATTTGTGAGTTGAATTGCTGCTGTTTCTTCTTCCCCCTGTAATTTAAAATTTTTAATGTTTTCTTAAGATTTAATTTTTAATTGGAGGAAAATTGTTTTACAACATTGTGTTGGATTTTGCCATACACCAAGGCAAATCAGCCATAATCATACATATATCACCTCCTTCTTAAGCCCCTCTCACCTCCCCCACCCCACTCCTTCAGGTCATAATTTAACTTTTATTATTTTTCTCATCTTTGATTCAAGAGTTGACTAGATAGTTCATTCTTTATGGGTGAAACTGATTTAGTAAGAATTGTAATCACATAACACTGTCTTCAAGTATAAGGATTTAAGATGAGAAGTCAAGTCTATAAAACTACTACTTCTGTCTGCTCAATCAGGTTTAAATAGTTTACTCCATACCTGTTTCATACTCCTTCTCTTTACCATTTAATGCAAATTATGTTGTGCTTCATTTCCCTTGAATGAGTCATTTTTTTCTCTCTGGCTTTTGGGCAGATATGCAATATACCTCTTGCAGTTAATATGGTTTATAGCAGCTTTTTGTGTATAGTGACCTCTTGTGCCTCAAATAACAATTTAGCCAAAAGTGCAAAGACTACCACATTTATATATCTCTGGTTTTAAACACGATTAAATCATAGTCAATAGGTGTGAGCCATTGTTCAGGGTAGGACTTTGTATAACTGATAACTGTGGCATTTTCCTCAAACATTGCTTTTATCATGTCAAGTTCTTGTCCTCAACATTTTCAATGATTTGTTCCTCTTACAATAAGTCAGACTTCTTTAGCTTGACCAAGGCCCTCCACATTTTGGTTTACCCTTTCTACATAAGTTCACTTATCATTATTTCCTACAGCACATCATTTGTTGTAGTTTGGCTAAATTCTTCATTGTCCTAGAAGCACAGTGAATTCTCTTTTACCTCATTTTCCTTAGGTGGAATAATTATCCTCTCTTCTACACTAATCTAAACTCTGTAAGACCCAATCCAAACTTTGCTGATCCCTGAAGGCATTCTTGACTGAATTGGCCCTTACTCATCTCCTCTGAACTTAACACTTACAATTGTAATTCTAGATTTACAGTAATCACAATGTCCATTATTAGCTGTTATTTCACATGTGTTAGTATTGTCTTTCTCAGTATACTATATAGTCGCCTAGCAGAGTAGTGATCCTATCTAATAACTCTGTTCTCCTTATAGAACATGATAGATAGGTGGTCAGTCAACTTTTCTAATTGACTAGAATGGGGTTCCAGGTGGCTCAGTGGTGAAGAATCTCCCTGCTAATGCAGGAGACTTGGGTTCAATTCTTGGGTTGATTAGATCCCCTGGAGTAGGAAATGGCAACCCACTCCAGTATTCTCACCTGGAGAATTCCATGGACAGAGGAGCCTGGCAGGCTATGGTCCATGGGGTGGGAAAGAGTTGGACATGACTTAGTGACTAAATATGCACGCACATACACTATCCATTCCAAATTTTATTTTGCTGTTTTAACCAGAATTTGATCACTCTTATCATCAGTTATGCCCAGAACTTATTTTCTCCTCTGTGCCTTTTACTCTTCAATTATCAAGTATATTTTAATGATATGAGACTGAAACAATATACATACTGTGAAGTTACTATACAGTTCCAGGCCTCTGAGTTTTCTGGTGCTGCTATTTATCTAAAAGAACACTGTGATACCCGAAGCAGAGGTAACTTCCTAAGGCAGTTTAAGAAACAGCCATTTCTGCTATATTTAAAATGGATAACCAGCAAAAACCTATTGTATAGCACATGGAACTCTGCTCAATGTCATGTGCCAGCCTGGATGGAAGGGGGGTTTGGAAAAGAATGGATACATGTATATGTATGACTGAGTCCCTTCACTATTCACCTGAAACTATCATAACATTGGTAATGGGCTATATACCCCAATACAAGATATCTTTGGTGTTAAAATAGTCATTTTCCCTCATAAAAAGTTTAATTGCTGCTCAAGAACAGGCAAATAACTTCAGAATCTGACTAAAGTATGCCAAGAGCCTAAAGCTTCTTGGGGAATAGCATAATAATTATGCTGTTAGTGGTGGTGACTGTGATATTAGCAATTTTAGGCTGAACAATGTCACTGTAAACCTAGAACGTGAACTTTGTGGCATGCAAAAACAGTGGATGGTGATCAGTGATGGAGGCAGCAAAAGAGGTCAGAACCCAGAAAATCAAGCTTTTGACTGAATCTAGGTCTGGTCAAAGCTTTGAGTCAGTTTAAATAGGCATTCGGGGTTCCCCAGGTGGTGCTAGTGGTAAAGAACCTGCCTGCCAATGCAGGAAACCATGAGTCGTGGATTCCACCTTAGGTTGGGAAGATCCCCTGGAGGAGAGCATAGCAACCCACTCCAGTATTCTTTCCTGAAGAATCCCGTGGACAGAGGAGCTTGGTGAACTATAGTCCATAGGGTCACAAAGATTCGGACATGACTGAAGCAACTTAGCACGCACACAAATAGGCCTCCATGATCCAGACAATCCCCAAGGTCTGGTGGTTTGGACACAGCAGAAATCATAGAAGTCCTCAAAAGAGCAACAAAGAGATCTTCAAGTTAAATCAGCATTTACTTCATTCAGAATCATTTCATTTATCTCTCATTAGGATAAAAGCCAATCATAGTTCTAATTAGCTCAAGACCCTGTAAAGCATTAAGTGTCTAATCTGCTTTTAGTGAGTCACAGAATAAAGATTATTCTTACAATCTATTAAAAGAACATTCTAATAACAGAATATGAAGAAATTGATGCAAGCAATGCATATATTTAGGATCTATGTGAGGTGAGACAAAATATATTGTAAATTAGAATGAAGAGCTTCTGCTTTGTAGGAAATCCAATGACTGTTGATTTTGATACTGCTGAAATAAGAATTTATTCATGCGTATATGTTCTGTTTGGTACAATTCATAGCTCAGTTGATTAGCTTCTAATAAATCAGAAAAAAAAAAGAGGAAGGCAAACTCTAAGTAACCAAGAACCATTATAGCTTATTAAGATATTATTTTGGAATGAGGAGTAAATCTTTCTTAGCATTTCTTCCAGCATAGAAAAGTGGGCCATGTGAATGCTAAAGCCATGTCAGAGGAAGTCAATAGATGACCTTTGCTGTACATGATGTTCTTCTGTGTGTCTGGCAGGGTAGACACTCTAGACCTCTCAGTGACTTGGCTTTTCAGCCAGTGAGATGACTGCTGATTCTCACAAGATGGGAAGTTGGTTATCAGTCTTAGACATTAGGCAAACTTGGCTAGGTCTTGGTGGCCTTTTTTTTTTTTTTAACTGATATTGTGATATGTTGTTCTCCCTTCCCCAAGTGCTCTCTCAGTTTCTAACAACCCAAGTTCTGTTCATCCTTGAAGGCTCAGCACAAATCTGACTTTCCCACAAACTGCCATGTGGTTATTCCTGTGCACACTGAGATCAGCTTGCTCTGATTCTATAGTTTACTTTGATAGTCAGTACCCATCAAAATTCAGTCACTGTGGTCATCTTTCTAATTTAATTCAAATAGACTTTAAGTTGAATATTGAAACTCAGATATTTGTCTTGATGCTTCCACAGAGTCTAGTAACACTCTAGGTATGCAGCTACATCATACACACATAACATGCTTATTGTCTAAAACAAGACACCTTTGAGAGTAAAAGAGGGTGCCATTAAATAATTATTGTGGTCTTCCTTGAGATGTATCAAAAAATAGGATGGTCTGCTAGATGAGTAGAGAGAGGAGAATGAATGAATAGACATGTGATAAAGCAAGTATAGTAAAATATTGATGGCAGATTTCACTATAAATTCACTTCAACTTTTCTGTATGTTTAGAAGATTTCATAGAAAATACTGAAAAAATATAATTATGCTGTTACCAAGAGGGTAAACGGAGATATATGGTCACACTAGTTTGGAGTTCTTGCAGAACTGATTTCAAAAAGAAACGCATGAGTACATAGAGTGATGAAAAAGAAGGAATAGGAAGCAGTATAGCTAAATGGATAACTATGATATAAACCAGAAGTCTGAAACTTTTTTGGCACCAGGAACCAATTTTGTGGAAGACAATTTTAACAGGAACCAGGGCTGGGGGGGTGGTGGTTTTGGGGTAATTAAAGCATGTTACATTTATTGTGTACTTTGTTTATAATCTGATGCCACCACTGATCTGACAGTTACTGTTCAGCAGCCCAGAGGTTGGGGACCCCTGATTTAATCTAATAGATAAATTTCAGACTGAAGATTAGGAAACTGGATTTAACATCAAGTGTAAGATTCCATTCTTCTGAAACAGTGATGTAGAAGTTTTTGAACATTAAATTTTATAATGGGTCATAGGAGGGAGCTATAATATGACTAGAGAGGAGGACCAGCTAGGAAAAGATGTTACATTAGTTTTCAGTCTGGCATAATTAGTGTTTATGTGGCACCAAACCAGCCTACACAAAGGCCAGGCCTCTGTGAAGCACATATCCTCAGAATGCAGACCTTTTGGTTTGTTGATTTCAGTAGTAGCAGTTGGCGTATCAGGTGGTAAAGGTAGAGACATCTCAATAATCCCCAGGAAATCGTGGCTCCCTTGTTTCTTTACTTAACAGAGATATGTTGCTGAAAAGAAAATGTGGATTTTCCTTATTTTTTTTAAACCAGGCTCTATTTTCCTAAGATCTATCCCCATGTTTCTGAGACTTGGCTTCACATTTTAATTATTT
>SJXQ01011420.1:191928-234761 GCA_006408695.1 Aepyceros melampus
CCCACCGCTGGGCTCCTGGGCCTTCCTCTGGGTTTTGAAGTTCCTGCAGCCACCCACTCTGGGTCTGGGGATTGCTTCACAGTGTCCTCAGACACTGTGATTTTGTTCCTGTTCAAGATGTTATCTATTACTCATCTATTATTGCCCACAGCAATGACACAAACATCCTCTTGGCAAGGTCCTGGGTATGTGGCTGCAGGTTTTCAGCTGCCTGTGACTTGACTGCTTTGGCCCCTTGTCAGGTAGAGATGCCGCTGGATAGACAATCTATTTGGTTTCCTGGCCAGGATCTGGGGACTGTGGTTTCAAAGCTCATTCACTTCAGTTCCGTTCAGTCGCTCAGTCGTGTCCGACTCTTTGCGACCCCATGAATTGCAGCACGCCAGGCTCCCTGTCCATCACCAACTCCCAGAGTTCACTCAGACTTGTGTCCATTGAGTCGGTGATGCCATCCAGCCATCTCATCCTCGGTCGTCCCCTTCTCCTCCTGCCCCCAATCCCTCCCAGCATCAGGGTCTTTTCCAATGAGTCAACTCTTTGCATGCGGTGGCCAAAATACTGGAGTTTGAGCTTTAGCATCATTCCCTCCAAAGAAATCCCAGGGCTGATCTCCTTATCACAAGAAGTAATGAGCTTTGAGCTCATTACTTCTTGTGAAATATCCAATGAAATTTGATTGTGATGATATTTTAACTTTTATAGGACCTCAAGCATTAGACTAAAAAATTTCTGTTATATTAGTGTCCATTTTATATTATCTTTAATCTGCCTTGAAGTGTCAGATTTATCTCCTTTCAGTATATTTTCAAAGCAATAGCCTGAGCTTTAATGGAATTAGGATTCATATATGAGAAATTAACGGCTTTGATATTGTGAAAACCCATTTTCTATCTATTTTTCCTCTTTTTATTCTTTTACAACTTGGTTTAGAGTTACTATTCCAAACCTCATCGAATATTTATCAGGGAAGCTCAACTCTACTTTTAATTGGCCTTGGCTTTATTCAATTTAGCTATAATAATTTGATTTTATATAAAATATTCAATCATGCTTTACCATATGGTGAACGTCATTTATATATAAAAGCTGCTTGCTGTTCTACCTTTGGAAATTGTTAGAGAATCTCAGTAAGGGTTTTCTAGCCATCTGCTTCTTTTTCAAACATTGTGCTAATGTAGACATCTGCAGTGGTGACTCTAAGCTTATTAAACTGCAGTGTCCAATTGAGTGCCCTTGTGCATAACTTTTTAGAAAGCAGGCCTGCATGAAAAGATCACTTCTCTTGCTTTGATCCTAATGTATCCCGAGGTGGATTTCATTGCCTGGGAGGGGTGTTTATACATATCTCACGTTCAGCTAGCTATCCCTTCAAATAGGGTAGTACCTTTGAAGAAAACCAGTAGACCCAATGTACCAAATAAATTAGTTGTGGTGCAAGTGATCACATGGCTGAAGTTTTCTCCATTTTGGGGGAAATAAGTTTACATGGAATTTCTCTAGAATTTCCCCTGGTGCATTTAAATATTTGTTTTCAAATTTGTAATTGACAAAAAATGGAGGCAAGAAAATTTGGCAATCATTTATTGCACCTTAGCCTACCAAGTATTGGAGGCTTCCCTGGTGGCTTAGAGGTTAGAGCGTCTGCCTCCAACGCGGGAGACCCGGGTTCGATCCCTGGGTCGGGAAGATCCTCTGGAGAAGGAAATGGCAATCCACTCCAGTACTCTTGCCTGGAGAATCCCATGGACGGAGAAGCCTAGTAGGTTACAGTCCACGGGGTCGCAAAGAGTCGGACACGACTGAGCGACTTCACCTTCACCTAGCCTACCAAAGTTCAGACATGGAAACAACCTCTAATACTGGAATATAAACTAGTGGGGAAATAATTTCATTTACAAAAATTCATTTTAGACTCAAATTTTCTGAAGCACATTTATTACACAGAGTGGTGAATATTTTTATTTGGACTAACAATCTCTTCATTTTTTAATGAAAGACTGCCTCCTATAGCTAATAGTTTATTTTATTTAAAGGAAAAAGTATAGCAGGATTCATGTGAGATAATATCTATAAATTTTTGTTTGTAGTATTCATAAACATTTCACATTTTGATGGAAATCAAATGAGATGTCAGCCAGGGGGCAAAGAAGTGAAATCAAGGACAAGTTTTTGTTTTTGTTATTTCAGCCCTGAGGATCAGCAAAATGACTGAACATCCATGAGCTGATGACTAAATTATTCAGTTATGAGAGTAACCTTCAAGTACTATAGTTAGGATTATCAATTTTGAAATTCAGTGCAGGAAAAAATCACTTTTATATAATGAAATAGTATGGCAGATAAATAGTGAGATTCCTGTAAATGTGTAATTCAGGACACTGCAGTTATTTTGATCTACTGAATCAATTGGTAAGAAAAAATAAGAGGTTATTTCTCATTATGTCTAGAGATTTTCCAATCTCTCCATCACAAACTGCAGATCTCTGAAATAAATTGTAGGCACAGGGTAGTATTCTGGGTGGATGAGGAGAACAAGCAATTTAATGACAGTTTATGTGAATAAAATCTGAAGCAACATTCCTGAGCCTGATATAACCACAAAATCTGTTTATTGCCAGCATAATCTTGGCAATGGTGAGTTATGTGCATATTATTCAATGAGATGAAAGAAGGGTCAACTAGTTTTTTAAAAATATTTTTCTTGCTTTATAAGCATTTGGAATTTTTGCTGCTGTTTCTCCAGGGCTTTCACAGACCTAACATTTGGGATATATTTTGAAGTAAATAACCATGAGGTTTAGTGGCCTAAAGGAAAGAAAGCACGAGACCTCTTAGACAGTCTTTTCATTTCACTAAATGTTGAGTGTGTTTGTCCACATGTGACTTAATTATATTTCTTTGGCCAATTGTAAATGCCTCAAGGCCAAACATCTCAGTTTTAGATTTATTTGAGATTTTACAGTAATACTAGGTTAATTCATAGTAGGCACTCAGTAAGTATACATCTGTGTCTAACTCTTTGAGACCCCATGGATTGTAGCCTGCCAGGCTCCTCTGTCCATGGAATTCTCCAGGGAATAATACTAGAGTGGCTTGCCATTCCTTTCTTTAGGGTATCTTCCCAACCCAGGGATCAAACCTGAGTCTCCTGCATTGCAGGCAGAGTCATTACCATCTGATCCACCAGGAAGTTCAGTTCAGTTCAGTCGCGCAGTCGTGTCCGACTCTTTGCGACCCCATGAATCGCAGTACGCCAGGCCTCCCTGTCCATCACCAACTCCCGGAGTTCACTCAGACTCACATCCATTGAGTCTGTGATGCCATCCAGCCATCTCATCCTCGGTCGTCCCCTTCTCCTCCTGCCCCCAATCCCTCCCAGCATCAGGGTCTTTTCCAATGAGTCAACTCTTCGCATGAGGTGGCCAAAGTACTGGAGCTTCAGTTTTAGCATCATTCCTTCCAAAGAAATCCCAGGGTTGATCTCCTTCAGAATGGACTGGTTGGATCTCCTTGCAGTCCAAGGGACTCTCAAGAGTCTTCTCCAACACCACAGTTCAAAAGCATCAATTCTTCGGCGCTCAGCCTTCTTCACAGTCCAACTCTCACATCCATACATGACCACAGGAAAAACCATAGCCTTGACTAGACGGACCTTAGTCGGCAAAGTAATGTCTCTGCTTTTGAATATACTATCTAGGTTGGTCATAACTTTTCTTCCAAGGAGTAAGCGCCTTTTAATTTCATGGCTGCAGTCACCATCTGCAGTGATTTTGGAGCCCAAAAAAACAAAGTCTGACACTGTTTCTACTGTTTCCCCATCTATTTCCCATGAAGTGATGGGGCCAGATGCCATGATCTTCGTTTTCTGAATGTTGAGCTTTAAGCCAACTTTTCCACTCTCCTCTTTCACTTTCAACAAGAGGCTTTTTAGCTCCTCCTCACTTTCTGCCATAAGGGTGGTGTCATCTGGCATATCTGAGATTATTGCTATTTCTCCCAGCAATCTTGATTCCAGCTTGTGTTTCTTCCAGTCCAGCATTTCTCATGATGTACTCTGCATATAAGTTAAATAAGCAGGGTGCAATATACAGCCTTGACGTACTCCTTTTCCTATTTGGAACCAGTATGTTGTTCCATGTCCAGTTCTAACTGTTGCTTCCTGACCTGCATACAGATTTCTCAAGAGGCAGGTCAGGTGGTCTGGTATTCCCATCTCTTTCAGAATTTTCCACAGTTTACTGTGATCCACACAGTCAAAGGCTTTGACATAGTCAATAAAGCAGAAATAGATGTTTTTCTGGAACTCTCTTGCTTTTTCCTATGCAAATGAGCCTTATATTGACTAGGACAGTGCAAAGTTCATAGAATACATGCAGATTTGATTTTTTTTAAAATAGTAAACCCAATCATTTATTGCTTTGAGGTTTTACTTGACATTCCAAAGGCATATGTTCAGGTTAACTGTTCACCACTTCAGAAGGTGCATCTGACATTTTAACCCCAAACTGTTGATGCTTAACTGTTTTTAACCCCGAAAGAAGAACTTTGGCCTATGGATATGAGTACCTGTGAGGCAAGGAAAACTTTTGATATGGCTACGGAATCTGGCAGGAGCATTCACTTTTATATTTCAAAGGCAATTAGGGGATGGTGGAAGCAACAGTTGAATTTTTTTTTTTTAAGTGACTTCAATTTGACACATTTCAATGCCAATTCTAAGTGTCTTTTCTGAATCCAGTTGACTTGCTTAGAATGTACCAATTTAAATGAGGCCTGTTATTCTGCTTATAACTTTTATAGAAATATAGACAAATTACTTTCTTCTTAGAATCTGCTTGAGACCAGCTTAAAAGGTTGAGTAGTAGCTGGCATGATTCATTAAAGGACTTAATTGACCTTGAAGTGCAATGAGTTGTGTGTGTATGTTTAGTCTCAGTTTGAGGGGTCATGTTTACTTTGGGTGCCTCTTTTCAAAGTTCTTAAATATACAATAATACATTTTTCAAAGTTATGATTGCTCTTATGTTCCCTCTTTGAGGGCACTTGTTTGCTTCAGAATTTTTTTTCTGCCTCTTATGATTTTGATTTCCCAATTTTTTTTTTCATTTTTATTATTCTTATACAAAGGTAATTGAAATTGGTTTAGAGAGCCTTTTAAAGAACACTTTTCAAGCTCAGATTTTACCTCCCTCTGATTGAAAACCACAGTGGAGCAATGGAGAAAAAGTAAACACTTTGGCTTATATAGTAATAATTACCACTTAAAAATTTTTAGAATTATCATTAATTCAAAGAAACTTCAAATGTTCTCTGGTTACAGAGCATAAAATTTTAGGACTGCAAGAGAGTTCCTGTGGTCATTTGGTACTTCTGGAAACTTAATAGCCTCTGAGCTTTCCTTTAGCCCGAGGTGCAAAAGGATCCTGCCGCTTGCTTCATTGGGCTTGAAAATAGTGGGCAAAAGAAAATCTTGTGCAAACACAGTACATAAAGTCTTTCATATGCGGATAACTTTTACAGACTTCCTTTCTGTAGAGAGTGTCCTGGTTTTCCAGCAGTTGGGTGAATTGTGCTGAACCAATGGTACTCTCTTATCTGCTGCCTCTTTAGACCTAGGATGCATATTTTTAAGAAAGCTGATGACTGAAGTTCAGAGATTCAGATCCAAATTGGAGAGAGGAGCAGAGGAATTCAAGCCTATGCAGGAAGCAAACAAACAGCGTTTGCCTCATGAATACCTACTTGCCGACAGATAACAAACCAACGGTAGAGCAGGTGCATGGTTCTTGGGTTGGCAGATGTGCTCAGTTGTGTCCAGCTCTTTGTGACTGCATGGATTGAAGCCAGCCAGGCTTCTCTGTCCATGGAATTTTCCAGGCAAGAATATTAGAGTGGGTTGCCGTTTCCTTCTCCAGGGAATCTTCCTGACCCAGGGATTGAACCCATGTCTCCTGCATTGGCAGGCAGATTCTTTACCACTCAGCCACCTGGGGAGCCACTGAAAACATACAAAAAGGTAAATTACTTGGTTAAGGCCACATAGGAGAATTGACCTATTATGAATACGTTTTGAGAACCCTGTCAGTATTGTCTGTAAAGCCAAAGCCCCCCAAGCAGTATTTGAAAAACAAGTAAATAGAGATTAACATATAAATTAAACTTGAAACCATCCCTTTCATTGCCTGGATGATACTGAAAGTGAAAGTTAAGTCGTTCAGTCGTATCCGACTCTTTGCGACCCGTGGACTGTAGCCCACCAAGCTCTTCAGTCCATGAGATTCTCCAGGCAAGAATACCGGAGTGGGTTGCCATTTCCTTCTCCAGAGGATCTTCCTGACCCAGGGATCGAACCCAGGTCTCCCACATTGCAGGCAGACACTTTAACCTCTGCACCACCAGGGAAATCCTGGATGATACTGAAGATAATCTAAATAAAATATTTTTATAAATATTTAAATGCATTCAAAACCAGCAATAGTTCATAATATTTGCCCCTTTCAAAGTACATTCTTGCTATTTTCTCCCCAAAGCAATGGAGATTGCTTCAAGTGTACTCAGTCCACATTTCTGCCTTCCACATCTTCAAGTTTCACCCCCTCCTAACCCATCTCCACCCCAACCACTAATCCCTTTGCATACAGCAAACACATTCACTCATTCAGTATCCTGCATTCTGGTTCTCAACATAGAGTATACCCCAACCCAGGAGGGCTTCCCTGGTGGCTTAGCAGGTGAAGAATCTGCCTGCCAATGCAGGAGACACAAGGGACATGGGTTTCTGTCATTTCCATTCCTCTTGGAGAAGGAAATGGCAACCCATTCCAGTATTCTTGCCTGGGGAATCCTGGGGATAGAGAAGCCTGGTGGGCTACAGTCCATAGTGTTGCAAAGAATCAGACACGACTTAGTGACTGAGCAGGCAAGCTCAGTGGCAGATCTATCATTCTCAGAGTATAAGGTTAAACAATATGTGCTGTTTATATATGCATTGGTTTACTTCTTCATTCAACATGTAGTGAGAACCTCGTGTGTGTGCCAAGCACTTCACAGTACAGTTTATTCATTCAGAACATTTATTGAGCACTACTCTGTACTGTTAAAATCAGTAAATAGTATCAATCTCTCTCTCTCTTTAAAATCTCTCAGCTCTCTCTGCCTTTTAAACTTGACTTTGTACTTCTTTAAAGACCCCAATGCTGGGAAAGATTGAAGGCAAAAGGAGAAGAGGGTGGCAGAAGATGAGATGATTAGATAGCATCACTGACTTAATGGACATGAATTTGAGCAAACTCTGGGAGATAGTGAAAGACAGGGAAGCCTGGCATGCTGCAGTCCATGGGGTCGCAAAGAATGGGACACAACTTATTGACTGAACAACAATCTAGCCATTAGAATTAATTTCAAAGTTTTCTTATATGTAGATGAACTATCATTTGAACATAAATAAATGAAACAATATATGTGGAATCACTTTAAAAACTATAAAGCAGTGTATACACGCAGAGTGGTATTATTATTATTTGCAGTCACTTATCATCTTTGATGGGACAGTGATGAACGGCTCACATAGAATTAAAGAGTGACCGGATTTGCTCACACCGTAAAGTAGGATGGATCAGAAGGAATGTGAAAAATGAAAATGAAAAAAAAAAAGTTTTCTCATCCCTCTAGCCTCTCATTTCATTGCATCAAGGCTCATTTGCTTTGGGACAGAGAGTGATTGTTAAGCCTTCCTCTGGGTTACAAGTAGGCTTTTAACTATGTCTATTGATGCCACTGCTACAGACCCCCTCTGAGTTTCTTTTACATGTTTTATTCTATAAAGGGATTTTTTTTTTTAAAGATTCTATCTCTAGCCCTTTCCTCATGAACTGGATAGATCAGATTGGTTTTGCAGGGCTGAGTTTTCAGTAGTATTTGAGCAGTACTGAAGTCAAATGCTTGCAGGGAAACCCCGCTGAATTGTAAATGTCCTGATCCCCAGAGTGTAGCTCAGTGCACCTCTGAAAGCAGTCAATCGTTTTTCATTAAGCAGTGATTTGATTAGATAAAAATAAAAGTTGCTTGAGCATTCACTTTTGCAGCAGTGCATAACAAATTTATGCAAATTCCCATGCCACTAATCTGCATGTGAAATATAAAAGTGTGATTCCAAGCCATGTGCACCTAATTGAAGTTTAATCAGGTACAAATATTAATGGAAAGACTAAAGCTTTTAACAAAAGTCACAGCTGTTTGAGGTTTGTAAAATGCTGCAAAGAAAGCTTTAATGTATTAATGATAATTTTGGTGTTTTCAGACTAAACAAAATCTTTTTTTTTTTTAGAACGAAATCCCAAACAAGACAATTCTTTAGTGGTACTAGAAAAATACAGATAAAGAAAGATTGGGCTAAATGATTTGGCTGATTTAATAGAAAGGTGCAACTGAGTTGTTTGCAATGTATCACCCAGGGAGGGGTTTTATTTATTAAGAATTTTACTTCATACTCAAGGACAATTATAATTGTTCTAGTCATGGAGTGAATATTTAACACTTAGAATGGTGTCTAGCATATAATAGTTTAGGAATGTTTGTTAAAATTTTTCTTAATTCATGTTTATCAATTGCATTTTAAATATTATAAAGCCATGTTATCAAGTTTCAAGTAAATGAAAACTGTACACTAAACTTTACAATGTTAAGAAGAGAAAAATAATGTTTATTGAATACTAGGAATTTTTATTAATTAGCCTCACAACACAAGAAATAATAGCCCACTTTTAGAGACAAAAAAGCTGAGCCCCAAATAAGTTGAATATATGACCGATTTGTATAAGTAGTTTGTCTCGAAGATCCTATTTTTTTCTCTGTATCACAGTATACATGTTATTCCATTCTGTAACTCAGACAACATGTGGGTCCTTCTAGGAAGCCAACTGTGTTACATTTGGCAACCAGTATCAAGTTTATCTGAGAACGTAAGATTCTAAATCAGAACCCCACAAATCTTTGAAACTAAAGTATGAACTTCCAAATGTAGAGAAGACACTATAGTGGAGGACTAAGCTCTGTCAATGCCTTTGTGTTCTTCAGGACAGTGATCTGAAAACTATCGGCATGGTGGAATGAGTTAGAGGCTTATTTCTGAAACTTATTTAAAATTGAGCATGATAACATCATGCATTGTTGTGCAGTCACTTAGCCATGTCTGCTGTTTGTGACCCCATGCTGCAGCACCCCAGGCTTCTTTGCCCTTCACCATCTCATGGAGCTTACTCAAACTCATGTTTGAAGGACAGGGTAGCCTGGCAAGCTGCAGTCCATGGGGTCACAAAGAGTTGGACACACTGAGGGACTGAAACACAAATGCTCAAACTCATGTCCATTGAGTTGATGATGCCATCCAACCATCTTGTCCTCTGTTGTCACATTCTCTACCTGCCTTCAATGTTTCCCAGCATCAGGGTTTTTTTTCCAATGAATCAGCTCTTCACATCAGTTGGCCAAAGTACTGGAGCTTCAGCATCAGTCCTTCCACTGAATATTCAGGACCGATTTCCTTTAGGATGGGCTGGTTGGATCTCCTTGCAGTCCAAGGGACTCTCAAGAGTCTTCTCCAATGCCACAGTTCAAAAGCATCAATTCTTTGGCCCTTAGCTTTCTTTATAGTCCAACTCTCACATCCATACATGACTACTGGAAAAACCATAGCCTTCATCCATGGCAGGCCTGAAAAATTAAAAAACATGGTTTGATGCTCAAGTTTTCTATGCTCATAAAAGGTAGAGAGCTGAGTCCTCCAGCCCCATCCCTATCCATTTTGAGTGTAAGCACAGAGTGATAAGGTGGTTAATATCTGGGCTCAGATCTGATGTGTCTTTCATACTTTGATAGAAACAATTTACTGAAATGGAAAGAAAGTGAGGGACCCGGGATTAAGCCATTGTTATTCAGGTAATTGAGAAGAAAAAATCTCCCTCTTTTATATCAATGCCACTTTTAATCTCAAAAATACAGACTTCTAAGTCCTAACTCCTTATCTAAGCATGTGATGCTCTAGTGATCAGACTTTAATTTACCCTGAAGGGGTAATTTAGATTTTGGTTCTTCTTCATCACAAAGGAACTCTTTCTTTCTTTCTGTTTTAAATCATTTTATTTTTAAATTGAACAATAGTTGCTTTACAGAATTGTGTTGGTTTCTGCCAAACATCAACATGAATCATTGATAGTATACAAATGTAACCTCCCTCTGGAACCTCCCTCCCACCTTCCTCCCCATCCGAGCCCTCTAGGTTGTTACCATGCCCAGTTGGAGTTCTATGAGTCATACAGCAAATTCCCATTGGTGATCTGTTTTACTTATGCTAATGTACGTTTCTGTGTTGCTCTCTCCATACATCCCATGCTTTTCTTACTTCCCGCCCCACAGTGTCCCTAAGTCTGTTCTCTATATCTGTGTCTCCATTGCTGCCCTGCAAATAATTTCATTTTTCTAGATTCCATATATATGCATTAGTACATAATATTTGTTTTTCTCTTTCTGACTTACCTCCCTCTATATAATATGCTCTGTATTCATCCATCTCATTAGAACTGACTCAAATGCATTTCTTTCTATGGCTGAGTAAGAGTCCATTGTATATATGTACCACAGCTTCTTTATCCATTTATCACAAAGAAACTCTTTCTAAACCTCTCCTAAAACTTTTCTTCTTTACTCATGCCTTCCCTCCATCATTTTGGAATGTCCTCCTTCTACTCCTCTTCCATTCCTCGCTCCAACCATATATGAATCTTTTCCTTCAAGGTCCAGCTCAAGTCTTATCTCCACAGACTCTTGTTTGAAACTTCAGTTCACAGCAATTCTCCTTTCTTTGTATTCCTGTAATACTGTCTCTTTAATTACCTCTGCCCTCCCCTTCTCCCCTCCTGCCTTTCTTCCTTCTTTCTCCCCTCACCTCCCTCTCTCACTGGCTTGTTTATTTCCTTCCTTCAATTTGCTGTGTGCATGCTCAGTCACTTCAGTCATGTCTGGCTCTTTGTGACCCCATAGACCGTAACCCACCAAGCTCCTCAGTCCATGGGATTCTCCAGGAAAAAATATTGGACTTGGTTTCCATGCCCTCCTCCAGGGGATCTTCCCAACCCAGGGATCAGACCCAAGTCTCCTGCATTGCTCGCGAATTTTTTACTGCCTAGTGTCTGCAAATCTGTATGTATTTCAGAGAACACAGTGTTTGTCTCAAGCAGAACAGACTTTGCTTTTATAGAGGTAATGCTTAAACAGAGCAGACAGCTACTGACAGAAACAACTCATAGTTGCTCTGAAGTGAAAGAACATGTCTGTAAGAGAATAGCTGACAAAAGGAAGGCGTTGAGTAAGAAAAGTAGAGGCAAGAACAGAGACTGCCTCCTGAAGAATCGATTACTAAATTGAACACTGAAGTTTGAGTAGCCATTAACAAGGTTGAGAGGGTAGAGCCTAGGAAGAACATGGTAAGCATGGAAATTGCATATGGAAAGGTCCTATTGTTAGAGAAGGAGTGGGATGAGTTCAAGGTAATCAAAAAAGGTCAGTGACCTTTGTCTGTAACGTAGTTATATGATTCATTTTTATTTTTCTTGTACTGTCTCCTTAAGGCTGATTTGTTGTATTTATTTTTACCTAATTCTTTTCAAAGGACTTTAATGATCATTGAGTCCAAACTCCAGTATGCCCTAAAAGTCTCAGTGGTTTGCTGAAGGTCATACTGTGGTGCTAGTGGTAAAGAATCCATCTCCCAATTCAGGAGATGGAGGAGACTCAGCTTTGATCCCTGGATCAGGAAGATCCCCTGGAGAAGGAAATGGCAACCCATTCTAGTATTCTTGCCTGTAGAATCCCATGGACAGAGGAGCCTGGCAGGCTTCAGTCTATGGGGTTGCAAAGAGTCAGACTCAACTGAGCGACTGAATACACACACACACACAAACAGAGCATGGATCTCTTGTACATCCCCGCCCCATATCTAATGTTCTTTCATTGAAATGATTCTATATAAATTTGTCAATAGGCAAATTTGTAAATATATCTGGAATAAGCCTCTGCATGTGCAAGATGGTTGAGAAATGATTTCCTTTATACTGGTAACTATGTGGTCATCTTTTGAAGAGAGGTGGGCAGGAAGGTATAGAATCAAATATTTCATTACCTTTCTTCTATAAAATTCTTTTATGTACAGTTTATGCTTAGACCAGAGAAGCTCATGTTAGGGAGGGAATTTGTATTTGTAAGGATCCCGATAACTAAGCTTTGCAATACATAGGATAAGGACTCAATCTTTGGAAAAAAATCTGTATGAAGTAAGAAATGAAGGACTTTTTCTTTTAACTTAAATTTATTCATTTTAATTGGAGGCTAATTACTGAGATGAACGACATTTTAAGGATGAGAATTCAGAAAGTCTTGGACTTAATCCTGTTCCAGTTAAACATTGTGAGACTGAAAAGGTAATTAAAATATAAACAATAATTTCATTCTAACTGCATTGGTGTGACAATTTAAAAAACATGGTCCTAAAAGTGTTTGATATTCTACCCATCCACAGGTGTGGATTTATGTCTCTTCCTGTTGAATTTGGGATATGTGGTGGCTTTGACCAATAGATTACAGTGAAAATGAAACTATGCCAGTTTCTGGGCCTAGTCTTTAAGAAACTGATAGCTTTCACTTCCTTACTACTGTTAGGAAGCACTTCTTATAACTTGGCCATTGTGCTGTGGAAGAATCCAAGCAGGTCATGGAAAGGCCCATGTGGAAAAGACCCAAGACCTCTTGCTCACAGACCTGAGTTAGCTTTCAGTAACTTATTATCCATGTAAATGAAGTACCTTTAAAGTAGATCTTACAGTCCCCGGTTGAGCCATCTCAGCTGACAGATCATAGAGCAAGTTATTCTTGCCAAGATCTGCCAAAAATTCCAGATTCATGAAGAAAGTAAATTATTTTTGTTCAAAATAACTAAGTTGCAGAGTAGCTCATTAGACAGTAATTGATAATCAGTTCATTTTGGAAAGATCTTTCTACTGAGCACTGGGCAAGTTAGAAAGACCTCAGTTCTCATAAAAGGCCTTTCAGTTTTAAAGTGGGAGGCAAATGGAAGAAGAACAATCTGGTAAATTGAAAGAACACCAAAACACTTTCATCAACCAGAGGGAGCAATCATGGGCTTCCAGGGAAATGGTAGCAGTAAGGATTTGATTCAGGGTGAATAGATAAAAGGTATGGAAGAACTAGAAAGCATTTTTAGAATTCTGGAGAGTAGAGTTAGAACTGGGGCTTTCTTCTAGCTCAGATGGTAAAGAATCCACCTGCAATGGAGGAGACCCGGGTTTTATCCCTGGGCTGGGAAGATCCCCTGGAGAAGGGAATGGCTACTCACTCTTGTATTCTTGCCTGGAGAACCCCATGGACTGAGGAGCCTGGCAGGCTACAGTCCATAGGGTCGCAAAGAGTTGGACATAACTGAGTGACTAACACTTTCACTTTTACCAGACTAACAATTTCAGAGGTAGAGCTGTGCATAAGGCAAATTACCTGTTTAAGTACATAGGTAAATAGTATAAGGCCAAACACCAAGTCACCAGCAAGGAGGCGAATGCCTGAGGTTCCTGAATATCTGGCTGCACCTTGGTAGTGTCTCTTTCTTCTACCTGACTCTGGCTTGCAAGTTAGCCCTGCATGCCTAACCCATCTGTTTTCCTACTGGGTCTTGACACATATTTTCCAAGCACCCTAGGGGCCATGATGGTTTCAGTTTTCACAACCTGGTTGAGATCCCTTTTAGTCTGTATATCTGAGCTTGAAACTTACAAAGATGAAGAACAGTCAATATTTCAAAGTTGCATGTCAAACATAGGGTTGGAAATGTGAAAGTACATTTGCTTACACATGCATAAACTTGCCTTCAGTTACATGCAATGACAATTTCTCCATGAACTGTTGGTGGAGTGAGGATGAGTTGACGTAATTTAGAGTCAGAGTTGAGGGTAAACCAGCTCCAAATAGTCATTCTTCGTTTATGTTCCTTTAAGAGCTTTTGTGTCAATTTTTCATGACTAAGACCATGGAGTAAATAGTTCATACCATGACTGAATGGAACGGAACCATGTCTGGTACCAATTCACTTTACTAGGTGAATGTAGCAGTTCAGTTCAGTTGCTCAGTCATGTCCAACTCTTTGCGACCCCATGAATTGCAGCACGCCAGGCCTCCCTGTCCATCACCAACTCCCGGAGTTCACCCAGACCCACGTCCATTGAGTCCGTGATGCCATCCGCCATCTCATCCTCGGTCATCCCCTTCTCCTCCTGCCCCCAATCCCTCCCAGCATCAGGGTCTTTTCCAATGAGTCAACTCTTTGCATGAGGTGGCCAAAGTACTGGAGTTTCAGCTTTAGCATCATTCCCTCCAAAGAAATCCCAGGGCTAATCTCCTTCCAAATGGACAGGTTGGATCTCCTTGCAGTCCAAGGGACTCTCTAGAGCCTTCTCCAACACCACAGTTCAAAAGCATCAATTCTTTGGTGCTCAGCTTTCTTTATAGTCCAACTCTCACATCCATACATGACCACTGGAAAAACCATAGCCTTGACTAGATGGACTTTTGTTGACAAAGTTATGTCTGTTCTTTTCAATATGCTATCTAGGTTGATCATAACTTTTCTTACATTAATATAGTTGAGAAATGGACAGTGTATAAATACTAAACTATGACTAAAATGGTTTCATGTTTGATGAAGTTAGGCCTTGGGGAGTACAATTGCTTCATTTATCACTAGTTCAGGAAAGCTTAGTGTGAGCCAAATAGGAGAAATGGCTGCCTGGCTCAGAAAAGGGGATAAAAGATACTATTTTTGAGAGTATTTTAGATCACTGATGCTCCTGAGAAGTAAATGATATTTATTCTTTTCTTAGACTCCATCACCAGTGTGGGTGCTATTTTAAATGAAGTGCTTTACAAATTCCAGACATATGCCACTTGCATTTTATCCAGATGATGAATGACTTATTGATAGTCCATGCTTTGTACTATTTGTGATTCCAGTTCTTTTAATAGCTATGATTTCATGGAGATGACCATTACTGGGACAGATTTTATTAATGCTCACTGTTCAGTCTTTTATTTGCAGTAAAGCCAAAGGGCAATTAGAGGGGCATGAGGTCAGCTCGAAT
Organism: Aepyceros melampus; assembly: GCA_006408695.1. NCBI lineage: Eukaryota > Metazoa > Chordata > Mammalia > Artiodactyla > Bovidae > Aepyceros > Aepyceros melampus. Next base: position 207,126 of record SJXQ01011420.1, read on the forward strand.
AACAGATTCCTTGAAGTCATCTGTGTGTTCCCATTTGGGGATCTTGTGGAAAAAAAAAAACAGAAGCCAATTTGAACAGTATTACATTTTGGATGATATCCATTTGAGGAGTTCCAGAAAACTCCCCAAGTCAGATTCAGAGGAGATCTCAGAAGATAGCCAAAGACTGTGCAGTGTTGCTGGCAAAAGGAGAAACAACAAGCAGATGTTTTAGCAGAGAGGAGCCCATTCTGGGAAACTATTCCTGGCCATTCAATGAGAGAGACTGGGAGGGAAGCTCGTTCAGAACATAGATGGGAGAGCCTGACTCTCATATTTTCAGGTGGACACCTGCCTAAAAATAGACTTTGAAACTCTAGACTACCAAGCCCCTACAGTAATTTCAGACAGATACAGTCATTAATTAGTCTCTTGAACTTTGTACGAAAACTGTCTGGCATTGTAACTAATCCTGTCACAACTTGCTGTTATTGTGGTAATGCTTTTGTTTGGTTTATTTCTGTTTTTTAAAACACACTTCTCTACTTATCACATTTTTTTTTTGAAAACCTGCACAGTTAGAAATTCATAGTTGCTTTCATTGTAGACTGGTTCCATAACCTTTGGTAAGTCTTCATCTCTCTAGCCTCACTCTCTTGACATAGAAGAGAAAGAAAATAAATTAGATGGTGTGTTAGCTCTATGCCAATTCGAGAGCCAATGATTTATTTGGACCTAAGCTATAAAATCTTGAGCCAGAGAGACCAATATTTATAAATTCTCTCTCCATCTCTTAGCACTGATGAAAATGGAAGGAATGTTAGACTCCTCACTTACTGGAAAAATAGTCACTATAACAATACACAGTGCTCTGAAGGCATAATTTTCGTGTATCTCATTGTTTGGAGACACATTTGCTCAGTAAATATTAATTATAAACTATATACCAGATACTATGCTAGGTGCTAAAAATACCACAATAAGCCAATCAAGGTGCTTCTTGCCCTCTGAGACTTTATAGACTAGTTGAAAAACTGCCAATAATAAATACTGTAAGTATATAATTACAACTGAGATTAATTGGTAAGAAGGAGAACCAAGGAGGAGGAACCTAGCCTAATGGGAATTAGGGATTAAAGTGAATTCCTTAAAAAAGATTTAAAAGAATTTTTGAAAAATATTTATTCACAAGGATTATAAGACTCAGTAAGAAAGAAGCCCACACTGGAAATTTGATTACTGAACTGGTAGTTCTAATGGCAACAAATTGCAAGCATCACTGTTTGTCCACATGGGTTTGGGATAGAACAAGTAAATGGCTCATAGAAAATCCTATGTGCAATTAGAAGCAAAATTCAGAAAGGTCACATTATAACACAACATTGTCAGGGCATTCTACATGCAGGGGTGAATGTAAATATGTAGTTGATTTTCATTTTCCTCAAGGAGGATTTGTAAACTATATTAAAATTTTGTGCATGTATGTAGACTGAGCCCAGGAGTCCATATACGGTAGTTATTTCAAGTGCAGACTATTGAGTAAGTTATTCAAAGTGCTGACTGTTGGGCTTACCTGGTAGCTCAACAGTAAAGAGTCTCCCTGCAATGCAGGAGACCCGGGTTCGATCCCTGGGTCGGGAAGATCCCCTGGAGGAGGGCATGGCAACCCACTCCAGTATTCTTGTCTGGAGAATCCCATGGACAGAAGAGTCTGGCGTGCTACAGTCCATGGGGTCTTAAAGAACTGGACACAACTGAAGTAATGTAGCACACACATAGTATTGAATGAGATTACCTGGGTTCAAACCCTTACTCCTCAAACTTTCTAGCTTCATAACCTTTGGTAAGTTATTTAACCTTTCTGGAAAACATGAAAATTAAATGAGATGATCCGTGGGAAGGATTTAGCACAGTGCTTGGCACCGAGTAAAAGTCAATAAATGTTAACTATGATTGCTGGCAGTATTTATCAAGAACAATGATCATCTTCTCCTCCAAGTTTCTGGAGATAATACATTAAGTAAGTAAGTAAGTAAAGTCACTCAGTCGTGTCCGACTCTTTGTGACCCCATGGACTGCAGCCCACCAGGCTCCTCAGTCCATGAGATTCTCCAAGCAAGAATACTGGAGTGGGTTGCCATTTCCTTCTCCAGGGGATCTTCCCGACCCAGGGATCGAACCCGGGTCTCCCCATTGGAGGCAGACGCTTTAACCTCTGAGCCACCAGAAGTATACCAAATAACCATTCCACCTTATATAGCACTTCCTACCCTGAATAATGAATGTCAACTTGACTCAGGAAAAAAAGGAGTGGGAGCCACTAGGGCTTTTAGAAAAATGTCAGTGGAATAGGATAATTCCTGCTATAGTTGTATATAGAAAGAAGCTTAAGGCAATTTAGAGGCAAGTTATAACTTAATTGTCATTGTAATCTAAATTTAAAGGCACTGAGGTGGCTTGCTGAAAGTTCAGTTGTGTCCAACTCTTTGCAACACCGTGGAATTCTCCAGGCCAGAATACTGGAATGGGTAGCCTATCCCTTTTCCAGTGGATCTTCCTGACCCAGGAATTGAACTGGGGTCTCCTGCATTGCAGGCAGATTATTTACCAACTGAGCTATCAGGGAAGCTCTCAGTTAATAGTAAGCTATCAGGTGGCTTACTATTAACATTTAAAATGCCATTTTAGTGGGGGTAGTAATCTGTGTATATGCGGGAGGATGGAAGGAATGAAAAGGGGCAATCTCTAATTTATCTTCCTAAAAATTTTTGAATTACCATTTATTGGAGTTGCTTAAAGTAGCATGGCTCAGACAGTAAAGAATCCACCTGCAATGCAGGAGACCTGGGTTTGATTCCTGGGTTGGGAAGATCCCCTGCAGGGGGTCATGGCAACCAACTTTAGTATTCTTGCCTGGAAAATCCCATGGACAGAAGAGCCTGACGGACTGCACTCCATGGTGTCACAAAAGTCGGACACAACTGAACGACTAAGCAAGGCACAGCACAAAAATTAGGGAGCACTTATTATGGCAAATATCTTAATATCCTTCCTTCAAATCATGACTATAATTTAACTGTCCCAGTACAAGTGTTACACATATCACATTTCCAGTATATAATCACTTATGAAGAGAATCATGATCAGTTGAGTCACATTATACAGCTTCATGGTGATAATTAATACCCAAGAAAAAATTTACCAATCTCTTTGTACGGTTCTTGTTCCATATGCTATGGGTCCCCACTAGGTATGTTATGCAGTAAAAACAGCGGAATTTAATTGTATTTTCTTCCCTCAAAGCAGATATTAATGGATTTTCTCACAATTTGTAGGCTCATAATCATCTCTGTATCTTCATCTTTGTTACCAAAATGCTTTTCTCCGGTGCTGATTGAGCATAGTTCTGTATTCCACTCTGAACCTCAGAAAGATCTTTCTTTTGGTACTAGTGCCCCGATCCTTCAGATTTATGTCATTCCTTTGCCAACACATACCCTTTCCTGAAGTCATGTCCTTTTCATGTGGATCTTGGTCATCTTCACTGTCACCCATACCTTTGTTCACATGCCTCCATACACAGAATGATTTCCCAAACCCCTTTTAGCCTGGAAATTTCTATTCCAACAATAAAGTCCCTCAAAGTCCTTATCAACTCTTCCTTGGCCGCACTGGTTTTCTGCTGTAACATAAAATCCTAATAGAATCTAAAGCTTTGTAGTGTTTTTGTTTTTACAGAGCCCCCCATCCTCCAGATCTAGCGTATAACTGCTCTCTAGGAAGATGCTCAACAAATTCAATTCAAGTAATGAGTCAAATCCTGTCCTCTGAGGCGGAGCAGCATGAGAAGACTCAATGGGAGACAGGAGGAAACAATACACACAGAGCATTGTATCATAATCTCTTCACCATTATGTCTATTCAGGAAAAGGAGGAGCACACTTCAAATCCTTACTAGCTATAGAAAGAGAGGGCTGTCATTTTCTTCTGCTCAAAGGCAAGCGTGGGCCCTCAGACAGTTGAATTTTAGAGGCTTTAAGGTTGTGACGTCAGTACTAACAGCATTTAGAACATCTCAAATTTTCCCTTTGGTCATTATACCCCATGATCTCACCTCAGTTTGTACACTGATGAATCAGAAAGACAGGATAATTGATTTGACATTGTTTTCTGTTAAATTTTTTTTTCGTATATTTAAGAACAGTGATTCAGAGTGTTATGTTTTCCTTCAGACATGCATTTCAGGACCTAAAGTCTTGGTTAAGAGCACAAACAACGTGACGTTCAAATTGTGTTTGTTTTGGAACTGCTAGAAATGGCTCTAATATGTGAACACAGGATCTGGTTTCAATTCCTTCTGTTAGATTAGAGGCACTTGAAAACAAAACACATGCAGCTGTAGGATATGGAAATATTCCATATGCATATATTTGCAGCCTATTTTCTGGAGAATTTTACCCATTAGGAAATCTAGTCAATTCTTTTTCAACTTCTAAGGCTTAGCATTGCCTGTTCTTGTTGTTGTTCTGTTTGTTTCAAGACTATTTTTTCTGCAACTTGTATTTTAGCATAAGAAATAAAAACATTAAGTAATAACTTCAAAGCCTTTGTGGATGCCTTGGGTAGCAGTTGATAAATGGAAAGTTAAATGACTGGCAAAGGGCCTAGAAGAAAGTCAAAAGTAGGACTGAGATAAGACTTCCTTTTTTTTTGACAGTTGTCTTTCAGATTCACTCCACCACTGAATCTGCAACGGAGCAGTCTCTCAATGTTTGAAAGTAGCCAAGTAACTCCTCAAATAAAGGGAATGGTCACAGGTGATTTAAAAGAAATATCCATCTATTTCACTTTTTTCTCCAAAATGTATTTGAGTGTGTAGATCAGAGATGGTTTTATCAATTTAAATCTGCTTGAATACTGTAAAGCAAAATAAAGTAAAAATATAAATAAAATAAAATAAAATAAATCTGTTTGACACCACTACTGCAAAGTGAAAATATGGCTACTGGGTATTGAAATATAATTTTTAAAACTAGAAATCAAGAAAACTTGTTATCATTTGTGTCTATTTCTTGGGGAGTTCATAGTGCTTTAAAATTAACATTGATTAAATGATGAACTGATTGAAAAAAGGCCACTTATAAAATTGGTGAAAGAGAGCAGAGACAGTTGTGACAATTTCTCTGCCAGCCTAGGAATGCTCACTAATGGAACCAGAGGGCTGGAGAATTCACAAATGATTGGTTCCATTACAATGAATTGCTAGGCCAATGGACATTATAATATGGTATGTATGACTGTATCTGGTTATACTATTATGGAGAATAGATCTTTTTACAAAGGAAATAGTTTAGCACTTATTATACACTCTTTTAATCAGATACCCATGTGCAATGGCATTTTATATGAATTGGAAATGTTAAATAGTAGAGTAAATTGAATTTCTGTCTAATTAGAAATTGTAGATTATCAAACATGAGTTCCATTAGCTAACTGACAGTATAACACACTGGGCTTTCCAGGTGGCCTGGAAAAATCCCATGGACAGAGGAGCCTAGCAGGCTACAGTGCATGGGGTTGGAGTGCAAAGAGTTGAACAGAGCAAAGAGTTCGACATGACTGAGCATGCATGCACACACACTGTAACACACTTGTTTCCTGTGAGCACATGTGTGCTAGACTGTTATGTAGAAATGTTGGGGCTTAAACCATTATCGATCAAACTCCATTGAGGAGCCTGAGTGATTATGAATATTGGGATACCAGGACACAGTCTAGAGCCTGCAACAAATCATTTGAAGTGCCATTGCTAAGGGCTCACCTAAGGTTTGTTTTTTTCCTTCCCACAATGTATGTGCTTATTCCAAACCTAAGGAAATCTCTGAAATGATGAACAGTGTCACACTCAGGGTGTCTTGTAACAAATGCCACAATGTGGGCAGGGACCATCACAACAATCTTTTCTGTCTGAAATAGCAGGGGAACGTTAGAGACAACTTTCCCCAAGGTTTCTTTTTTCACTGATCTTAGGGGAGTCCCTGGTGGCTTTGGACTTCCCTGGTGGCTCAGAGGTTAAAGCGTCTGCCTCCAATGCAGGAGACCCGGGTTCGATCCCTGGGTTGAGAAGATCCCCTGGAGAAGGAAATGGCAACCCACTCCAGTATTCTTGCTTGGAGAATCTCATGGACTGAGGAGCTTGGTGGGCTGCAGTCCATGGGTTCACAAAGAGTCGGACACGACTGAGTGACTTTACTTACTTACTTTACTTACTTAGGGCAGCCTGGGATGAAGGTAAAGGACTATTATCCACAAGCTGTAGGTTAGGATACTGAGATGCTAAGAGGTTGTGAGTAAATGACAAAATCAAAATGTGAACCTGGATGTTCTGTCTCCAAATTCAGTTGAATTTCTATGATGCATGAATAACACAGATCACAGAATTGCAATTAAAATTCTCAACTCATGGTTGTATTACTACCTCAATTTAGAGTCATTTTTAGGTGTCTGTTCTCAAATGTTTGAAACATTCATAGTTTGAAAAATAGTGTCTGTCACCCTTATTGTCTTCAACTAGTAAGCATTTTACAAAGACAGATCTCTAGACTAGATTTTACTGGGGTTACTTTGCGCCTAAACCCAGAGCAGATAGGCTTTAAGTAAATGTAGTATACTCTATCTGTGTCTATAGAATATAATGTAAAACTAAACCTACACTTACAACCTAGATAGTAAACCACAGAGTTGCTGTAAATAGGAAATTGCACTTGTATATTCATATCAGATTATGCATTTCTAGAAGCTTTGAGGAAAACACACCTGTTATGTAAGGTAAAGGTCATCAATACAACCCAATGGTCATGCAAAATTGATCAATGAGATCGCTGTTCAAAGTAAATCTCAACCCCTGCTTGTGTGATTTTCTGTGTAGCCACAGTGATGTAGCACTCTTCCCTAATATCCAACTATATTTGGTGTCTACATGATGACAACCGATTGTGGATTTCTACAGCAAAACAGTCTCAAACAGCTTTAGTTGTATATCTCTGTACTGGCAGGTACAGGAAAATGTGTTATTTAGAAGGAATATGATGTGAGGTGCCAGATAACAAAGACATGCTTTCTAGTGCTTTTCATCCAACTTAGTTCTTGTTCAGGTTAACTTTTACTTAAATGGCCTGCAAATAAAGCCCGAAATATTATATGACACAATGGAAAGACTCTCTTGTGAAGTGGTTGACTTTAAGAAATCTTGAAAGATAAGCAGCACTTTAATAGTGATAGTTGGATTTCATCCTACAAAAGCCCAGATGATCATTTTTGGGGAAGAGGGAGTAAACCTTTATTTATTTATTCTATAAATATTTACTGAGTACACATCATCTGTCTGGTACTGTTCTAGGTGCTGGGTATATAGCCATTTTATAAAATGGAAAAAATGTTTGCCCTCATAGAGCTTACATTTCAATGAGGGAGGAGATAGGGCATTATGAAGATAAATGAGTAAATACATGATTGTTGTAGTTCAGTCGTTGAGCTGTGTCTGACTCTTTGTGATCTGTAGCATGCCAGGCTTCCCTGTGGTTCACTCTTTCCCTGAGTTTGTTCCAATCCACATCCATTGAGTTAGTGATGCCATCCAACCTTCTTGTCCTCTGTCACCCTCTTCTCCTCTTGCCCTCAATCTTTCTTAGCATTGGGGTCTTTTCCAGTGAGTTGGCTGAAGATAAATAAATAAAATATGTGACACCAGAATGTTAAAGCTAAAGAGAAAAAATCAAGGAAGTGGACTATGAAGTGTCTGAGTGAAATTTTAGATAGAGAGTCCAGGATGCCTATTAAACAGCTAAAGGAAGTGTTGTCTAGGCTGTCGATTGATCCATGAGTCTGAATTGGAGGGAGGCATTATGCCAGTTGGTCTTCCTTGGTGGCTCAGACGGTAAAGGATCTCTCTGTAATGCAGGAGACCTGGGTTCAATCTGTGGGTCAGGAAGATCCCCTGGAAAACACAATGGCTACCCACTCTAGTATTCTTGCCTGGAAAATTCCATGGACAGAGAAGCCTGGCAGGCTACAGTCCATGGGGTTGCAAAGAGTTGGACATGACTGAGAGACTTTCACCTTGTGCTGGTTGTATAAGATTGGAAGTGAATTGAGTGAAAGTCACTCAGTCGTGTCCAACTCTTTGTGATCCTATGGACTATACAGTCCATGGAATTCTCTAGGCCAGAATATTGGAGTGGGTAGCCTTTCCCTTCTCCAGGTGATCGTCCCAACCCAGGGATCAAATCCAGGTCTCCTGCATTGCAGGCAGATTCTTTACCAGTGAGCCACAGGGAAGCCCAAGAATACTGGAGTGGGTAGCCTATCCCTTCTCCAGCAAATCTTCCTGACCCAGGAATCAAACTGGGGTCTCCTGCATTGCAGGCAGATTCTTTACCAACTGAGCTATGAGGGAAGCCCGTAAGACTGGAAGTCATCAACGAATAGATTGCATCTAAAACTATTAAGTTGGGTGAGTTTACTTAAGGAATTATTATAAACAGAAAAATGGAGCAGGTCTGGCAACATGAGAAAACAGGTTACAAAGAGTATACCCAGGATAGTCTCTTTGCTTGGAAAATAATGTTTTAGAAGAATATATGGACATATACCAAAGTCTTCTCTGGGTACCCAGATTGGTGATTCTCATTTTACCATTTTATGTTTTTTCATATTTCCCACATTTTCTTTGATGAAAATGGATTGCTTTTATAACTAGAAAGCAGAATATAAAAATAAACACTATTAAGACTTTTATCTAGAATCATTCTCCCATGTCTAAAGTAAAACATTTTATTTGTGTCAACACTTGCACACACTCACATACACATATACCCACAGACAGCCTGAAAAGAAGGTTATTTGAATTAAAGTATATATGACATGATTGGGACTTGCCTTTAGATGCTTCTGACTTTTATATAGAATTCAGTTAATCCAACTCAATAAAAATATGCCTGGACAGTAAAGAATATGAAGATTTAGGGACAGCTCAGCCCAACAGTGGGCTTCCTTTGTGGCTCAGCTGGTAGAGAATCCACCTGCAATGCAGGGGAACTGGGTTCGGTCCCTGGGTGGGGAAGATACCCTGGAGAAGGGACAGGCTACTCACTCCAGTATTCTGGTCTGGAGAATTCCATGGACTCTATAGTCCATGGGATCACAAAGCGTCGGACACGACTGAGAGACTTTCACTCACTTCAGCCCAACAGTACTATATCCAACCAGAATAGACTGAGACCCTTGGGGCTAAGTTAAAATCACATCCTTTGGGAAAACAGAATTAATTGAACCCTTGTTCTACTCCTTGTGACATTCTCTTCCCTGAAGGCCTTTTGCCTTCTTCCTCTAGCAGTTCCCATTTAGGGAACAGGTTATCTGCTCATTCAGCAAGCTACTCTCAAATGGTAATAACTTATTCTTGACCAGTTTTTCACACATGGGAAAGTAAAGTTCAGATACTTCCTATTTTTTTTTCTTTTGAACAGAGAAACTCTTAACAGTTCTCTTTACATTCTCTGCCTCTTCTTCTTGATTATAATAAGGATCTCCCCCACCTTTTCTGGTGGTGACTCAGACATAGCTAAAGGGGGCTTTTTTCACACTTCTTTTGGAAAAGGGAAAAAAGTCAGTGTTTGCCCTGAGGACAAACAGCAAATATTTTAGTTAAGATGCAGGATGGTTGGTACCGTTATGAGTGATTGAAAAATGAATTGTAATGGAAAAGACATTTGCATTTTGAGCTGTAGCATTTGCTACTGTGAGTGTTAGCACTTTGTGAAAAGTATGTACTTGCATGGTAAGATTTTTAAGCATAAAGTTGGGAAATTGGTACAGAAATTTATTTTTGCATATGCCTATCTTTCCATTAAGTAGGAAGTGTAATCCTCTCCCTGACCATCTGATGCTCTACTTTAATTGTTCCTCTTCTTCTCAAGAGTGCCCTGACCAACTTTAAAATTTCATAAAACCAATGAGAAATGTTGCTCCCTCCTCTCGATTCCAAAAGTTAGATCAGGATCCCTCCATATTCTATTAATTTTGCTGATTTTCATCTAAGTTAGAATAACAGAGAATGCAATTTACATTCACTTGCAGTCTCTTCCTCTGACACACATAACTTATGTGTGTGCCCATGCACACATGCATACTCACACACACTTCTATCTTTACATTTAATTATAAACTACAGAGATTGAATCCCAAGAGGGCCCACACATTGTTGGATTTAGATAAACAATGCAATCAACTGTATCAAGTTATGAACTTTTTTCTTACAGCCAGATCTTCTAGAATGAGTTCTCGGGGTTTTCAAGACCTAAGTGTAACCCTACGTCCACCGTGTCCTATCTGAGCAACCACTGGCAAACCACCGAAACATTTATTTAATGTTACAGCAGTGAAGCACTTGTTCTGATGGTAACCAGTATGATGGCCATTAAAGTTAGATCAACCTTGATTCAGATCTATTACTTGGGAAACTTGAGTCAAGTGGCTTATTGTTTTAGACTCTATTTCCTTGCTGATGGTATTAGAGTAATACCTTGCATTTTCAGGGATTTTTGTGAGGAATAAACAAGACAATATTGACAATGAGTCTTGGACCAGTGTTCTGGACATATGGTATGTTAAAAAATTTTGCCTGTCGTTACTATTGTTGCTGTTCCTCTACTTCTTTGTAGTACAAGTATTCTCTTACCTTTGACAACCAGTAAGCTTTCACCAAGTCAAGCCAAGTTCATATCAGGAGAAAATAGGTTGGATTTGTGTGTCAGGCTACCTTTGGACAATAGTTGTTACTTAAACAAATGAACTGGAAGAAAAATTTGAGAGAGAGCTGGAAGGATCTCTTCCATTTGTATAAAAATTTAAAAAACCTTTTCAGTGAGTAGTAAGAGACTGGTGACAGTGATTTAGTTGCTAAGTTGCTAAGACTCTTGCAATCCCATGGACTGTAGCCCGCCAGGCTCCTCCGTCCATGGGATTTTCCAGGCAAAAATACTGGAGTGGGTTGCTATTTCCTTCTCCAGGGGATCTTCTGGACCCAGGAATCAAACCTGGGTCTCCTGCATTGCAGGCAGATTTTTTACTGACTAAGCTACAAAGGAAGCCCATTAAGAAAATAAAAGGTTATATTTTTCCACTGAGAGAATGAGAGAGAAGTCAGTTAAATTTTTTCTTGGGACAAAAAAAAAAAAAAAAAAGACATTGTAAGTCATAAAGATAGTGGTAACTTAACTCTGCTTGTACATGGAGCCTGAATATCCCACACTCATTTCCTCATTTTTTTCTTTGCATTATGTACTATGATCAGATTGGGTAGCAGAATGATTAGTAACCTGAATTTTAGGCCAGATAGCTTGGGTTAGAAGTCTAACTTTGATATCTATTAGCTTCATGGCCTTAGGAAAGCCAGTTAAACTCTTTTCTTCATTTGAGAAAACAGAGATGATAATAACATTGCCTGCCACATAAGGTTGTGATGATTAAATGAGTTACTACTGTAAAGTGCTTTGAACAGTGTCTATCACACAGTACTTCCTAGGGCAACATTTATTAAATAAAATTAGTGAAAGGTATTTTGAAAAGAGTTGATTTGTAACCTCCACCTAATGTCAAAAGAGATATAATTTGATTTGTCATGCACTCACATCATCTGAGCAAATAACTTATCTTTAAATTAAATTACCAGTTTGTAGGAGAGCTTATATATTTAGTGGATTGCCATGTGTGTGTGTGTGAAACTAGATTTCCTCCCCTTTCTCATTATAAGTATCCCCAAAAGAGTAAATAAGGTCTTTGAGCACACTGGGAAAAACAAAAAAGCATCAGAAGATTTTTGAGTCTTTTAAATTGGACTGGATTTTAAAAGAAAAATCAATTTGAGCTTTTACTTGAACAACTATTAATATAGTTATATTTCTAAAATGCTTCTTGGTATAAATCCACATATACGGTGGTAAGCACATGTAAATAAAGCTCACTGCCTCCTACTGCCCTAGTAGGGATACTTTGAACACACAAGAAAAGCACACAGGGAACGTGGATATATTTTTATAACTTGTTTTTTTTTTTTTTTTTTTTACATTTTTCCTCTGGTCCCTGTGGGATAACCACATGACTCTCACACGAAAAGTATTTTGGAGATGACTATGCATTTGAATTAATGAAAACAAAGCACTGTACTTTGTTTTGTAAATTGCTGCAGTCCAAGTATTGCAAGATCTTGAGCGGAACTGAAAACTAAAAGTCCTTGCAACAGCGGTATTGATCTTAGAGACCTCCATTCCCCCATGATTTGATAAAAATATTTGTTTCTGAATGACTATATCCCCTGAAAAATGTGGCCCATTCATGATATATCATCTTGATAATTATTTCAAAACTCTATCAAAGTCTTGCCAAATATCTACTAACCTACTGAGGTCATTTGCATCCTGATTTTCAGCCAGACCTTGTTATCTTCATAATAGTTGGGAAATGTATACAGTAAGAACTGACCCTCTGCATTGAGATGGTTATAGAGATTTTGGCTCAGTACTTACTGGTCAGTTAACTGGAAATCAAACTAATACAACCTTTTACAAAGTATTAATATTAGTTGCTGCAAATAAATCAACATTTCATTAAGAGAAAAGGGGCTAGGGAAAGCAGTTGGCTCAATTTGCCCTACTGAGATGAAGAAAGCCAGCCTTAAAGGACTCCTTCCTAGAAACCAGGGATTCTAAGCCCCATTTCAAAGGTTAGAGGATTGAAAGGAAAGCATAAAAACCCTATGATGTCCCCTTGGAACAATTTATGGTATTCTTTTCCTTCCTTTTTTCACTTTAATTCATGTCAGAGAGAGAACCATCCCATTCAGATTCGGTTTTCATGGGATCTTATCTACCTTTCCCATCATATGATATCATCATAGTTATCATCATGATTAACATTATGGGACACTTATTATGTACTGGACTTAACCTGGTGGCTCAGAGGTTAAAGCATCTGCCTCCAATGCGGGAGACCCGGGTTCGATCCCTGGGTCGGGAAGATCCCCTGGAGAAGGAAATGGCAACCCACTCCAGTATTCTTGCTTGGAGAATCTCATGGACTGAGGAGGCTGGTGGGATGCAGTCCATGGGGTCACAAAGAGTCGGACACGACTGAGTGACTTTACTTACTTATTATGTACTGGGCACTGTTCTAAGTGCTTTGTGGTACTGGCTAAATTTTACAATCCTATGAGGTAGGTATTTTGTTTTTCTCATTGAGGAATAGAAATACAACATGCCTAAGGCCTCTGAGCTAGTTGAACCAAAATTTTGGTATAGCCAAGGTTCAAACCTTGGGAATCTGGTTCCAGAGTCCATCATGTTAACCATTGTGATATCAACCTCAAGCAAAGCATAAAAAAGATGACACTAATTAAGCATTTTTCAGACCAAGGTCCTTTTTTTTTTAAACTATTGGAGTTGATTTTGTGCTGAACCACAGTTGTTTAGATGACATTTATTTATAGTTCACTAAGGTTATACATTTGCAAGGTGCATGACAAGTACTCGCGGTCTAGTCTGTTGCCCTGGAACTGATGTGACTGGATGTTAAAGCAGTTACCTGGGAAGGTGATCTTTGGATAGAGAATATTAGCTTGCTAGATGTACCCTGACATGTTCTTTTTCCTCCCCAGAATTCATCTAGAAGTTTAGGTAGTATGAGATACATTTTCAGTTTTTTTGTTTGTTTGTTTTAACTAGTACAGTTTACAAAATTAGAACCAGTGGATTTCTGGGGATCCATCATGTACAATATCAGATGCTGATTTATCACCAACTAGCAGGCTCTTTCAGAGAAGGCAATGGCACCCCACTCCAATACTCTTGCCTGGAAAATCCCATGGATGGAGGAGCCTGGTGGGCTGCAGTCCATGGGGTCGCTAAGAGTCAGATATGACTGAGCGACTTCACTTTCCCTTTTCACTTTCATGCATTGGAGAAGGAAATGGCAGCCCACTCCAGTGTTCTTCCCTGGAGAATCCCAGGGACGGGGAGCCTGGTGGGCTGCCGTCTATGGGGTCGCACAGAGTCGGACACGACTGAAGCGACTTAGCAGCAGCAGCAGGCTCTTTGGGCTTTCCTGGTGGCTCAGTGGTATGGAAATCCACTTGCAATTCAAGAGATGCAGGTTTGATCCCCGGGTTGGGAAGATCCCCTGGAGAAGGAAATGGCTACCCACTCCAGTATTCTTGCCTGGAGAATCCCATGGACAGGGGAACCTGGCAGGCTACAGTCCATGGGGTCACAAAAGAGTCAGACATGACTTAGCGACTAAACAACAGCAAAAGTAGGCTCTTTGCTTTGCTATTTTAAAACAGGATATGACTCTAACTTTCTAAAAATATAAATGTATTTCTTTTAATTGGAGGCTAATTACTTTACAATATTGTATTGGTTTTGCCATACATTGACATGAATCTGCCATGGGTATACACGTGTTCCCCATCCTGAACCCCCCTCCCACCTCCCTCCCCATCCCATCCCTCTGGGTCATCCCAGTGCACCAGCCCCAGGCATCCTGTATCATGCATCGAACCTGGACTGGCGATTCCTTTCACATATAATATACATGTTTCAATGCCATTCTCCCAAATCATCCCACCCTCTCCCTCTCCCACAGAGTCCAAAAGACTGTTCTATACATCTGTGTCTCTTTTGCTGTCTCACATACAGGGTTATCATTACCATCTTTCTAAATTCCATATATATGGGTTAGTATACTGTATTGGTGTTTTTCTTTCTGGCTTACTTCACTCTGTATAATAGGCTCCAGTTTCACCCACCTCATTAACTTTTTTTCTGTTTAGAGTGTCCCTGGAAGTTGATTCATGTTTTCATCACAATTTCTTGTACATGGCATCTTGGCATAATGTCTTTGACTAAAAGGGATATTTTTCTAATGTCTCTAATTTAGAAACAACCAGTATGATGTTTTCCAACGTTATCTCTAAAACTGAAAATACACTTACTTAGGAAAGTAGGGATTTCTAATGAAAATGTCGACAGAATCTCATTAGCACTAAGATTTTGAACAGGCTGCCATTCAGTAAAGTAGTATTTTTGTGTCCTATAAAATACCAAACATCTGCTTGCAATGAAAGTATTTAACACCTTTTGTTTTTCTTTTTAGCGAAGCTGAATGTACCTGGGAACAAGTTTAACTTTAGATAACACAGGCAGAAAGTTTGAAACAAGGCATTTTTATTTGAAAATCATTTTGTAAGCATATTGGAAAAGAAAGTGAAGTCACTCAGTCGTGTCCATCTCTTTGCGACCCCATGGACTTTAGCTTACCAGGTTCCTTCATCCAAGGGATTTTCCAGGCAAGAATACTGGAGTGGGTTGCCATTGCCTTCTCCAGGAGATCTTCCCCAACCAGGGATTGAACCCGGATCTCCTGCCTTGTAGGCAGATGCTTTACCATCTGAGCCACCAGGGAAGCCAAGTGTATTGGAACCACAGCTCAAGTTACAAACACCATTCAAAACAGCATGGTGGCAAGATAGTCTTTAATGGTAGAGCCTGCCCTCACTTCTCAGAGCCAGCAATAGGGCTGTGAACTAAAGTTGGTTAATGAGAATAAGATAAGTGTGTGGCAAAGAAATACAGACTGATTAAATCTAAGAGGCAAATTTCATATTCAAATGGTTCACAATAAAGGCTGAGTCAGAATACAAAGCAGACTTCAAAGCCCAGGTAGACACAGAAGTAGGAATGACAAAAGGAAAGAAAGAAAAGCATGTGTTATTATTGGAACCACCTAACTTGTCTNCCATATATATGGGTTAGTATACTGTATTGGTGTTTTTCTTTCTGGCTTACTTCACTCTGTATAATAGGCTCCAGTTTCACCCACCTCATTAACTTTTTTTCTGTTTAGAGTGTCCCTGGAAGTTGATTCATGTTTTCATCACAATTTCTTGTACATGGCATCTTGGCATAATGTCTTTGACTAAAAGGGATATTTTTCTAATGTCTCTAATTTAGAAACAACCAGTATGATGTTTTCCAACGTTATCTCTAAAACTGAAAATACACTTACTTAGGAAAGTAGGGATTTCTAATGAAAATGTCGACAGAATCTCATTAGCACTAAGATTTTGAACAGGCTGCCATTCAGTAAAGTAGTATTTTTGTGTCCTATAAAATACCAAACATCTGCTTGCAATGAAAGTATTTAACACCTTTTGTTTTTCTTTTTAGCGAAGCTGAATGTACCTGGGAACAAGTTTAACTTTAGATAACACAGGCAGAAAGTTTGAAACAAGGCATTTTTATTTGAAAATCATTTTGTAAGCATATTGGAAAAGAAAGTGAAGTCACTCAGTCGTGTCCATCTCTTTGCGACCCCATGGACTTTAGCTTACCAGGTTCCTTCATCCAAGGGATTTTCCAGGCAAGAATACTGGAGTGGGTTGCCATTGCCTTCTCCAGGAGATCTTCCCCAACCAGGGATTGAACCCGGATCTCCTGCCTTGTAGGCAGATGCTTTACCATCTGAGCCACCAGGGAAGCCAAGTGTATTGGAACCACAGCTCAAGTTACAAACACCATTCAAAACAGCATGGTGGCAAGATAGTCTTTAATGGTAGAGCCTGCCCTCACTTCTCAGAGCCAGCAATAGGGCTGTGAACTAAAGTTGGTTAATGAGAATAAGATAAGTGTGTGGCAAAGAAATACAGACTGATTAAATCTAAGAGGCAAATTTCATATTCAAATGGTTCACAATAAAGGCTGAGTCAGAATACAAAGCAGACTTCAAAGCCCAGGTAGACACAGAAGTAGGAATGACAAAGGAAAGAAAGAAAAGCATGTGTTATTATTGGAACCACCTAACTTGTCTCCCAGGGCTTCCCTGGTGGCTCAGAGGTTAAAGCGTCTGCCTCCAATGCGGGAGACCTGGGTTCGATCTCTGGGTCGGGAAGATCCCCTGGAGAAGGAAATGGCAATCCACTCCAGTATTCTTGCCTGGAGAATCCCATGGACGGAACAGCCTAGTAGGTTACAGTCCACGGGGTCGCAAAGAGTCGGACACGACTGAGTGACTTTTTTTTTTTTTTTAACTTGTCTCCCTGCTTTCATCTCTTTGTTGTCATTGTGCTCATGCTGTGTTGTGTCTGACTCTTTGCGACCCCCTGGACTATAGCCCACCAGGCTCCTCTGTCCAGGGAATTCTCCATGCAAGCGTGCTGGAGTGGGCTGCCATTTTCTTCTCCAGGGGATCTTCTCAATCCAGGGATCTAACCCATGTTTCTTGCATCTCCTACATTGGCAGATGGGTTCTTTACCACTGAAAGTGAAGTTGCTCAGTCGTGTCTGACTCTTTGCGACCCTGTGGACTGTAGCCCACCAAGCTCCTCTGTCCATGGGATTCTCCAGGCAAGAATACTGGAGTGGATTGCCAGTTCTTTCTCCAGGGGATCTTCCTGACCCAGGCATCGAACCCAGGTCTCCTGCATTGCAAGCAGATGATTTAACCTCTGAGCCACCATTGAGCCACCAAGGAATTCCCTTCATGTCTTACCACCTTAACTATTTCCTACAACACCATCGAAATCCTTCCTGAAGAATATGTCAAACAATGGCTCATCCCTACTACATTCAGTGTTTCCTTGTAGTCTATCATAAAAAGTGTGAGCTTATTTAAGGTTTTTCATTATCTGAACTCAACCTACTTGCAGCCTTCTTGAATACTTCTCCTCTCCCTAGACACCCCATGTTTATGCTTTGTGTTTCTAAACTGGGAGTGGCGATGTTTGGAAATCTCTTGGAGTATGTGGGTTGTCACACTGAGTGAGGACAATATGGGTGTCTAGTATCTGGAGCAACAGATGCCAAGCACCATGTATTGAGTGAAGTAGACCCTCACCATTTAAGAACTGCCCCACCAAAAAGGCCAAAGAAACTGCAAGTTTCTAGCAAAACTGGACTGTTTTGCGTCTCCAGAAATGACTCATGCTTTCCCAGTGGTACACACATGCTTTTGTTTTTCCATCTCCTTCCTATGTTTGCCCCTTTATTCACCTTTGTGCTGTGCTATGCTTAGTCACTGAGTCGTGTCTGACTCTTTGCAGCCATGGACTGTAGCCCACCAGGCTCCTCTGTCCATTGGGATTCTCCAGGCAAGAATACTGGAGTGGGTTGCCATCCCCTCCTACAGGGGATCTTCCCAACCCACTGGTCGAACCCAGGTCTGCTGCATTGCAGGCAGATTCCTTACCATCTGAGCCACTAAGGAAACCCAAGAATACCAAAGTGGGTAGCCTATCCCTTCTCCAGGGGATCTTCCCAACCCCAAAATCAAACTGGGGTCTCTGGCACTGCAAGCAAATTCTTTACCAGCTGAACTACCAGGGAAGCCCTATTCACCTTTATTTGTCAAATTCTGAGTAATTTTCAGAGGGTGGCTTTTCCATTGCAGCTTTTCCAGATCTCCATTGAGAAGTAAATTCTACATCCTCCTTCCTAGAGTTGCTGCATGTACTGTGATATAGTAGAAAAAGTACCAACATGAGAATCAAGAAACCCCAAAATTTGGCCTGGCACTACCACTAACCAAGTATATAATAAGGAGCTTTAGTTTATTCATCAGTAAAACAAGAAAGTTAAAAAAATGAAGGGATTAACTAGACATTCCCTATGATTCCTTACCTTGCTAACTTTCTTTGGGCCCCTTATTGCATATCTCATTTTATTTTTATAACAGACTAGGACATCTTTAGATTTCTCAGCGTGGATCCTTGCACATCATATTCCTCAAATAACTGTTGAATTTACACACCTTATTCAGTCCTCTGAGTAAATTAAGAGGACTTGATTCTGCTTGTATGTTGTTGAAATGGTATAAATTTCTGGAACTTAAATGCCAGGACATGTGCGTGTGTTGGTTAAGAAAAAGGCAAGGGTCAGCTTTCTGAAGTCAATAAGACAGGGAAGAACCATGCTGAGTAATTATTTAGTTGGGAAATTATTATTCCTAAACCCATATAGAAGAGATCACAGACATTTAGGGAATGATAAAGGATGTGGTAGATTTCCTGTTTGGGGCAATGCATAGAAAAGTCTTCTCTGACAAAATAGCAATAATTAGAATATGTCACATAAGTTTATAATCCTATTGTTTGAAACAGGCTGTTTGTCTTTGAATTAGAAGTTTCATAGGCTTTGAAAGTGTTCTACTGGCGCTTGCTTTGATGCCGTAGTTCCCTTAGGGATTCTCCAGAATCTCATCCATGCGGTACAGATATGTGTTCACAGCTGTGCATCTGCAGTATGATGTATGGGCATAATGCAAAGTACCTAGTTAGTATACTCTTTCCCATGTGCAGGGTTTTTCTTAAGCCTTTCTAAAGGGTTGTCACTAAACCTGAGCATCATGGTTTGGTTTCTGTGTGGATTTCAGAACAGCCTGAACTGGTAACTTGGCAAAGCCAATCATATTATCAGCTGGTATTCCTCTCCTACTGTGACTTACATTGAAGATTTAGACACATACTGAGTCATTATTGACCAAAGTTTTTGCATTTCTTTCCTTTCTTCTCTCCCTTCTCGTTTTAAGTCATGTAAACGCACTGCTTAATTGTCATGACATCCAGGATTGTTTTTCACCCAAGGTTGATCATGTACCTGGAGACAAAAAGGAGAGTTGGGCTTTGAGCACCTCTTCTTTCTATCCCAGTTTTAATTAATGATCTTTTTAATCCATGAGGCACATGTTTTCTCCATTTCTACCTATGAACAGAAAAAACAGCCCTTTCTGCACATTGTAACCCATGCTTTAGAAAGGAAATGCTAGAGTCAGGATTCAGTCTAGGCATTTTGGCTCTTGAGTATACGCTCTTGATCATCAGCCTACACTGGATAGCTGAGATTTGTTGTTGTTGTTATCAGCGACTCAGTTGTGTCCAACCCTTTGTGACCCCGTGAACTGCAGCATGTCAGGCTTCCCTGTTCTTCACCATCTCCCAGAGCCTGCTCAAACTCATGTCCATTGAATTGGTGATGCCATCCAGCTATCTCATCCTCTGTCATCCCTATCTCCCAGCATCAGGGTCTTTTCCAGTGAGTCGGCTCTTCACATAAGGTGGCCAAAGTATTGGAGCTTTAGCTTCAGCATCAGTCCCTCCAAAGTGTATTCAGGATTGACTTCCTGTAGGATTAACTGGTTTGATTTCCTTGCAGTCCAAGGGACTCTTAAGAGTCTTCTCCAGCACCACAGTTCAAAAGCATCAATTCTTCGGTGCTTAGCTTTCTTCACAGTCCAACTCTCACATCCATACATGACCACTGGAAAAACCATAGCTTTGACTAGACAAACCTTTGTTGACAAAGTAATGTCTCTGCTTTTTAATATGCTGTCCAGGTTTGTCATAATTTTTCTTCTAAAGAGCAAGTGTCTTTTAATTTCATGGCTGCAGTCACCATCTGCTGTGATTTTGGAGCCCAAGAATATTGGGCTGTTACCATTGTTTTCCCATCTATTTGCCATTAGGTGATGGGACTGGATGCCCTGATCTTCGGTATTTGAATGTTGAGTTTTTATCCAGCTTTTTCACTCTCTTCTTTCACCTTCATCAAGAGGCTCTTTAGTTCCTCTTCACTTTCTGCCATAAGGGTGGTGTCATCTGCATATTTCAGGTTATTGATATTTCTCTCTGAAAACTTCATTCCAGCTTGTGCTTCATCCAGCCCAGCATTTTGCATGATATACTCTGCATATAAGTTAAATAAGCAGGATCACAATATAAAGCCTTGACATACTCCATTCCCAGTTTTGAACCAGTCAGTTGTTCCATGTCTGGTTCGAGCTGTTGCTTCTCGACCTGCATACAAGTTCCTTAGGAGGAAAGTCAGGTGGTCTGGTATTCCCATCTCTTGAAAAATTTCCACAGTTTGTTGTGATCCACACAGTCAAAGGTTTAGTGTAGTCAATGAAGCAAAAGTAAATGTTTTCTGGAATTCTCTAGTTTTCTCTATGATCTAACGGATGTTGGCAATTTGATCTCTGGTTCCTCTGCCTTTTCTAAATCCAGCTTGAATATCTGGAGGTTCTCAGTTCATGTACTATTGAAGTCTGGCTTGGAGAATTTTGAACATTACTTTGCTAGCATGTGAGATGAGTGCAATTGTGTGGTAGATTGAACATTCATTGGCACTGCCTTTCTTTGGGACTGGGATGAAAAATTTTCCAGTTATTTGGCCACTGCTGAGTTTTCCAAATTTGCTGGCATATTGAGTGTAGCACATTTACAGTATCATCTTTCAGGATTTGAAATAGCTCAGCTGGAATGCCATCACCTCTACTAGCTTTGTTTGTAGTAATGCTTCCTAAGGCCTACTTGACTTCGGACTCCAGGATGTCTGGCTCTAGATGGGTGATCACACCATCGTGGCTATCTGATTCATGAAGATCTTTTTTGTAGAGTTCTTCTGTGTATTCTTGCCACCTCTTCTTAATATCTTCTGCTTCTGTTAGTTATATACTGTTTTTGTCCTTTATTGTGCCCAACTTTGTGTGAAATGTTCCTTTGGTATCTCTAATTTTCTTGAAGAGATCTCTAGTCTTTCCCATTCTATTGTTTTCCTCTATTTCTTTGCATTGTTCAGTTAGGAAGGCTTTCTTATCTCTCCTTGCTATTCTTTGGAACTCTGTATTCAGATGGGTATATCTTTCCCTTTCTCTTTTGCCTTTCACTTCTCTTCTTTCCTCAGCTATTTGTAAGGCCTCCTTAGACAACCATCTTGCCTTTTTACATTTCTTTTTCTTGGGGATGATTTTGGTCACCACCTCCTGTACAGTGTTACAAACCTCTATCCATAGTTCTTCAGGCACTCTATCAGATCTTATCCCTTAAGTTTTGGGGGATCCAAACAGGTGAACTAAAAGGCAAGACTCTGGTCCTCTAGTCTGTTTTAAACTGCTGTACCCCTACTTTATTGCATGTATTTAATTTTAGTGTGAGTTGTTAGGTGAAGAAAGAATTCCTTTGCTAACAATGTAGACGACTACTAACAGATACGCACTTCAGGGAGGTCTTAAACCTAGGCCTGCTGGGAAGAGAGTGTTGTTGGCAAAGTGAATCATGAAAGTAGATTTTTTATTTATTCATCCTTGCAGGAAACATGTCAAATATGTACTGAGTTGGTTTTAGTTATTTGCTACCTTATAGGTGAGCAGGTAGATAACTGGCCAAAGTCTCCTGAATGATAAGGAAGGGCCAAGAGTTCATGTACACTCGTGGCTGATTCATGTCAATGTATAGCAAAATGAATACAGTATTGTAAAGCAAAACAAACTAAAAAATAAAAATTAATTAAAAAGCAAAAAAAAAAAAAAGAAAATGACAAAGGATGGCTTACATAAAGGACTAAATGGGTTTATCATCTTAGTAAGCTGATATCATTGACAGTAAGGCACTTTTTAGGCCCTTGACGATTAAGGGAGCTTACCCCTCGACTGCTGATGGGGCTGAATTTCTTGCTCTGTATACCTGCCATCTGTGTATAGTAAGTTGTGCTTTTTATGTACATCACTGGAACTCATATCATGTCCCTATTTGTATTGGGCATGTTTATTTTAACCCTGATACCGTTGCATTTCAAGATAAGAGGTGCAAAAGTTGATAAGGTATGTGATGAGAAGATACTTGTAATTTAAAATCCTGACTCTAGTGTCAATGCCAAGAATCAAAGAAGGCTTTTGCCAGAGCCAAAAATGCTAGGAGGCCTCATTACAGCTGGAGCACTGTTTTAACCAGAGGAGTCATTATGATTCTCTTGGTCCTTTGACTCCGTAGAATTACAATATTTCATCTCATAGAACACAGTCCTCCTTACTTTTATATTAATGTTAATTAGGGATTTGGAAAAGATTGTTGTACTTTCGAATCTTAGTAAGCTGATATCATTGACAGTAAGGCACTTTTTAGGCCCTTGACGATTAAGGGAGCTTACCCCTCGACTGCTGATGGGGCTGAATTTCTTGCTCTGTATACCTGCCATCTGTGTATAGTAAGTTGTGCTTTTTATGTACATCACTGGAACTCATATCATGTCCCTATTTGTATTGGGCATGTTTATTTTAACCCTGATACCGTTGCATTTCAAGATAAGAGGTGCAAAAGTTGATAAGGTATGTGATGAGAAGATACTTGTAATTTAAAATCCTGACTCTAGTGTCAATGCCAAGAATCAAAGAAGGCTTTTGCCAGAGCCAAAAATGCTAGGAGGCCTCATTACAGCTGGAGCACTGTTTTAACCAGAGGAGTCATTATGATTCTCTTGGTCCTTTGACTCCGTAGAATTACAATATTTCATCTCATAGAACACAGTCCTCCTTACTTTTATATTAATGTTAATTAGGGATTTGGAAAAGATTGTTGTACTTTCGTTTGTATGGTAAGTTGAATTTCAGTGATGGCTCAGACGGTAAAGCGTCTGTCTACAATGCGGGAGACCTGGGTTCGATCCCTGGGTCAGGAAGATCCCCTGGAGAAGCAAATGGCAATCCACTCCAGTACTGTTGCCTGGAAAATCCCATAGACAGAGGAGCTTGGTAGGCTACAGTCCATAGTGTCGCAAACAGTTGGACACGACTGAGCGACTTCACTCATCACTCACTCACAGGAATGAAGATTTCTGAAATGTCTGAATAACTCATTTGAAGATTGTCCTGCACTGTAAATTTTAAGGAAAGTGTTTTCACAGTTGCATGTATATTTAGAGCTTCTTGTTTTAAAATTATATATTTACTTACTTATTATTTTTATTTGTTCACACCAGGTCTTAGTTGGGGCATGTGGGATCTAGTTCCCTGACCAGGGATCGAACCTGGGCCCCCTGCATTGGGAATATGGAGTCTTAGCCACTGGACCACCAGGGAAGTCCCTATAGTTTAATCTATTTTTTAATACCTATGGAACAAGAACAATATTCCCATGGTCACTGCTTCTTTCTACTATGTCTTGAGGTTTCTCCTTGTTGAAAATGCTGCATCCTTGAGGAACAGATCTCCTAAATTTAATGTTTAAACTCAGGCTGTAATCAGTGGAGATTTATGCCTACACACTTTCTGTTTTACCAACTATATCTCTCCTCCAGCAGAGTGTCAGTCCCAGGGATGTTGGGCAGAAGCCCCATAGAGGGTGGCCCCTGTGTTATTTATCAGTGTATAGGCTGCATAATAAAGTATATGTGATAATTGATTCACTCTGCATCAGCCTTTGAGGACTGATAACTCAATTAGCATGTCAGATACTGACTATATCTCTTTCAAAAAATCCTCAAAGGTGATTTTGTATTTTGTATTAGATAAGGTGTGAGAGGTGTTTTGGTGTTGTTTATATTTCATTAAAAGTTCTTATTTCCCTTGACTATTCACAGCTGAAGCAGCAGTGTCACCTTAAAAGCTGGGTTTCTTCCTTCTTTTAAATCTGTGTGTTTTAAGCAAGAATGATGATATTTTGAAGCAAGCAGATAAAGAAATAAGAATTTGAAAGCCTAGCTGAAATAGTTTTGATTCCAAGTCCTCAGCTGAGAAAAAAGTGTGTGTTCAGTTGATTGGCAGAGTTGTATGTGCTCAGTACCAGAGATATCTGGATTGGAGGAGGCGTCAGAAGGGTGATGAGGGAAAGTCTGGCCCAGGTGTAGGTCATAATTTTAAGAGAGTAGTCTACAAATGATTTTGAAAGGGCATAATGACCAGAAAAAATTTTGAGTGCACATGTCTCTGCAAACATGCTGTGCATAAAATAAAACGTACACACACAAAAATATTATGGGCATTTAATATTTTTCCCTTCTCCTTTTGGATCCTTTTTATAACCATAGAGTAAAGATACTCTACTTTGAAAACCAGTCATTTCGGATTTGGACTTTTTGTGACCTTAGGCATATCTCTGATATGATCTGGACCTCAGTTTTTTCACATAAGAGAAATGGACTAATTAAAGTGCAATTTCAAGTTTCATTTTATGTTTATTGTTTGAAAATGTTTTTCCTAGTGTATTCCCATGGACTTTAGTCATTTTTCTGGATGAGGTTTTAGTTGCTGCTTTGGTTGCATTTTGAGCCAGAACATTACTGAACAATGGAGACCTTATTGTTGTTCCAATTAGAAGTCCTCCAATAATGTGTTCACAATTGTATTTGTATGCCTAGTTATTTTAACATGGTCAAAATCCAATTTACTGAGTTATATTTGTTTGCCCTGTGTCCTATCTTTATTTCTACTCAGTCTCTTCCCTCTGTTCCTTGTTAAACCACTTACAGATGCTCATGGATAAAGTGGTTTATAACAGTGGAAATTTATTTTGTTCAGATTTAAAGCTCTTATATGAAAGACATTTGAATCACTAAAATTCAAAAAAATAAAGTTATCAAATATTTGGTTAAGTGTTTATTGGGTGATGATAGATGCTGTCTTATTAAGACGATCTGTGCTTTCGCAGACATGTTTGTAACATCCATTTTTACTACAGTTGCTACATATATACAGCACAGAGAAATATAATTCTTTGCCTACAAAATGCTTTATAAATATTAAATGTTCTTTTCTAAGACCATATGAAACCATATCCTCTGGACTGTAGAACAATAAGCAATCTTATGCATGTTTCAATATTTAAATCAAGGTAAGGCTATTTATTTTATTGTGTAAATTACTAGGTTATTTTGTAGTAGATGTGAGTTTGTAAAACCAACCCCTGCCCTTCACTTGTCCATTATGAAGGCTTTGTAAAAACACTTGTGTACGGTGGGAGATACAGTTTTCCAGTCTTTGAGGTGTGGAAGATACACAAGTTTATAGATTTCAGAAAATTTGACTTAGTGTGTGTGGTCCCCCCTTTCTCATATCCATATTATAATGTTGTTATAATGCACTTCCATTCAGCTGTTTTAATTTGCAGTAATGTGTTTTCTTAATTGAATTCTTAGATACTTTTAATTTGTGTATATAAATTTGAAATTGTTTATTTTGCCATTCAGTGTTCATTCACCATTTTTTGTCACCATGCTTTCATATACTCTTTGTATATCACTTCTTCCTACTGTCAGCCATGTGCTGACAGTAGGCACACAATCTAGGTCTAAGCCAACTAGAGTCTTGCATTCCCCTAAGCATCAATTATATTATTTGTTCAGGAATGGGCATGTGAATCAAATAGATCAAAAGAGATGCAATGAGATTTTCACGGGCACTTCTAGGAAAGAGGACCTAGCTCTTGCCTATGGACTTAGAATTATGTGAATGTAAGTTTTGGAGTTGCTATAAGCAGATTATTACCATGACAGACAAATCTGAAATGGATGAAAGACAGGATCAGGTCAAGGAATGAGACATTAGATCTTGGATACTTGCTTGAGCCATCAATACAGACTGTCTGCTTGAAATCTTTTTGTTATTTGATCCAGTAAGTTTTTTGTTGTTGTTGTTGTTGTTGTTGTTGTTCAAGTCACTTAAGAGTTCTATTTTCTGTCACTTGCACCTAAAAGCATCTAGTTGACCATTCATGCCCAACCCAAGTAGCAGACTTTATATAGCTACTCACAGTGCCAAATCTTTTCAGTATGACTTGAGAGGTGGTGAGGGGAAAAGTGGAGAAGAGAAAGAGGAACATGTTTAAGACCTCTGGCTGAATTAGCAGAATAGGTTAAAATTAGGCATATATATTTTTCTTTTTACATAGCAATTTATTTCACAGTTATTTAGTGATGAGAAATTCAAGACACTGTTCATTCAGTGCTGGGCATTTAGAGTTGAAAGATGACTCAAATCTGGAGTTTATAAAGTAATGGGGAGATTAGTACTGAAGCCACAAGACAGTGACTTCAGCACAAGGAATACTTACTAGGGTAATAGATGGATGGCAAGAGACATCTAACGAAAATAAGAAATATGAACTCTGCTCTGTAATCTGAATACCAGGTAGCTAAGTGGAGGAGGCTATGCAAAGGAAATAATACAAAGTATGCTCTTTAGGAGTTCCTGAGCTTTGAGTGTCATAGATAGCTACTGGCACTGGTGATAAGGATTTATATTGGAAGAAAGTTTGACTAATTAGCATGACTAATTTGGACTCTTGGGTTCCTGAGACAATAATTAAAGGGCTGATGCTCCTATTTAGAAATGATGCCAGCAATCAGATCTGGGTCAGAATGATAGAGTGGAATTTAGCTTCTCCTTGGGCTTCTCTTGCTTCTATCACCAGTCACATCCATAACTGGGTATTGTTTTTGCTTTGGCTCTATCCCTTCATTCTGTCTGGAATTATTTCGCCACTGATCTCCAGTAGCATATTGGGCACCTAATGACCTGGGGAGTTTCTCTTTTGCTATCCTATCATTTTGCCTTTTCATACTGTTCATGGGGTTCTCAAGGCAAGAATACTGAAGTGGCTGTGAAAAGAAGAGAAGCGAAAAGCAAAGGAGAAAAGAAAAGATATAAGCATCTGAATGCAGAGTTCCAAAGAATAGCAAGAAGAGATAAGAAAGCCTTCTTCAGCAATCAATGCAAAGAAATAGAGGAAAAGAACAGAATGGGAAAGACTAGAGATCTCTTCAAGAAAATTAGAGATACCAA
>SJXQ01011420.1:234908-253000 GCA_006408695.1 Aepyceros melampus
AGTATATTCAAAAGCAGAGACATTACTTTGCTGACTAAGGTCCGTCTAGTCAAGGCTATGGTTTTTCCTGTGGTCATGTATGGATGTGAGAGTTGGACTGTGAAGAAGGCTGAGCGCCGAAGAATTGATGCTTTTGAACTGTGGTGTTGGAGAAGACTCTTGAGAGTCCCTCGGACTGCAAGGAGGTCCAACCAGTCCATTCTGAAGGAGATCAACCCTGGGATTTCTTTGGAAGGAATGATGCTGAAACTGAAGCTCCAGTAGTTTGGCCACCTCATGCGAAGAGTTGACTCATTGGAAAAGACCCTGATGCTGGGAGGGATTGGGGGCAGGAGGAGAAAGGGACGACCGAGGATGAGATGGCTGGATGGCATCATGGACTCAATGGACGTGAGTCTGAGTGAACTCTGGGAGTTGGTGATGGACAGGGAGGCCTGGCGTACTGTGATTCATGGGGTCACAAAGAGTCGGACACGACTGCGCGAATGAACTGAACTGAACTGGGCTTCTCTGGTAGCTCAGCTGGTAAAGAATCTACCTGCAATGCAGGAGACCCTGGTTTGATTCCTGAATAGGGAAGATCCCCTGGAGAAGGTAAGATAGGCTGTTCACCCCAGTACTCTTGGGATACCTTGGTGGTTCAGATGGTAAAGAATCTGCCTGCAATGTGGGAGACCTGGGTTCAATCCTTGGGTTGGGATGATCCCCTGGAGGAGGACATGGCAACCCACTCCAGTATTCTTGCCTGGAGAATCCCCATGGTCAGAGGAGCCTCGCAAGCTGCAGTCCATGGGGTGGCAAAGAGTTGGACCAGACTGAATGACTAAGCACAGCACAGCACTGGAATGTGAACCACAATACCTGAATGTGTATTTGTGCCTCTAGCAGAACGTCATTTCAGCGCAGGAAATATACCATAGAGGTGATGTCTGCCCCAAAGGAGGGTAAAATTTGAAATGGCCCCTTTGATAGGCAGAAGGATGGAATTAAGGAAGCAAAATTGATAAATTTGACTGAGAAAATTTTACTTATTTTATTGATGTGACTAGATAGCTATCTTATTTGCAAGTCATGGGTATTTGTGTTGTGCAAAACAGAAAGCAAATGAAAGTATGTACTTTGGCTAGGGAATGGACAAGTATCTTTAAAATGTTTAGGCATGGAATACAGTAATCAGCTAGCTTTCTCTTCTGATAAAATATGGTGTCTCATTTCTCTCTCTCATCATGCTGTATTATATTTTTAAGGCACTAAAGAATGCCTTTCCTCCTCATGAAGAAATATCAAGGTTTTTTGTTTGTTTTGTTTTTTAATCAGTCATACTAGGAATTTTACAAACTCCCTACTGCCAGTCTTCCTACTCCATCATTGTGTTGTTAGTTAAATGGCTTTAATGTGCGCTGAGTGTCAGCAGTCTTCTAGGTGCCCGGAGGAAGAAAAGCTCTGCCTGAGCATTCATTCTAAATTAAGCATAAAGGTTAGCATTCAATTGTGAAAATATTCAAATTGTATTTTTGAGCTACCCTTCCTTCCATCTTAAAGCTGCTTTCCAAAAGCTGAGTATTAATACTACCCAGAGTATTTGCAAGTCATGGGTATTTGGTACAGACTACTTACAATCAGGGTCAATAATACTTTAGAAAAGAAAAAAGACAGCTTATAGATGTAGATGATCAAATCATATGTGGCAGTTAAAATACACAGGGGAGCTGTGTTTGGGAATTTTAAAATGTTTAAATCAAAAGGCACATAAAAATAGTAATAGGAAAATATAGCTTGTCGTGGCTCATAGGCTATGGAGGTGTGCCACAATTTGGAAAATCTCCCATTTAAAAAATTTAAACTTAATTTTAAAAATGGAGTGATTAGTGCCATCACCAAGGGGTTTATTTAAGGAAGATGTGTTAAAATATGTAATGCATTTTCTACTTTAAGTGTTGGCTTTTGTAGATTGGAGTTGGATAGCCAGGAAACAAAAATCAAGTATTTAACATGAATATCAAATGAGAAATGTAGAGGGACCATCCATACAATTATAATTTATAAACACACCAAATAATTTACAATGAGAAAAGTATCTACATATGAGGACACACTAGTGTTTTGAATGCTATGGAAGGGAATCTGTGTATCTGTAATAGCAAAAGACATAACATTCTATCATAATTACCCTACGTAATTCAAGGAAGTGGCATTAGGTGAAACAGTTGATGAATACAGGAAAGGGGGCAGAGGAGGAGAGAGACGGAGAGAGAAAGAAATGGAGAAAGGAAGAGGGGAAAAGGGGTGAGGGAGAAGAGGGCAAGGAGGAAAGAGGCCTTAGAAAATAATTTGGTCAATTACAGTAAAGGATATGTGGGGAAGGTTGGTATGCTGAGATGGGAAATGTGCCACTATTTGGCCACCACGTAGACTTAGAGCAAGAGCTATTCTCACTAGAGTCCACTCATTCCCTTGCTTTTGACATCTTGTTCATTCATTCATTTATTCTTACCTGTATTCCTTTATTCATTCACTGAATGTATGTTTGCTGAGCAATTATGATGCAGAAGCATATGATACTTAAAGAAGAAAGGAGACAATTGGGGGAAAGTGAATCTTCAGGGCACAAAGTTGGGGGACTCCTTACAATAGTGAATCTGGAGTGAGTGAATCTGTGCTATTTAGCAAGAGAGAGCTAAGCTTTCAGCAGATTCTTGCAATCTTCCGAGTGTACTCACACATCCTGAAAGGCTCATTAGGAAACAATGCTTCTGAATGCTAAACTGGGAAATGGGGAAAATGTGGTTACTCTCTTGGCTTTGAAATCAAGTTAGTTGACTAACCTTGGGCCCACTTGTAAACTTTCTGGACCTCAGTCTCCTTGTCTACAAAAGAGGATGATTCTTAATGCTGCTTGCCCTATCCTCACATGGATGAACTCGGGATTAATTAGATTAAGAAGTGACCAGTGAAGCACATTAAAACTCCTCAGAGGGTGGTACCAAATGAGCAGGACAAATAACAATTCAAATGTCAGCTATAGAGCTATAATTGGGGTTCGTTTTAAATGGGTCACTTTGTGAAATCCAGGGCAAATGATATTTTATGAAAGTAAACAGTGTCATTTATATAGTTTTAAGTTTTAAAAACAAGATAGTATAGACAGTTCACATGTATCTTGCACCCAATTTCCATTATTGTTCACATCTTACATTGGTATGGTATATTTGTAGGGTATATTGATGAATCAATATTCACATATACATTAACATTAAATAGACTTTCCAGATGGTGCCAGTGGTAAAGAATCTGCCTGCCAGTGCAGGAGACATAGGTCCGATTCCTGAGTCGGGAAGGTCCCCTGGAGTAGGAAATGGCAACCCACTCGAGTATTCTTGCTTGGAAAATTCCATGGACAGAGGAGCTGTGAGCTACAGTCCATGGGGTCACACAGAGTCAGACAGGACTGAACACACACACAGACACACACGACACACACACACACACAACATTAAGTAAATTTTGTATGTTATTTAGATTGCCTTATTTTTTTACCTAATGCCCTTTTCTCTGTTCCAAAATATCATATCCAGTATATTGTATTACAGTTACTTGTGGTGTCTAGTTAGGCTTCTCTTGATTTATTGGTTTTGGAAACTTTCCTTATTTTTATAGCCCTGATATTTTAAAAATTGTAAAGTGTACATAACATAAAATTTACCATCTTAACCATTTTTAAGTGTATAGCTCAGTAGCGTTAAGTACACTTTCATTGTTGTACAGCCGTCGATACTATCCTTCTCAGGAATTCTTTTCATCTTGCAAAACTGAAACACCATACTCACTGAACACTTAACACCCCATCCTCCCCGCCACCAGTGCCTGGCAACCACCATTCTACTTACTGTCTCTCGTGAATTTGACTACTCTAGGTACCTCATATAAGTGGAACCCTACAGTGTTTATCCTTTTGTGACTGGCTTATTGCACTTAACATAATGTCTTCAGGGTTCATCTGTGTTGTAGAAAGTATGAGAATCTCCTTCCTTTTTATGTTGAATATTATCCCAATGTGTAGTAGACTGTACCACATTTTGCTTATCCATTCTTCTATCAATGGACACTTGAGTTGTTTCTACTCCTTGGCTATTGTGAATAATGCTGGTGTGAACATGGGTATAGAGATCTCTCTTTGAGTCCCTTCTTTCAGTTCTTTGGGGTGTATACCAAGAAGGGAAATTTCCAGATCATGTGGTAATTCTATTTTTAATTTTTGAGGAACCTCCATACTGTTTTCAACAGTAGCTGCACTGTTTTACATTCCCACCAGCAGTGTACAAGGGTTCCCTTTTCTCCACAACATTGCCAAAAATTGTTTCCTGCTTTTTAAAAAATATATAATAGCCACCTAATGAGTGTGAGGTAATACTTGATTTGTGTTTCCTTAATTAGTGATGCTAAGCATCTTTTCATGTTCTTGTTGACCATTTGTACATCTTTGAAGAAATAGCCTTCAAGTTTTTTTTCTTCCCTATTTTATAATCAGATTGTTATTGTCATTGACTTGTGGGAGGTTTTAATCTGGATATTAACCCCTTGTCAAATATATGATTTCAATAGTTTTTCTCATTCTGTTAATTGTTGAAAATGCCAATTTTAAAGACTTGCAAATTACTTTGACATAGGTACACAACGAATTAGACATTTTAGTTTTTTAACCAGATTTTCAAGTATATCACCTAATTGTTAATGCCTCCTACTTATTAACCCCCTACACTCAACTTAGAATGCCTTGGAGAACTTTGAATGCAGAAAAGAATTGCTGTCAAACCCATAGACACCCCAAAACTCACTACAGGACACTTCATTGCACTCCAGAGAGAAGAGATACAGCTCCACCCACCAGAAGATAGACGTGAGCTTCCATAACCAGGAAACCTTGACAAGCCACTAGTCCAACCCCACTCACAGGGAACAGCCTCCACAATAAAGAGGAAACACAAACTTCCAGCCTATAGAAAGGCCACCCCAAATAGCAATCTAAACAAATTGAAAAAGCAGAGAAATATTCAGCAGGTAAAGGAACACAATAAATGCCCACCAAAACAAACAAAAGAGGAGGAGATGGGGAGTATACCTTAAAACAGAATTCAGAATAATGATAGTGAAGATGACCCCAAATCTTGAAAACAAAATGGAGTTACAGATAATAGACTAGTGACAAGGATTGACAAGATGCAAGAAATGTCTAATAAGGATGTAGAAGAAATAAAAAAGTGAATCAATAATAAATAATGCAATTACTGAGATCAAAAGCAATCAGGAGGGAACCAACAGTAGAATGACTGAGGCAGAAGAAATAAGTGAGATGGAAGATAGATTGGTGGAAATAAATGAAGCAGAGAGGAAAAAAGAATTAAATAGAGACAACCTCAGAGACAATGTTAAATGCCCCAACATTCCAATCATAGGAGTCCCAGAAGAAGGAGACAAAAAGAAAGGGCATGAGAAAATACTTCAGGAGATAATAGTTGAAACTTCCCAAAAATGCAGAAGGAAATAGTCACCCAAGTCCAAGAAACCCAGAGAGTCCCAAACAGGATAAACCCAAGGCAAAACACACCAAGACACATATTAATCAAATTAATGAAGATCAAACACAAAAAATAAATATTAAAAGCAGCAAGGGAAAAACAACATAACACACAAGGTGATTCCCATAAGGATAACAGCTGATCTTTCAATGGAAACTTCAGGCCAGAAGGGAATGGCAGAACATACTTAAAGTGATGAAAGAGGAAAACCTACAGCCCAGATTACTATATCCAGCAAGGATCTCATTCAAATATGAAGGAGAAATCAAAAGATTTACAGACAAGCAAAAGCTGAGAGAATTCAGCACCACCAAACCAGCTCTTCAACAAATGCTAAAGGATCTTCTCTAGACAGGAAACACAGAAAGGTGTATACACTCAAACCCAAAGCAACAAAGTAAATGGCAATGGGATCATATTTATCAATAATTACCTTAAATGTAAATGGGTTGAATGCCCCAGCCAAAAAACAAAGACTGGCTGAATGGATTCAAAACAAGACCCCTATATATGCTGTCTAAAACAGACCCACCTCAAACCAAGGGACACATACAGACTGAAAGTGAAGAGCTGGAAAAAGATATTTCATGCAAATGGAGACCAAAAGAAAGCAGGAGTAGCAATACTCATATCAGATAAAATAGACTTCAAAATAAAGGCCGTGAAAAGAGACAAAGAAGGAAACTACATAATGATCAAAGGATCAATCCAAGAAGAAGATATAACAATTATAAATATACATGCACCCAACACAGGAGCACCACAATATGTAAAGCAAATGCTAACAAGTATGAAAGGAGAAATTAACAGTAACACAATAATAGTGAGTGACTTTAATACCCCACTCACACCTATGGATAGATCAACCAAGCTGCAAATTAACAAGGAAACACAAACTTTAAATGATACAATGGACCAGTTAGACCTAATTAATATCTATAGGACCTTTCACCCCAAAGCAAGAATTTCACCTTTTTCTCAAGTGCACATGGAACCTTCTCCAGGATAGATCACATTCTGGGCCATAAATGTAGCCTTGGTAAATTCAAAAAATTGACATCATTTCAAGCATCCTTGCTAATCACAATATGGTAAGATTATATGTCAACTACAGGAAGAAAAAAAACTATTAAAAATACAACCATATGGAGGCTAAACAACACACTTCTGAATAACCAGCAAATCACAAAAAAAATCAAAATATGCATAGAAATGAATGAAAATGAAAACATGGCAACCCAAAACCTATCAGATTCAGTAAAAGGAGTGCTAAGGGTAAGGTTCATAGCAATACAAGCTTTCCTTAAGAACCAAGAAAAAAATCAAGTAAATAACCTAACTTTACACCTAAAGCAACTAGAAAAAGAAGAAATGAAGAATCTCAGGTTAGTAGAAGGAAAGAAATAAAAATTAGGGTAGAAATAAATGAAAAAGAAACAAAGGAGACTTTAGCCAAAATCAACAAGACTAAAAGCTGGTTCTCTGAGAAGATAAATAAAATAGACAGATCATTAGCCAGAATCATCAAGAAAAAAAGGGAGAAGAATCAAATCAGCAAAATTAGAAATGAAAATGGAGAAATCACAATGGACAACACAGAAATACAACAGATCATAAGAGACTACTATCAGCAACTATATGCCAATAAAATGGACAACTTGGAAGAAATGGACGAATTCTTTGAAATGTATAACCTTCCAAAACTGAACCATGAAGAAATGGAAAATGTTAACAGATTCATCACAAGCATGAGAATTGAAACTGTAACAAAAATCTTCCAACAAACAAAAGCCCAGGACCAGATGACTTCACAGGTGAATTCTACCAAAAATTTAGAGAAGCATTAACACCTATCCTACTCAAACTCTTCCAGAAAGTTGCAGAGGAAGGTAAACTCCCAAACTCATTCTATGAGGCCACCATCACCCTGATACCAAAACCAGACAAAGATGCCACAAAAAAGACAACTACAAGCCAATATCACGATGAACATAGATGCAAAAATCCTTAACAAAATTCTAGCAAACAGAATCCAACAACATATTAAAAAGATCATATATCATAACCAAGTGGGCTTTATCCCAGCAATGCAAGGAGTTTTCTTTCTTTTAAAGAAAAATTATTATTTTTTTACTTTACAATATTGTATTGGTTTTGCCACACATCAACATGAATCTACCATGGGTGTACACTTGTTCCCAATCCCGAACCCCTGTCCCATCTCTTTCCCTCTACACCATCCCTCTGGGTCATCCCAGTGCACCATCCCCAAGCATCCTGCACCCTGCATCGAACCTAGACTGGCGATTCATTTCTTATGTGATATGATACATGTTTCAATGCCATTCTCCCAAATCAATATTTGCAAATCAATCAATGTGACATACCACATTAACAAATTGAAAGATAAAAACTATATGATTATCTCAATAATGCAGAGAAAGCCTTTGACAAAATTCAACATCCATTTATGAAAAATACCCTCCAGAAAGCAGACATAGATGGAACATACCTCAACAAAATAAAAGCCATATATGATAAACCCACAGGAAATATTATCCTCAATGGTGAAAAAATGAAAGCATTTCCCCTAAAGTCACAAACAAGACAAGGGTGCCCATTCTCACCACTACTATTCAACATAGTTTTGGAAGTTTTAGCCATGGCAATCAGAGCAGAAAAAGAAATAAAGGAATGCAGATTGGAAAAGAAGTAAAACTCTCACTGTTTGCAGATGACATGATCCTCTACATAGAAAACCCTAAAGACTCCACCAGAAAATTACTAGAGCTAATCAATGAATATAGTAAAGTTGCAGGATATGAAATTAACACACAGAAATCCCTTGCATTCCTATATACTAACAATGAGAAAACAGAGAAAGAGACAATCCCATTCACCATTGCAATGAAAAAAATAAAATATTTAGGAATATATCTACCTAAAGAAACAAAAGACCTATATATAGAAAACTAAAAAACACTGCTGAAATCTTGAGAAAGAAGATGGAACTGGAGGAATCAACCCGCCTGACTTCAGGCTCTACTACAAAGCCACAGTCATCAAGACAGTATGGTACTGGCACAAAGACAGAAATATAGAATAACAGAATAAAATAGAAAGCCCAGAGCTAAATCCACACACCTATGGACACCTTATCTTTGACAAAGGAGGCCAGAATATACCATGGATTAAAGACAATCTCTTTAACAAGTGGTGCTGGGAAAACTGGTCAACCACTTGTAAAAGAATGAAACTAGAATACTTTCTAATACCATACACAAAAATAAACTCAAAATGGATTAAAGATCTAAACGTAAGACCAGAAACAATAAAACTCCTAGAAGAGAACATAGGCAAAACACACTCTGACATAAATCACAGCAGGATCCTCTATGACCCACCTCCAAGAATACTGGAAATAAAAGTAAAAATAAACAAATGGGATCTAATTAAGATTAACGGTTCTGCACAACAAAGGAAACTATAAGCAAGGTGAAAAGACAGCCTTCGGAATGGGAGAAAATAATAGCAAATGAAGCAACTGACAACTAATCTCAAAAATATACAAGCAGCTCCTGCAGCTCAATACCAGAAAAATAAATGACCCAAAGAAAAAATGGGCCAAAGAACTAAACAGACATTTTTCCAAAGAAGACATAGAGATGGCTAACAAACACATGAAAAGATGCTCAGTTCAGTTCAGTTGAGTCGTTCAGTCGTGTCCGACTCTTTGTGACCCCATGAATCGTAGCACACCAGGCCTCCCTGTCCATCACCAACTCCTGGAGTTTACCCAAACTCATTTCCATCGAGTCGGTGATGCCATCCAGCCAACTCATTCTCTGTCGTCCCCTTCTCCTCCTGTCCCCAATCC
The DNA here is from genome assembly GCA_006408695.1 of Aepyceros melampus. Taxonomy (NCBI): domain Eukaryota; kingdom Metazoa; phylum Chordata; class Mammalia; order Artiodactyla; family Bovidae; genus Aepyceros; species Aepyceros melampus. Next base: position 244,362 of record SJXQ01011420.1, read on the forward strand.
CTCCCAGCATCAGGGTCTGTTCCAACAAGTCAACTCTTTGCATGAGGTGACCAAAGTATTGGAGTTTCAGCTTCAGAAGCACTCATTATCAGAGAAATGCAAAGCAAAACCACAGTGAGGTACCATCTCATGCCGGTCAGAATGGCTGCTACAAAAAGTCTACAAACAATAAATGCTGGAGAGGTTATGGAGAAAAGGGAACCCTCTTACACTGTTGGTGAGGATGCACACTAGTACAGCCACTATGGAGAACAGTGTGGAGATTCCTTAAAAAACTGGAAATAGAACTGCCTTATGACCCAGCAAACCTACTGCTGGGCATACACACCGAGGAAACCAGAATTGAAAGAGACACATGCACCCCAATGTTCATTGCAGCACTCTTTCTAATAGCCAGGACATGGAAGCAACCTAGATGTCCATCAACAGAGGAATGGATAAGAAAGCTGTGGTACATATACACAATGAAGTATTACTCAGCCATAAAATAATACATTTGAATCAGTTCTAATGAGGTGGATGAAACGAGCTATTATACAGAGTGAAGTAAGTCAGAAAGAAAAACACCAATACAGTATACTAACACATATATATGGAATTTAGAGAGGTGGTAACAATGGCCTTATATGTGAGACAGCAAAAGAGACACAGATATAAATAAAAGACTTTTGGGAGCAGGCAAGGGTAGGATGATTTGAGAGAATAGCATTGAGGCATGTATATTACCATATGTGATATTGATCACCAGTCCAGGTTCAATGCATAAGGTAGGGCATTCATGGCCGCTGCACTGGGATGACCCTGAGGGATGGGATGGTGAGGGAGGTGGGAGGGGGGTTCAGGGTGTGGGACACATGTACACCCATGGCTGATTTATGTCAATGTATAGCAAAAACCAGCACAATATTGTGAAGTAATTAGCCTCCAATTAAATAAATTTAAAAAAAAAAAGAAAAGACTTGCTATGCAATGAAAAGAAACAAAAAGGAAGACTAAATGAATTAAAGAAATCTCACAGTGGCTATTGTTCAAGAGACCTTCAATCCAATACAAAGTAAGATTTTTCTTGGATTTACAAAATGTTTCCTTCAAAAATATAACACTTTCACTAGCCAATTAAAATTGATTTTATTCACTGAAAGGGTAGTCTGTTGTTACCTTTCCTAAAAGTTATTTCCTCTTCATGAACAGAAGGGACTCAGTGCCTTTAAACTAAGTTTAAATTTTCCATATGTCTTCACAGGAAAGAAATTTGTCCCTGTGAAGCAGAGGCAAGCAGCCCTGGAACAAATGGATACTATTGAGTGTCCTTAGAGGTGATTAGTATAACCCTTCACCATTCCAATGCACAATACTTCTTCTGTAGTGCTAGTCACTCAGTTGTGTCTGACTCTTTGCAACCCCATGGACTGTAGCCTATCAGACTCCTCTGTCCATGGGACTTTCCAGGCAAGAATACTGGATGTATCTTCCCAACCCAGGGATCAAACACAGGTCTTCCACATTGCAGGCAGATCCTTTACCGCCTGAGCCAGGGGAACTCTTTTTTTTTTTTTTTTTTTTTCTATACCTTTACTCAAACTGTTTACTCTTTTGGGTTTCCATTGATTTTTTTCTCCTCTCTTTTTAGAGGATGAAACTACTCCACTGATGTATTAAAGTACTAGTTGGAAGAACGAGGCTTGGACCTATAGCTCATAATTCCAACTTGGTAGTAGGCCTTCTTTCAAAGGATAGAAGTGTGCGTTTTTGTTTGTTTGTTTGTTTGTTTTGTTTTGTTTTACAGAATTTGAAGATCATAAGAAGAATTATCGAGGAACTTTCAACTTCCCTTCTGGGGACCATTTATTGGTTCTGAGCACATGTGCTTGGACACAGTGAGAGCAACATCCCCACACTGATCAGAGTGATGTGTGTCTTTAGGACGCAACCAGCCTCTTCAGCACTGAGGGTCCATATCAGATATAATTGGGACTAGCGGGGCTAAGTCACAGGAAAGAAAGGAAGGAATGGATAGGAAAGAGGTGTGTAAAATGGAAAGTGGTAGGGTTTGGTCAATGATGATGGATTCACATAGTGTCCAGAGCACCATACTTGCTCAGAATTTTTAGACTAATGAAGCCAAACACAGTTCCTGGTGCTGTGTATATAATACCTCATTTAATCTTTTCAACAACCCAATGATGTAGGTACTGTATTATCACCCTCATTTAACAAAGGAAAGAACTAGACATAGGGAGGTTGCTTGAGCTGACAAAGATTACATGGGAAAACATAGGGATCTGGCTAAATTTTCTGACCCCATAAGTCTTCCTAGTACGAACCCAACTTTAGTTGTTGTTTTTGTGTTTTTTTTTTTTTTTTCTTAATAGTGAGCAGAGGATGATAATGTGAAGGCAAAAAAGTATTCTGTGTGACATGACAGAGAAAAGGTGAGTGTGGGGACATACGGCACCAGAAGGAAAACTAGGATTGGGAGAAAGGGAGAAGAGTTAGATGGAAGTTAAAGGGACCCCTGAAAGAAAATGTTTGGGCCCTTATGTCTTGATGACTCTTATATCTTCTTCAGTATGAGCAAAGACTAACTGAAAACAGTACAAAAATGATTTTTCAGTTTGAAATAAGAATAAATGTGTTCTTCTTCTAATGACTATAGGTTAAGATAGATGTAAAGAGGTTCATAGGCCAGGAAACAAAGTCATATAGGATCTTATAGATAGAAATCAAAAACTTTATGAACGTCATGAGAAACAATATTTGCTCATGCTTTCCTGGCACATCCCAGGACTGCTTACTTTACATTATTTCTGGGGAAAACTTAACCCACTTTATGTGTATCCAACTGTTTGGACAATTGCCAGTGATAGTTTTAACAAGTCACTGCCAGTATGAGAAATCCAGATATGGTGCTCATGCCTCTGCAATCACAGGACACAGCTCAAGCCAGAGGTTGTAGTTTTGGTATCTCTCTGTGACCAAAGCAAGGCCCCATATGTAGAGACTTAGTAAACCACTTCCCAGAATGACTAGGAAGAGGATAACTATTTCAAGTTTGGTGGTGGTATAATATTGTTTAGGCTTTGTGGGTTGCTGTGGTCCAACAAGTCTCACCAGGCAATTCTTTTGTATTTTTATTCCAGTGTTTCTCTTAATACCACTTCATTACTAAGAATTTATATTCTTTTTTTAAATTTTATTTATTTGTTTATTGAAGGATATTGCTTTACAGAATTTTGTTGTTTTCTGTCAAAGCTCAACATGAATCAGCCTAGGGTATACATATATCCCCTCCCTTTCAAACCCCTCTACCACATCTCCTTCCCCATCCCACCCCTCTAGGTTGATACAGAGCCCCTGTTTGAGTTTCCTGAACCATACAGCAAATTCCCGTTGGCTATCTCTTTTACATATGGTAATATATATTCTTTATTTTTAACTGAAGTTAATGTATCAGTTTCAGGTGTTCACTATAGTGATTCAACATTTATATACATCAGGAATTGATCGACATGGTCAATCTAATAACCATCTTTCCCCATACAAAGTTATTACAGTATTATTGACTATATTCCCTATGCACTATGATAAATACCATAACTTAGTCATTCAATAGCTAGAAGTTTGTACCACTTAATCCCCTTCACTTCACACCACTCCCCACCGCACTGCTCAGTGACCACCAATTTTGTTCTTTGTATCTATGAGTCTGTTTCTGTTTTGTTTTGTGTTTTAGATTCCAAGTTTAAGTGAAATCATGCAGTATTTGTCCTTGTCTGACTTATTTCGCATAGCATAATACCCTTTAGGTTTATCCATGTTTTCACAGAAGACATGATTTAATTATTTCATGTCTGAGTAATATCCTATTACATATATTTTTTTCAGTTATGAATACATTTTCTTCAATTTTTCGGTCAAATTGAGCTGTTTATATGTTTGTATGTGCTTCTCATATCTTCTTTATCCATCTTTATTGATACACACTTAGGTTGTTTCCATATCTCAGCTATTGTAAGTAATACTGCAGTAAACATAGGGGTATATGTATCTTTTCAAATGTTTTTTTTCATTTTCTTCAGATAACTATCCATAAGAAGAATGGCTGTATTATATGTTTGTTCTATTTTTAATTTTTGGAGAGATTGTCATACTGTTTCCCATAGTGGCTTCACTAATTTAATTTCCAGCAACAATGCGTGACAGTAAGCCCTGAAACCATAAAACTCCTAGAAGAAAATAAGGGAGTACACTTATTGACATTGGTCTTAGCAATAATTTTGGGCCTTTCTCTTCAGACAAGGGCAAGAGATGCGAAAATAAACAAATGGGACTACATCAAACTAAAAAGCTTTTGCACAGCAAAGGAAACCATCACCAAAACAAAAAAAGGAAACCTACTGAATGGGAGAAGTTATTTGCAAATGATACATTTGGTAAGGGGTTAATATCCAAAATACATTGAAAACACATAATTCAATATAAAAAAATCTGATTTAAAAATGGGCAGAGGACCTGAATATAGAATTTTTCCAAAGACACACAGATGGCCAATTGATATGTGAAAAGATGCTCAACCTCACTGTTCATCAGGGAAATTCAAATCACAGCCACAGTGAGTTATGATCTCACAGTGGTCAGAATGGCTATTTTTAAATTGATAATGACAACAGAAACAAGTGTTATTAAGGATGTGGAGAAAAGGGAGCTCTGAGTCTTGGTATTCTTTCCCCCTCTTTGCTTCTCGGCAGCACCCCCTGGCGTTGGAAATTGGCAGAAAGCAAAGGTAATCAAGTCGTCTCAGTCCTAGCTGAACAACACATTCCTACTTTTTTCTCTTCGCTGTGAATTTTGCATCCTGACAAGGGGCTGATGTTTGGAGGAGCAGATTTCTCTTTGGTTGCTCCTCTGGTAAGCTTTTGTCTCCCAGGTATTTTGGAAGCCATTTACCTGTGTGCTAATTTCTGGCCACCTAAAAAGGTCAGTTCTTATCTGCATATGCCGTGGAATCCTATTTGGTTTGAAAAAAATTGCTTATGCCTTTGCAGATTCTTTCCCTAACAAATTTCTATGGAACAAAACTTCCACATTATTTGCATCGTGTCCCAGTGAAATGTGGTCTTTCGAACTGTTTCCCAATAATAACACAAAAAGTTTAGGAAAGTTTAAAGCACAGCTGTCTCTACTTAGAGATTTTGTTAGCTAGATAGACTCCCATGTGTTAATTTAATTGACAGAATTTATTTCATTTTTCCATTTTATTGACCATTGTTTACATAGCTATAGGTAACATTTATTGGTCTGAACAATTAAAAGGAAACAGACATGGCATTGAGTGCTTTACATTTGTTTTCTTTCTAATACTCTCAGTACATTATTAGTACCATTTTACAGATGAAGCAATCGAGTGTGTAAGTGAAGCAATCAGCATGTTTAAGTGACTCACTTAAAGGTCTACAGCTAGTAATGTGGAAGCTGAGATTCAGAATCAGCCTGACTCTAGAGCAGTTTTTTATTTTAAAAAAGTCACTGATATTACTTAGGATGTAGACTTAAGTATTATAACAAACAGCAAAATACAGTGGTTTAAATGATGTAGCAATGGCTTTCTCTCTGATTGTTTTAGGATAAGGCACCTCTGCTCCAGGAAATATCTTAGGGAACCCGGTTCTCCCTGTCTTATGCCTCCATCTTGACCTTGGATGTCCCCCATCTGCACAGTCTCACCTGCATTACTGTTGCATCTGCATTCCAGTCCATGGGAAGGCGGAAAGAGAGGGTGTAGAGATCAAGTATTATATCTAAAGATGTGAATCAGAAGGTGAATAGGTGACTTTTGCTTATATCCTTTTATCTACTCACATAGCAAGACCTAGTTATAAGGGACACTGGGAAATTAAACTCTAACTTGGTAGGCATATATCTATTCAGAACTGAGTAGGGTTATAGTACTAAAATGAAGACAAAGAAAATGAAAGAAAACATTTCAAGGGACCAACCAGCAGTCTGCCACAGCACTATAATGATCCTTCTAGTATATACCAAGTCAGGTGGATGGTGGCAATATGAGATTATCCTTTGTAAAGGAGAGAATATTGTAAGTGTTAGGTTAAGGATGGGGAGCTTTATAAATATAGCAATTGTGTTGACTTTTATATTCATGCTACTATTCAGTGGTTTTTATAATCCTTCTTGAGAAGTTAGGTTTAGAGGACGTTATTTTAGCATTTATGTCATAGTCAAAGTTTTGCTTTGTCTTTAGCAATTTTTCTATTGTTTATCTATTTAATATTGACAACCTAACTATCAATTCAATCACTTTCTTTAGACTCTAATTCTTATAAGTATGTATTAGTTTCACTTTTTTTTTTTTTTTTTGGTTTTGTCATCTTACTCCATTGGAAAGAAGAACTTTGACTCCTGGAATATTAGTGATGCTTTTGATAAAATCATTCTCAGATTTACTCATTTCTATATCTCAGTGTATATAAGTGTACAGGCTGGTAGTTGCCAAAGTAAAGGGTTAAGAATAGGCTCCATGAATTTATAGCAGCCCTTTTTGAGGTCTATATGTGAATGGTATATGAATTACTTCTCATAGTAGCCACAGAGGCTATGGATTCAGATATGATAATTGATCTCACAGACAAGTATGTGATAAAGAGGTTGCTAGGAGGAAGAGTAGCTCTTCTGGTCTTCCTTGAGGAAAATTTCAACCTGGGAATGAAAATTTCCTCCGCAGCTTGGTACAAGTGCAAGTAATTCTTCCAGAGAATTTTTAAAAGCTGTTCAGGAAGTGTGGATTATGTAGGAAAATAGAAAATTGGCATAAAGTAGTAGAAAATGTTTCTCTGTATGAATTCTCATTTAAGTGTTAATGTGAATGGGTAGGCACGTAGATGAGTTATAGAGTCTGACATGAGGAGAAATGAGTTGATAAATTTGGCAGACATTCCTCTTGTTTTCCAGAACTTTCTAAACCTTCAAATTCAACTTTTTCTCTGGAGAAAGATTGCTGAAAGTGACTAATCATTAGATGGGGGAGCCAACTCAGTTGTCCAGGTGTGTATCTATAAACCGAAGTCAACTGACTCTTTTATTTATTTTTTTTTTTGTCCAAAGGGACCAGAAGGTATTCTGCTTGCATGCTTCCCCATTCATATCAGGATTAATTTGCATTTATCACATTATAGCTTAAATGTCAAGGCAACCTATTTAATTGGCAATGGTCCCTATTGAACTTTTCACTTATTCTGAAAACTTGGCTGCTGGTGGCTGTTTTTATGAGGTGTTTGGTGTTTTATTTTGCTTAAATCTGTTTTTATTGTCAGAAGATGCATTATGTCTACCGGAATTTCTCCTGTTCAGTGTACAAGTTATCTCCACCATGACAGCTCTGTATCTTCAATGTCAGATACCCTGCTCCCAAGTCATACTAGATTTACGCATTCTATTATACTTCTATTGAACAGCTCTTAATCTGCTCTGAGGAAAACATGCTACAACCAGCAAATTTTATCCCCTTGAATTTAATGGGAACCCTTCTTGGCAAGGGTAGACAACTGGATTAGAAACATTCCAACTACATCTGGCCAATTTAGGAAAGATTTTGACTGGTTAACCCTGTAAAAGCCAAACTCTGGTTGATACGGTAATATTATTATAATACCCAAATTCTAACACTATTCTATCTACTGATTTTCCCCTTCTTCCCACTGACAGTAGTTCCCGGAAACATTGCCTAATATAATCTCTGTTTTAATTACTGGAAGGTGGATTTTGTTTACAGTGGAATTTCATACTGAAATTGGATGAAAAGTTACAAATGTAATTCCTAGCATATGTGCATGCATGCTCAGCCATGTCTGACTCCTTGCGACCCCTGAACTATAGCCCACCAGCCTCCTCTGCCCATGGGCTTTCCCAGGCAAGAATCATGCCGTGGGTAACCATTTCCTTCTCCAGGGGATCCTCCTGACCCAGGGATCAAATCTGCCTCTCCTGCCTTGACAGGTGAATTCTTGACCACTGAGCCACCTGGGAATTCCCTAGCATAATTTTGCTTCATTAATCTTATATTGATTATATTTAAAAGGAGGTGTCTTTCGTTGTGGTACTCTTGGTTTCATTCAATAGTGGGCTGCATTACAGTGGGTTTGTTCAGACTTTATTGAATGATTCTACCTCTAGAGAGGCATATTTGACCTTAAGAAGGTAGAGGGCAGTGTTTTCTTCTATAGCTTGCATTCCGAGGTATGTAATGACTGATGGTAAGAGCAGTTCATCTTCCTAATTGCTGCTTCTCTTCTAAGGCAGTGTGAGTGAGAAGTGCAAGGTTATGAGGACAGAGACAGCTGTTAGTCTACTAGTTTGTACAAAATGAATAATAGTAATGCCTGCCTGAGTTGTGGTGATGATGAAATGAATATACAGGTTGCAAAATATGCTTAAAATGTGGTTAATAATAGTGGAAGCCTGTGAAGAGGAGGTAAACTCTGGCTATGGATTATCCACACATCACCTTTCCTGTGGTCTCTGATTTTTCTTTCTCTCCTCTTCTAACTTCCTTCCCCTTCTCTCTCTCTCTCTCTCTTCCCCACCCCTTCCCCTCCCCCTATCCCTGCCTCCTGTCCCTTCCTCCC
>SJXQ01011420.1:253188-270804 GCA_006408695.1 Aepyceros melampus
CCATTGCTCTCTCCCTCCTCTCCTCTCTTCTGCCCACCTCCTTCCCTCAGGCTTTCTCTCTGTCCTCAGTCCTCTGGAAATTGTCTCTCCCTTTTTCATACATGTGCAGGGACATTAACTCATCTCATCTTATTCCAGAGTTATCTAGTACTTCTGTTATGTCTTCTTTGATATCTTTAACCAGTGGGCATCTCTAAAAAGCTACAATTGTGCTCAGAAATCTCTTATCACTGAAGATCCCCAGGAGGGCTAAGCGCAGGTATCAGAGCAGAGACAGAAGGAGAAACTGTAAAAGAGGAAAAGGACCAAAACTGGAAAATCAAAATTTACGTTGACAAGACAACCTATTTATTAAGAATGTCTTCTGTGTCCGGTACTATGCTATAAATGGAAAAGTGCTCTGAACTAAGGATTATCTTTTTCTTGAAGTGGTGTTTTAGACTTAAAAATTAGGTATTAACTTCTTCATAATATAAAAAAAATCCTTAGATGAGTTCCATTATAATTAAAACTACCAAGTATGACATTCCTGCACTAATTAAGCCTATGTTGATAGTTTCTCTAGAATGGGAATAGAATTGGACTATTTAAATTACTGTAAAATAGTTGGGCTTCAAATGTTGGGTCCTGAGTCCTGTCTTTCTTCTTCTTCTTCTTCTTCCTTTTGCACTCATTGTCTATCTTTGCATTTGCCTTTAGTTTCACAGCCCTTACTCCTTTTTTTTCCCCTAGCAAAGCCCCACTGTTAGTGTTTTTAATGCCACTGACTTTACAAAGGGGCTTTCCAGGTGGCACAGTGGTAAAGATTTTGCCTGCCAATGTAGAAGATGTAAAAGATGTGGGTTTGATCTCTTGGTTGGGAAGATTCACGGGAGTAGGAAATTGCAACCCACTTCAATATTCTTGCCTGCAAGATCCCATGGACAGAAGAGCCTGGCTGGTGACAGACCATGGGGTTGCAAAGAGTTGGGCATGACTGAGCAACTGAGCAGCACAGCACAGACTTTACAAGATATACGTTCTGTAGCTCAGGAGACCTACCTTGGTGCAGCTACTATAGCACTTACCTCTTATCTCTTTTAAAAGGAAAGATGAACCTGAGCAGCAGCTCTGGTGAAGCAAACTACTCAGAAGCTGGCTTGATGTTATCTCTGAGGGAGCTTTGCTTAGTTTGCAGAAGCAAATGTCATGCATGCCTCCATGTAGCTTAGTGTGATTTGTCACTTGGGATTCTCAGGCATTTGATATGAGGCCTTGACTAGCTGAGCTCCTCATCAGAATGCACTGTAATTTGTCCACTTCAAACCTACCAGGAGCAGAGGACATTTACTTTGACATCTGCTTTTTGGAAGCAGTCCATTAATACTGCACTTGACTTGTCAGGGTCTTAATGAAAATCTTTTCTCTTAGATCTTTTATCTACAATAAGATGGCCTGATTCAAGGTCAGTGACAACCCTTAGCTAATTTTTTTTCTTTTCCCTTTTGACAGTCACCATATTCCCCTGCCTATTTCTATTCCACAGAGCTTTTCTCCTCGGGCACCAGTGACTATAGTGACAAGGTTGGGGTGGGGCCAATCCTATTGATCTCCCAGGACTTTGCTCTCACTCAGAGGTGCCTAAGCTCCCCAGTGATCTCATGTCCTCTGCTCCTTCTCTTATCCATATCTGTTCCAGCTGCTTCCAAAGCCCAAGGTAGATGCCCTGGTATAGTTATAACCCACCATGTGCCAGATGCTATGCTAGCTATTGTGCCTATATCCACTTAATCCAAATACTACTACTGTGGAGGAGGTAGAAACTGAGGTTCTGAGGGGTTAAGCAGCTTGCCCAATGTCACATGGCTAGATTATGTAGAATCTAAGGTTGATAGTAGCTTAAAATTTTAATCCTTCCTATGGTTTTCAGGCCACACACAATTTACTGGGCTTTGTTTTGTGATTGCAACTATGCTGGACATTTGTGGTAAAGACAAAAATACGGTGCCTTTACTTGTAAGCATAATATATACTAGGGGAGAGAGACAAACAAATGAAATATCATAAAATAAGGGTAACAATAGGGAAATATATGGCACTTTGGAAACCCCAAGCTGGGGTACTTAACTCAGCCTAGGTTAAGTTATCTCACAGAGTGAGAATCTTCATTCATATTCAGTCATTCTCTCCCTCTCCCTGCCTGCCCTCTCACTTTCTCTTTCACACTTATAACCTGTATCTCTAGATTAGATAAGTCTTCTTTGTCCTTTTATACTTCCTTTGCATATCTCTGTAACAGCACTGTTTTTTTTTTTTTTTTTTCATTTTATCCATTCACTTAACAACAGTTCTTTGAGCACCCATTCTATACCAGGCACTGTTTTAGGCACCGGGAACAGAGCAGTGAAAAAAAGTTCTACTCGCTTGGACTTGACCTTATAATTAGTATACTGAGAAGAAACCAATATAAAAATGGATATAGAATAAAATGTCAGCTGGTGAAAGAGATTTTTACCCCCAAATGATAGAGTAATCAATCTGACTGGTAATCAGTTAAGACTGGTATCTTCTACCAGCTAGGGTCTCGGTAAGATTTTAGACATCAGTATGCAGTTTGGGGTGATTTATAAAGAAGGAAAGCCTGGGCATCATAGCTTGTTTGATCTTAAATGAGAAAAATTCAGCGAAGTTAGATATTTTCTCTGCTTCGATATACAACCAGCCTTTTCCTTAGGAGACAAAGACCCTAGTTCTACTTCTGTTTTTCAGAGAGACCTTGGGTAAGTAGCTTGGGCAAAAGCTTCTGTAAGCCTCCCTTTTGGAAGAACATTATGGATAAAGCCTGGAACATTTCTCTGAGAGATTTTGGACCAAATAGTGTACATGGCAACAGAAAAGGACATTTGATTCAGCATCCATTATTTGCAAAGTGTTCTCAACCTACCCGCTGAGAGAGAAGCATTATTTTCTTCTAAAAGCAGATAGTGGGGAAAATAGCAGGTATTTGATGATGCTTTCTGAATATTTGAGGTTTTGTGGTATATTGACTCACTGTGGTTTTGAGGTAAACATTATCAGGAGCTTTCATCAGTCTGAGATTTTTTCCCTAGGCAGATGAGACCCCCGCCACCTCCAACTTACAAGGCCTTACTTAAGTAATGGAAGAGGCATGTATATGGATCAGTGATTTTCATTAATATCATCATCATAACCATCATTTACAATCTTGGGAAGAGCCTGGGGTTTTAATGTTAGACAATCCTGCATTTGATACCGGTCCTTGACAGTCACTATTGTGCCATTAGTTGAGGTAGGGGGCCCATCTGAGTTTCAAGTCCCTCCTCTATAAAATAATGATAGTAATAGTTTCTTTATACTATTGTGGGGATTAAAAGAGACAAGGTATGTGAATTTACATGGTACAGAGTAGGTGGCTCTATAGATGTTGACTCTTTTTGCAGATCTTCTTTAGATGTCCTTCCCATTCTCACCGTAGGAAGTGAAATTATTTTTCAGTTGAGTCTGATTTTAATTAATGTATTTACTAGTTATTATCTTCTATCTTTAGCTTATATGTGCATTTGTTACTGGCCTGTGGTAAAAAGTATTGGAAAGGAGGACCATCAATAATTAGATTATTGATTTGTGGAATGAAATGGAAGAAAAAATACCCACGCAAGCTGCATTCATCTGTTGGTTACAAATATCTCAATGGTGACTATAAAGGAGAAATACGCCTTTTGATCTGCAATGTGATTTTGGCATATGACTCTGGTAATCTAATTTTCAAGACCCCCGTGTGAAATTAAAGTCTGAAAGGTACCATTTCTAATTGCAATTAAAACAAGCAAACAGAACTAAAATATCTAAGATGCTGTGATTGTAAGCTTATATTTACTTGTCACTAGTTTATATGGCCATGGGGGCTTTTGTTTGCAAAGTCTTTCCCTTAAGAGCTGAGGTTAAACAAGTGAGTGGCATGAGTTATAAATGAATTGAAAATTGCCTTCTGTTCTAGCCCAATGCAACGGTCTGTGTTTTGTAATGAGCCCTAGTTGGCAAGGTAACTCATGTCACCAGGAGAAGCTCTCTACAGACTGCTCCATTTGCACTGCTGTCTGAAGGACACAACAGGAAAGCTGACATTCTGCAAAATTTTTATGGTATTGCACACATGCAGTGATCTCACCTATCAGACTGTAATTCAATAATAAATACAAAAACCTCTTGTTTAAATAATTCTAGGGTTGTGACTCAATTTGACCAAAGCCAGGAGAGTTAACACTAACACTGGGATATTAACACCCAGGGAGCAGGTTGATGAGGGGACAAAAAAGATGGACATTGGGAGGAGAGTCTCTATTCATGATGAAGCGTTCATCTGCACGGCTATTTGTTTGGAAGGCTTTGGTCTTTGCCATATGGCTTAATGCACTTCTTTCCCCTTAGTGTCTCTATTCTGTATGCTGTTACCTTCCTTTTAAAAGAGAGGCAACAATGAATAAAGAGTGACCAGAGTCACTACATTAATTTTGTTGCAGTGAACAGGAGCCTACCTTATGCAAAAGGCTCTGCCCTTTGCCCTCAGAATCATGAATGGCTAAAAGGAAGTCAGTAAGACAGAGGTCAGTTGGGGAATGGAAGGAGTCTTTGAACAATTTTTCACAAGGAAGACTGCTTTATTGTTTTCTGCTATAAAAGCGATGTACTCATGCTAAAATCTTCAAATAGTACAGAAAGGTACAAAGAAGGCTTTAAAACTGCAAAAATCACCTATTATAATCCCTTCCTCCACACATCAGAGTTAACATCTGTTAACTTTGTGATAAATCTCCGTCTCCCTCTGTTATCTTGAAAAAATGGGTTGTTTATTTTGATCAAGATAAATTTCTAGAAATGTAATTCACATTTTAACAACTTGTGATTCCTCCATAAAAAATGGCCCTTCACAAGACAGGGCTAATTAACAATGTGTGAAAGTGCCGAAGGAAGCCAGTGGTCTCCATGTATTGAGTAATTGCCATATGCCAGGCACTGCTTTCAGCCTTGTGTGTGCATTAAATCAACTAATCCTCACAATAACCCCATTAGATGGGTTTTACTAGCATCTCATGGAAACTGAGGAGAAGGCATGGCACCCCACTCCAGTACTCTTGCCTAGAAAATCCCATGGATGGAGGAACCTGGGTGGCTGCAGTCCTTGGGGTCGCACAGAGTCGGACACGACTGAAGTGACTTAGCAGCAAGGCTGGTCATGAGGTTGAACCAGAAAATTGAATCAGGCTTTGGTATATGAGAAAGGAATAGCTTCCCTCCTCTGTCTTCTCTGTCCCTCTCTCTCTTTTAACAGCAAGACCCAGCGAGAAAGAGCCACTGAAGGAACAAATAAGGATGCTAGTGGGTAAGCAAAGAGCTGAGGGGTCTGATATAGCTATGAAACTTCAAATTTAGGAGTTCTAGGGAAAGATGTCTTTGCATTTTGTTTGTTACTAAATAAACCAAACAGAACTTTCTATCCAAAGCTGAGCTTCATGAGTTGAAATGGAACCAATGAGGAGAAGAAAAATAGACACACTTATACTTCTGCATGTGTGCAAACACAGTCGTGCATGCACACACACACACACACACAGAGTTATGTACTTGGAAAAGAGAAAACCTGTTTGGCTCTGAATCTTATGTATTCTTTATTCTTCCTCAAGCCAGAATACCAGGAAGAATAGCCATCTTTATCACACGAAGCACTCCTACAATTGTTCCAGCATTAAACTGGAGTAGGTATTTCACACATTCATAAACCCAGTGCTGGATAGAGAATTGAAGGTGTCTCGTTATACTCTGCCAGCACTTTTGATGAGGTAACAGAACATGTGAGTAATTCTGTGACTTTAGGCTAGTCATTTCCTCTTTCTGGGCCTCCGTTGTTTTTTTCTCTAAAAGGAAGCTATGAGACTAAATCAAATCTGAGGGTCCTTTGAAATCTAAGAACCTACCAGTCCCTCACTGGTCTGACTTTGAGTTTTTCTCCTGGACCTCTCTTGTTTTTTTCTTTTTCATGTCCTCTCAAGATTGCCTAGCCTTGTCTAGTGTTGCTAGAAATTGTTCTGTGGAAGGCTTTGAATGATAAAACAGTGAAGCACTTCATAGTCTATCATCGGGAACCATTGCGCTCCTGTGATCCTAGAAGAGAGCTGATCATAGTATTTTTGAATTTTCATTTTACAGAGAACTTTCAGTAAGATTGTTAGAGTTTCTCATTTTTACAAGAGTGATTAGGACACAGAGATATTAAGTGATGTCTTTCCCAGTCACTTATCTAATCAGTAGCAGGAACAGGATAGAACCAAGATCTCTGAAACCCTAAATAGGGTTTCCCAAAGTCTATTACTCTTGAATCAAGTCTCTCAATATATTCTGGTTGGGGATGGGAAGATGGGAAGGAAAAATCTGAAGACAGATAAGTTTGGGAAATGAGCCCTGTCTAGGGAATTCATAGGCACACTTTATAAGCTTTGTTTTACTAAGTTTCTTAAATACATGAATAGCAGTCATGATGTGATATTGATAATAGTAGTTTCCACTTATTGAATCTTTACTGTGTATGCCAGGTGCTATCCCAAGTCCTCATATAAAGTGACATGCTTAATATTCATGAAAACCCCATGAGAGTTTTCACCATCCCCATTTTTTTTTTTTGAAAGATAATTTGCTCACGGTCACACAGTAGTGTGGGACAGAGCTGGGATTTCAACCAAAGTATATTGGTTCCAGAGGCTTGGCTCTAAAATCAGTATGCTCAGCTTACCTCAGAATTTTTGTATTCAATACCCTATTAACATCTTGTGGAATCAGTTTTCTTTAAGCACATCTGTCTTAATCTGTTCAGGAAGAAGTCTGTTTGCTATAACAAAATATCACTGACTGAGTAGCTTATAAATGACTGAAATTTATTGCTCACAGTTCTGGAGGCTGGAGAATCCAAGAACAAGGTACAAGCCTAGTAGCATTTTGGTGTGGGTTCTTTTCTGATTCATAGCTGGGACCTTCCTGTTGTGTCCTCATGTAGTAGAAGGGGAAAGGAATCTCTCTGGATCCCTTTTTATATAAAGGTATTGATACTAATTCCATTCACGAGGACTCCTCTTTAGTGACCTGATCGCCTCCCCAGGGCCCCGGTTCTAATACCATCACATTGGGTGTTAGGATTTCAATATATGAATTTTGGAGAGATACAAACATTCAGGCCATAGCAATATGGGTTAGGAAATACTGCTCTAGAATTATTTCCAGTGTGTATGGTGAAATGAGGTTAGATACATATTATAGAATTCTTGAATAGTAGAGCTGGAATGGATATTAGAGATCAGCTCACTTGGCAGAGGAGAACTCTGGGTCCAGGGGAGAAAGTCTCTAGTTCTAGGTGTGTGGCAGCTGGAATAGGACCGAGGGGTCCTGATTCCTAATTCCCAATTCGGTGGCATTTGTTTACTAGAAATCTTTGGACAGTGGAATAGCAAGTTTTAGGCTTTTTCAATCAGGAATTTGAGGGCCACGTGTATTATCCATCCTCATCCCTGAGCTTATAGAAAGTGACACTGAGACACAAGGGGTACAGAGGAGCAGCTGGGTACCTGGAGGGAAAGGCAGCCATTTGTGCAAGGTGATGTGAAGATCTGACCCCTAGTGTCTCCAAAACAAATAGGCATTAAGTACATTTTTGTTGCATATGGGAACACACTGCTAATATTATTACAGTGTTTTATGGCTTTCAGAGTACGTTCATAGCCAGTTTTAGTGGTATGATAGGAGAAGCAGATCAAAGGTACATAGACAGTGGATCGTGGGGCTAAGGCCAGGGGAATTGTATCAGTGAAAACAGAGAAGAGGGTGGCTGATAGTTGTGGAGGTTAAGAGAAGAGTCTGGGCATTAATAGAATAAAATTGGTGATCTGGAGCATGGCCCTGGAAATCAACTGGCTTAATCTTCATTTTAATTTATTTAGAGGATATCTCTAAACTTCTGTAAAGAGAAAGGAAAATTTTTAGGGACTTTAAGTGTCAGGGGCCTTTTAAATTGATTTCCATTCATCAGTGAAGAGAATTTGCTTTAATAAATACCCAAGAGAAGCAAGACCATAAAGTAACTGTCACTAAACCAAACTCATATTATTTCTCCCAGTCAAAATTCGTTAAAAATTGAAAGCTTATTATCCCATTACATGCTGGCATTGTTAAGACCTTGGTCCTTTATTCAGGGTGATTGGAAGTCATATTTTACATTTTACATTTTCTAGCTAGGGGACTGAGGCCATGATGGTAATATGCGCTGTTAAGGTGAACTTCTGGGTTCTTGAGTGGCTTAAGCTATCTGCTGCCATCATTTTCATATGTAGTTTTGCTTTTTATTTATTATTCTGGTTGGGCGTGAACTTAATGGTTTGTTTCCTCCATAAGGCCCATTGAGAGACTGAGAATCTGCTTTTCTGCTTCTAAACCCTAAATTTCAGGAGGACAAAAAGAAAAAGATAAACAAGGAAAATAAATAAATTCAGGAGGACGGGAGAGCAGGGTCTGTGCCAGTCCCCTCGACCATTATGTCTCCAGTGTATATAGCACAGGAGCTGCAACACAGTGTTGAAGAAGGGAGCATTGTGTTTGTTGTTGTTCTCTAAGTCATGTCTGACTCTTTGTGACCCCATGGACTGCAGCATGCCAGGCTTCCATGTCCTTTACCATCTCCCAGAGCTTTCTCAAATTCATGTCCTGCGAGTCAGTGATGCCATCCAACCATCTCATCCTCTGTCATCCCCTTCTCCTCCTGCCCTCCATCTTTCCCAGCATCAAGGTCTTTTCCAATGAGTTGGCTTTTCCCATGGTGGGAATATATTGGAGCTCCAGCTTCAGCAACAGCTCTTCTAATGAATATTTAGAGATGATTTCCTTTAGTTTGATCTCTGCTGTTCAAGGGACTTTAAAGAGTCCACAGTTCAAAAGCATCAATTCTTCAGCACTCAGCTTTCTTTATAGTCCAACTCTCACATCCATACACGACCACTGGAAAAACCATAGTTTTGACTATACAGTCATCTGTTGGCAAAGTGTAAAGTCAATTGAACCTTAGGAAGCATTCTGTAGTGAACTGTAAATGAGTTTTAGGCAGAAAGTATGTTCTTCTTTATAGTCTACTCAAAGTAGACAATCATTGTTGATGATGCTTGTATGATAGTTGGGTTTAATTTGCAAAACCTAATCTATAGAAGCTAATTAACTGCTGTTTAGTGGCTCAGAGATTAAAGCGTCTGCCTCCAATGCGGGAGACCGGGGTTCGATCCTGGGGTCGGGAAGATCCCCTGGAGAAGGAAATGGCAACCCACTCCAGTATTCTTGCTTGGAGAATCTCATGGACTGAGGAGCCTGGTGGGCTGCAGTCCATAGGGTCACAAAGAGTCGGACACGACTGAGTGACTTGACTTGACTTTAGATTCTATAATTGGGTAGGAGACATGGTAGAAATGATAGTTTTTCTAACAAGAATCTCTTAGTGACAACACTATTAAATCAGTGAATGTCTGTTGAGTGGGAGTAGAGTGAAAGTGATGTCCTGATTTGGGTTTTCAAAACAGCAGGTATTAATTACTCTCCTTCACCACCACCATTATACAGATGAGGAAACCCAGGGTCAGTGACATACCATGAGCACCAACTGGATAATGTTACAGCTACAACTCGAAGATGAACCTGCTGTTTCCCAGTTCAGTGTTCTTGACACCACCCCTTACTGTTACCACTAATTAACAATGGGAGGATTTACCTAGGAGTTGGTAACCTGATTTCTGTGCTGGAAAATATCTCGGGGACTCTGTAAAATGTGTGATGGGCTATCAGCCATTCACCAATTTACATGTATGCCAAAGCCAGCTGTGTTCAAGAAAATACCAAGTATAAAGGTTTGACTTCATTTCCAATCTGAAAAATATTAGAAGAGAAATATGATATTTTCAGGTGTTTTCTGCCCACTTCCCATATGACAGGCAGTATAGAGTATAGGAAAGTGTAGAGAAACAGTCTGTGCTTTTCAGCAGTTTGCAGTATTCTAATGGAATAACTTGATATCTTCAGAGAACAACATACTCCAATATGGAATCCCTGAGAATGTGGCACAGTGTTTAAGTGGTGCTGGAGGTCAGGGGAGGGAGCTATCGTTAAATAAACTTGTGATGACAAGATAGTGCCTTTTAAGACCAACTTCAGTATTTTCTTTCTACTTCAACTCCTCCCTTCCCATTCACATCCCTTTTCAACAAGTTTGGTGGTGGTGGTTAATTAGGTAAGCAGAGCTCCTATCTGTACTGCTAACTCATTTTGTTGATTTCCTACCTCGTGCCTTCTCAGGGAGGAAGCCAGGTGATGGGGTTCATAATGTGATAAATATTTGGATGCCTCCATCTTGAGGATAGAGAATTTTATACATGATTTTATGGAAATAGGTTCACTTTGACAACAGTTTCAAAAAAGCATCTTGTTGTGATGTTTGTGGAGGGAATTATGCTATCATTGGAATCAAAATTTTGTTTTCATAAGTATGTGTCTTTTTGTAGGTAGTATTTCCATGAGGGACTAGGTGGCTGGAAGTGTTGATAGTGTTAAAGATTTCCCCAGTGATGGGATGGGAATTAATGCATATTTTCTCTTAGAGCTCAAAACAAGGAAAGGGCACTTAAAATAAGATGTTTTTACTTGAGTTAAAGGGTAGTTTCTCCATACTTGTGTTCCCTTTCCTCTTCTCTTCCTTTGTGTTCCCATATGAGGACTCTCTGGCTCTGCTGTAGGGTTATTTCATTGTGGACCTCCAGTTGTTGCTGGATGTAGAATGATAGTTCAAGGATTTAATGGAAACATGACTTTTATTTTCCTATTAACTCTTCTAAATGAACCTTCCACTTAGGAAAGTATAAAGTGGCTTTGTGGGAGGGTATTTGGGAGTGAGTTTCCATTCTTTGGAGTAAAATGTTTCACTATTTTGGCCTGGAGCGTGGTGGGTAGAGAGGAAAAGAAGTTCCTTTGTGCCTTCCCCAGACTGGCTTACATCAGGGTTGCATAGCACTTATTCTAGGCTGATGTAATTGAGTAAAAATAGGTTTCTTTTGACCCCAGGGGCTTCCCTGGTTTCTCAAATGGTAAATAAATGCAGGAGAATCAGATTTGATCTCTGGGTTAGGAAGACCCTCTGAAGGGAATGGCAACTCACTCCAGTATTCTTGCCGGAGAAATCCGGTGGACAGGGGAGCCTGGCAGGCTACAGTCCACAGGGTCACAAAGAGTCAGACTTGACTGAGGGACTAACACTGACCTCTGAGGCTTAGGAGCAAGTCAACTCTTGAGGGAAGAATCAGTTTCAGCAGCCTCATTGCTGAGCAGGACTGAGAAGAAACACTTTGTTTTGAAGAAAGACCTCTTCCCTCCTCCTTTTTTACTTCAAAGCTGCTTTTTCCTCACCAGTAAATCTTAATTCCTCAAAATCTGAAGCTAAGATTGCCTGTGTTTATTTTTCTTTCATAATGTACAAACCTTAGCAATAAAATGTGATGGATTGGGTTATTAGAAAAGGGAGCAACTCGGCTTTTTAGGGCCCCACCTTGAGGACTTGTTTTGTTATTTGGATTTCTCCAGAAGTATGAATTCTCCCTTTGTGAACCATTAGGTGATGGGGTACGTATAGGTTTGTCTGCTGTAAAATTACTCTGGTTACACTGGAGACTCAGATAAACTTCTGTTCTTGTGACCGGGACTTAACAGTCTCTATGAATAATTTGTGTGAACAAATTCCTCCTGTATGTATGGAACCTGCTAGAGTCTTGTGTATTTGACAAAAAGAGGATGTCATCTTCATGTCCTTGTTGAACTGAGTGGGCAAGTAACATTGAAACAGATAAACTGAAGTTCCTATGGTGGTTTCAATATCCCAGCAGATGTTTCCAACAAAAAGACCAATGAAGAAGTCTGCCTTGTATGAGAACCTTGCCAGGGAAGGTGTTTGACTGCGTTCCTCTTTTTCTCTGTATAACTGCTGACCTCAGCCAGAGATCTCACTTTTGGTAGAACAATGCTGATCCTGGCAGCATGTGTAGAGAGAACGCTAGACTGGGAATCAAGAAACCTGGTTTTCTAACATTAACTGGCTGAATAACCTTGAGCACCTTATTTCATGTTTTGTGTGTTTTATTTTCCATGTCTATGAAATGAGGGTAACAATAGCTACCCTGATAGGGATATTGTGAGAATGCACAAGGAAATGGGTGTTCTAGCATCCTCTGAGAGATATAAGAAAAAGTGGTATTCAGATTAAAAGTATTGTGGGGAAGTTGTTATTGTTTAGTGTTTTGAATAGCTTTGGGGGAACAAGCTCTTTCTTCCTCTACCCTGAGAAAAAGGAGAAAATTAATGTGAGGCAGTGTCATAGATGTTATGGAGAATCATAAGTAATAATGCAAATAAGGGAGGGCTAAGAGAGATGCTGGACCTTTCTAAAAGGGCTGAGCAGATGAAAGAAACAGCTGGCCCAAGGAGTAGCCTGGTCCCGGCTACTGGGACCCTGATTTACATGTTGTGTAGGGATGGAAAGTAAAGTGCTCCCAAGCATCCGACAAGAAAGGCTGCTTGTTATCAGAACCTCTCCATGGTGGCTCCTCCTTCCTTGTCCTAGGCAGAAAGAGTCAGCAGGGAGAACAAGTCCTCACCAAGGTGCCAGTGCTCAGGATAAAGCCAGGAATGTAAGAGCCTCCGGAAGAGGATGGTTCTTCCTATTTCTTCTCTCCCCAACAGATATGTAAAGTCTCTCCTTTTCCCATAAAGGCCAAATCCTGCTATCTAACTTGTAATTATCTCTTCAGCCCCCAAAGTAATATTTTCTACAACAGAATTGCAGTCTGCCTGGAGGAGATTGGACTTCTCTGTGAGTTGGCACAAGGCAATTTAACTTCTGTTATGAAGTAGGGTTAGATCGCTTGTGAGAGTTCTGCATCCTTGTATTTCACTTGTGTCACTGAAAGAAGGTTTAGAATGATGAAGGCAGTATTTCCCAAAATGTGTTCTGTGTAATACTAGTCTATGTAGGGGTGTGTGTGCGTATTTCTGTGTGTATGTGTGTGCATTTGTTTCAGAAAAGGTGTTACAGGACCAAATGCACTAGGAAATGCTTCATAGTATGGTTCCCTCTAGGAAATTTTGATTTATTTATTTACTTCTGGTTGTCCTGGATCTTCCTTGCTATGCATGGGCTGTCTCTAGTTGCAGCACCTGGGGGCTACCTCCAGTTGCAGTGTGTGGACTTCTTGTTGTGATGGCTTCTCTTGCTGCAGAGCACAGGCTCTAGCTACACAGGCTTCAGTACGTACCGCGGGCAGGCTCAATAGTTGTGGTTCATGGGCTACAGATTGTGGGCTCAGTAGCTGAGGTGCATGGGCTTAGTTGCTCCATGGCATGTGGAATCTTCCAAGATCAGAGATCAAACCCACATCCCCTGCATTTGTATGAAGATTCTTATCCACTGGACCACCAGGGAAGTACCCCTCTAAGAAATTTACCACACATGTAAGGATAGTGAAAACTCTGAGAAACCTAATGATAAAGGCATTTGTTTCACTTTGCTTAACCCAGAATTTCATAAACTTATTTCCTTTTGAGAGTCCCCTTTTCATAAAATGCTAATCAACATTTCTCTTGTTCAATAGGAGGCCTTTAAGAGAAAGATTTATCTTTTTAACTATGATCATAATTCAGGTTGCTGTACTAGATAGCAAATCCTCAAGTGATAGAATTCAGTATTGCTCCTGAGCCTTCTCCAAAATTAAAATCATTGCACTGTGACAAAGGTACCATCAGACCAGTGATGGATTCTGTCCAAAGAAGCTATTAAAATACTAGAATAACTCAACAACCTCTCTGTTGTCAGATAGCCCAACAGTGAGAGCAAATCAGCATTTCTTATGTGTTCCTCTGAGCCTGCCACTGTTCTGAGCACTTTCTTTTGTTACTTCTCAGCCTAACAACAGTCTTGCCATATAGGTTGAGTGATTCGCCATTTTAGAACACAGGAAACTGAGGGATAGAGATGAAGAAACTCACCCAAGGTTACAGACCTAATCAGAAGCAGATCTGAGATATGAAAGCTGGTCAGTTGAATGCCAGAGTTCATGATTTGGATTTAAAGTCAGACTGTGACTCCTAAACAGAAAATGGCACTGCAAAAATTTCACAATTATGAACTGAGCATCAGCCATGATTCTGCAGCACTCAGAGTTCTATTTTTTGTTAAGGGAACCTATACCTGGGGCCAAATTCAGTTTGAGTAGTAGTATATGTATCATTGAATTGGGGAGTAACTGTTCATTTTAAAGTGCCCTGAGGATCACAAGCATAGGTACCTTCAGATTTGCAAACTTCTTTTTGCCTGCTTACTAAGTTTTAAGCCCACATCTAGTTTTCTTCACTGTCATTGCTGGAGGTCATCTTTTAAAACCCTTTTTCTGGGTAATTATAAATTTAACATTCCTCATGTGAGTTCCTTTAATGGTGTCCCTTCTCCTCCCCAGAACCCTATCCATTCCTTTATCATTGCTCTAGAGAGGCAGCTCAAAGCCTCCTTTGATGGACATACTGAAAACACCTCCATGTCTCTTGACAAAACTAGCCCCAACTCAATAAAGATAGCATCCATTTAATTATAGCTTACCTTCATTGAACATTCATTATATGCCCGGCATGTTTTAAGTGTTTTACAGGGATTAATTCATTCAGTCCTCAAGACAACACTATGAAGGCAGTATTATTGTTGTCATCTTAAAGATGAGAGAACTGAAGTTCAGACAAGTTAAGTGAGTTCCTCAAGATTACACAGTTAATAAACTAGGTATCAAAACCAGGTCTGTATGCCCCTAGTCCTGGTTTTGATAACTAGATGGGGAAGCAATGGAAACAGCGATGGACTTTATTTGCTTGGGCTCCAAAATCACTGCAGCCACAAAATTAAAAGATGCTTGTTCCTTGGAAGAAAAGATATGAAAAACCTAGACAGTGTATTGAAAAGCAGAGACATTACTTTGCCAACAAAGGTCCTTATAGTCAAAGCTGTGGTTTTTCTAGTAGTCATGTATGGATGTAAGCGTTGGACCATAAAGAAGGCTGAATGCCGAAGAACTGATGCTTTTGAACTGTGGTGTTGGAGAAGACTCTTGAGAGTCCCTTGGACTGCAAGGAGATCAAGCCATTCAGACCTGAAGGAAATCAATCATGAATATTCATTGGAACAACTGATGCTGAAGCTGAAGCTCCAATAATTTTACCAGTTGATGCAAAAGCTGACTCATTAGAAAAGACCCTGTGGTCGCAACGAGTTGGACATGACTGAGCGACTGAACAACAGCAAATGCCCCTAGAGCATGTACTGTTAAGCACTGTCTTGCACGATTCCTGATATACTTGGATTAGTTTTTCTTCAACCAGAATCTTGCCTTTGTAGTGAGTATATTCATACCCTCCTCCCAGTTCTGTCACTCTGGTCAATAACTATCTAGTTCAACAGTTTAACTTGCTTTAGTGTGCATCAGAACCACCTAGAAGCCTTGTAAAAACATGGGTTTCTGGGTTCCATCATCAGAGCTTATGCTTTTGGAGGTAGGGTAGGAGCTATTGGAGTAGAGGTGAGAAGCTGAGAGTTTGCATTCCTGACCAATTCTCAGGTGCTGGTGCAAAGACTACACTGAGAACCATTGACAAGCCATAATTATTATTTGTATTCATTCGTTTTTATAAGTTGATTTCCTCTTGAGCAACACTGCTTTTCACTGTTTCTTAAAACCAAGTATTTCTTTTCTGATCCATTAAAAACATCATCTAAACATACACCTCTCCAAGTTATTTTTTTCAGAGTAGTTTCCCTATACTATGTCTTAATCATATTCTTGAGCAGAAGTAGTTAGACACACAGCTGTGATTTTCAGGATTTACCTCCAAGTAATTCACCATCGTTAGCATCATCTCTTAAATACTTTATGTAACATTTAGCTTGATTTAGAAGATGATAAGTTGAAGCATATTTACAACAAGAATACTTAATGGAAGGCAATATGACTTGGGGGTTAAGTGTAGTGATACTGTAATTAGACAAATCTGGATTTAAATCCAAAGTTTGCCACTTAATTAATTTTGTAATTTTGGTCAAGTAATGAAACTTCTCTGAACTCTGTTCTTTACCTGTATAATGGGGTATGTTGATAGTATCAAGTTCATGATGTTCTAAATAAGATTATATATACATGAAATAGTCTACCATGACAGGCGGGAAACAAATGCAATACATAAGTAAGTAAAGTCACCAGTCGTGTCCGACTCTTTGTGACCCCATGGACTGCAGCCCACCAGCCTCCTCAGTCCATGAGATTCTCCAAGCAAGAATACTGGAGTGGGTTGCCATTTCCTTCTCCAGGGGATCTTCCCGACCCAGGGATTGAACCCAGGTCTCCTGCATTACGGGCAGACGCTTTAACATATAACATACATAGTGCCTACTTTATATTAGTGTTTGCCAACCTCTTCAGACCTGTGGTACACATAAAGTTGTTGCAAAGGATCTGTGACACTGTGAGCACACTAGTGTCTGCAGATGGAATCAATGAGAAATAGCATATTTCTATATGTTGTACAACAAAGATACCAAAAAAGACATGCTTTTCATCATAGGGAATTGGAATGCAAAAGTAGGAAGTCAAGAGATACCTGGAGTAATGGGCAAGTTTGACCTTGGAGTACAAAATTAAACAGGACAAGGCTAACAGATTTGTCAAGAGAACACACTGGTCATATAGCAAACACCCTTTTCCAACAACACAAGAGACAACCCTTTACATGGAAATCACCAAGTAGTGCCTAAATTATATTGATTATGGCTTTTTTTTTTTTTTTTTGCAGCTAAAGATAGAGAAGCTCTATACACTCAGCAGAAACAAGACCTTTAGCTGACTATGGCTCAGATCATGAGTTCCTTATTGAAATTCAGGCTTAAATTGAAGAAAATAGGGAAACCACTAGGCCATTCAGGTATGACCTATGTTAAATCCCTTATGATTGTACAGTGGAGGTGAAGAATAGATTCAAGGGATTAGATCTGGTAGACAGAGTATGTGAAGCACTATGGACAGAGGTTTGTAACATTATACAGGAGGCAGTGACCAAAACCATCCCCAAGAAAAAGAAATGTAAGAAGGCGAAGTGGTTGTCTGAGAAGGCTTTATAGATAGTGAGGAAAGAAGAGAAGTCAAAAGCAAGGGGAAAAGGGAAAGGTAAGCCCAACTGAATGGGAGTTCCAGAGAATAGCAAGGAGAGGTAAGATGACCCTCTTAAATGAAAAAATGGAAGCAACCTAGATGTCCATCAGCAGATGAATGGATAAGAAAGCTGTGGTACATATACACAATGGAGTATTACTCAGCTATTAAAAAGAATACATTTGAGTCAGTTCTAATGAGGTGGATGATGCTGGAGCCGATTATACAGAGTGAAGTAAGCCAGAAAGAAAAACACCAATACAGTATACTTACACATATATATGGAATTTAGAATGATGGTAATGATAAACCTGTA
>SJXQ01011420.1:271686-290859 GCA_006408695.1 Aepyceros melampus
GATGTGTAGCAAAACGAATACAGTATTGTAAAGCAAAACAAACTAAAAAATAAAAATTAAAGAAAAAAAAATAAAAGCATTCCATGTAAGAATTAAAAAAAAAAAAAGAAAAAATGTAAAGAAACAGAGGAAAATAATAGAAAGGAAAAGACTAGAGATCTCTTCAAGAAAATGTGAGATATCCAGGGAACATTTCATGCAAGGATGGGCATGATAAAAGACAGAAATGGCAAGGACATAACAGAAGCAGAAGAGAATACATACAAGAAAAAGGTCTTAATGACCTGAAACCAAGATGGTGTAGTCTCTCACCTAGAGCCAGACGTCTTGGAATGTGAAGTCAAGTGGGCCTTAAGAAGCATTACTACAAACAAAGCTAGTGGAAGTGATGGAATTCCAGCTGAGATATTTCACATCCTAAGAGACAATGCTGTTAAAGTATTGGACTCAATATGTCTGAAAATTTGGAAAATTCAGCAGTGGCCACAGAAATGGAAAAGATAAAGTTTCATTCCAATTTCAAAGAAGGGCAATTGCAAAGAATGTTCAAACCATCATGCACTCATTTTGCATGCTAGTAAGGTTATGCTCAAAACCCTTCAAGCTAGGCATCTGCAGTACATGAAACAAGAACTTCCAGATGTACAAGCAGGGTTTTGAAAAGGTGAAGGAACCAGAGATCAAACTGTCATCATAAATTGGATCATAGAAAAAGCAACGGAATTCCAGAAAAAAACATCAGCTTCTGCTTCATTGACTATGCTAAAGCTTTTGACTGTGTGGATCACAATAAACTGTGGAAAATTCTTAGAGAGATGGGATTACCATACCACCTTACCTGTCTCCTGAGAAATCCATATGTGGGTCAAGAAGCCGCAAAATCTTAATGGAACAACTGACTGGTTCAAAACTAGGAAAGGAGTATGTCAAGGCTGTATGTTGTCATCCTGTTTGTTTAACTTATATGCAGAATACATTGTGCAAAATCCCAACCTGGATAAATCACAAGCTAGAATCAAGATTGCCAGATAAATATCAGCAACCTCACATATGCAGATGATACCACTCTAATAGCTGAAAGTGAAGAGGAACTAAAGAGCCTCTTGATGAAGGTGAAAGAAGAGAGTGAAAAAGCTGGCTTAAAACTCAGCATTCAGAAAACTAAGATCATGGTATCCAGTCCCATCACTTCATAGAAAATAGATGGGGAATAATTGGAAGCAGCAACAGATTTTATTTTCTTGGACTTCACAGTCACTGTGGACAGTGACTGAGCCTTGAAATTAAAAGATGTTTGCTCCTTGGAAGGAAACCTATGACAAACCTAAATGGTGTATTAAAAAGCAGAGACATCACTTTACTGACAAAGGTCTGTCTAGTCAAAGCTATAGTTTTTCCAGTAGTCATGTACGGTTATAAGAATTGGACCATAAAGAAGACTGATTGCTGAAAAATTGATGTTTTTGACTTGTCATGCTGGAGAAGACTCTTCAGACTCTTCTGCTTCATTGGACTGCAAGGAGATCCAGGTCAGTCAATCCTTAAAGAAATCAACCCTGAATATTCATTGGAAGGACTGATGCTGCAGCTCTAATACTTTGGCCTCCTGATGTGAAGAGCTGACTCATTGGAAAAGACCCTGATGGTGGAAAATATTGAGGACAGGAGGATAAGGGAGTGACAGAGGACAAGATGATTGGATGACGTCATCACCACAATGGACAGGAGTTTGAGCAGACTCTGGGAGATGGTGAAAGACAAGGAAGTCTGTTGGGCTGCAGTCCTTGTGGTTGCAAGAGTTAGTCACAACTTAATGACTAAACAACAAGAACAATATATACACACAATTATTTTCCAAGGTATATAGATGCTGATTTAATTAGAAATATACAAATTCATAGATATTTCCGAATTGGTAATAATTTTCTGTTATTGTATCAGTTCAGTTGAGTTCAGTCACTCAGTCATGTCTGACTCTTTGCGACCCCATGAATTGCAGCACGCCAGGCCTCCCTGTCCATCACCAACTCGCGGAGCTCACTCAGACTCGTGTCCATCGAGTCAGTGATGCCATCCAGCCATCTCATCCTCGGTCGTCCCCTTCTCCTCCTGCCCCCAACCCCTGCCAGCATCAGTCTTTTCCAGTGAGTCAGCTCTTCGCATGAGGTGGCCAAAGTACTGGAGCTTCAGCTTTAGCATCATTCCTTCCAAAGAAATCCCAGGGCTGAACTCCCTCAGAATGGACTGGTGGGATCTCCTTGCAGTCCAAGGGACTCTCAAGAGTCTTCTCCAACACACAGTTCAAAAGCATCAATTCTTCTGTGCTCAGCCTTCTTCACAGTCCAACTCTCACATCCATACATGACCACAGGAAAAACCATAGCCTTGACTAGATGTTTCATATATTAAAAGGTCAACTTTTTTTGACATTTAAAAGGGTTCCTCACAGTTTAAAAAGTTGTGTTGCACTTGTTTATCTGAGTAATAGTTCACTATTCCCTAGCAAAAAGCAGGCCTCTGAAAGAGGGGAACCCAGGTCAGTTTTGATGAGCGGAGGAGAGACAGGAAGTTGCAGAGCCTAGGGTACTGGTTAAAGAGGGGATGATCTGGAGGGCTGCTGTAGTGGGGTGCTCTGAGAAACTAAAGGCTGATGTGATGATATCAGTTAGGGAAGCAGAAATACATCAATAGCTTTTGCTAAAATGGTCAGAGAATTCATTGACCAGTCATCTCTCTTCTTAGGTCACTGGGCATCTCAAGTGAACAACTGTCCATATCAATGCTTTATTCAGCCTTCCAGAAGGACTCTGGAAATCCATTTGGATTGCAGCATCTCCCTGAGGGACTTTTATGACTAGTGCAGGAAAATGCAATGTTGATCTGTTCTGATTACATTATCCAGTCAAATCCCTCTAGAATGACCAGCTAACAGTCTCTGAAATAGGAAAGATTGGTGGCAGGAGTAAAATTTTGAGTCGCTTTGATAAAATAATTATCTTCAGGGATTCGGGCTCTAATCGCTACTTAGACTGTGTGAAATTATTGCCGAATAATGTGCTGAGCAAATTCCAGTTGTCATTAAGAGGACTGTGGTTGGTATCATTAAATTATATTCATTATTCAGATAAATGTTCCATGCACTCTTAAATGTCTGCTTTCTCATCGACTTGAGCATTCAGTTGGGCCTTTGTTTTGTTTTCATATCAGAGGAAGAAGGCAAGTGATACTCATAATATCTTGCTAGAACTTCATAGATGCCATAAATACTTATAAATCAGGATAAAGCAATGTGTATTTTCCTCCCCTGAAAGTGCAAGTTAAGTTTGCTTTCATTATTTGGGGTGGTTTGGTCATGGTAACAATAATATGATTTGGTAGTAGTTTAGGGTTGATTCAGAGTGGAAAGGAACAATTCTATTTTATGCCTTTTATTTCTAGCAATAGCTGAATTCAAGATCATATAATTGGTACTCAAAGCACAGCTATTCAACCATTTCTTTATAGTTTCCTCTTGCATGTTTTCATTTTCATTTCTACCCACTCATATATAGGCCATTTAAAAATGTATCTCTATAACCATTAAAAAATGTCTTCAAATTTTCCTCCCAATAGATTTTACAACAAATATTTATTCTCAAATAGCTTCCCCCTGCAGCCTGAAACACTCTAGAATTACTTTGCACTCCTACCTACCCCTCCTACCATCCCTTAACGAGGGCTCAGAGAATGCAAACTCATATTAATAGCAGCCTAATGAAATAGCATCAGAAAAATAAGTTGACTTCCAAAGGAATGTTATCATATATTATAAAGCTGGATAGAACCAAGTCATACTTCATCTGTCTTTTATAGTTAATATTTCTACTGTTACTATATTTAATGTTATATTAAAATATTTATTTTCATTTTGGTGTATGCTTACATAATTTTATGTCACTTCATTTTATGCACAGAGTTTTATGTCTTGCCTTTTCCATTTACCTATCAATAACTTTCCATCTTTGTCCTTAGTACTCGGGATTCTAATTTCTGATAGCTGATTAATATGCCTTCTTGTTTACCTAGCATAATTTACTTAGTCATCCCCTCATCTGTTGTATTTTGACTGTCTCTTATGCTATACATTCATCTTCTAGTAGAGTGGCCAAGCAAAAGTTTGACCGTACCATCAGCAATTGCTACAAATTGCAGTCCCTAGTGTTTCTGCTTGACTATTCCATCTCTCCCATTTCTATCATAGTGTTGGTTTGAACTCTGCCTGGAAAGGATGGTCATTAGTGAAAGATCTTTACATATAGTACAAAGTTGCAAGGGGATGCCTACAGTGCAGTAAGCTCTCGTCATTATCTCATTTAATTTTCTCCTTATGTCCATAAGAAGGTGTTGAGTTATTTACAGACACTTGGGATGGAGGAGGATGGTGGATGGGTAGGGTGAGTTGCCTACTAGTGGAGAGGAAGAAAGAAGAGAATATGGCGGTAATCTATTTTCTAAACATTGAACAAGCTGTCCTTGCAGGAGGGTAAATGTGTTTGAATATCTTCCTTTCCTTCTCTCACTCTAGATTTGCCAGCTTTTCACAACTTGTGACTCTTAATTCTGCACAATGGAAGCTAAGATTGATCTGGTTAAGAACATTTTTTTTTTCTGCTCTTGAAGTCAACATTTGAAGTGTTTCTAAGTGAGCAAAATTTCCTTTTGCTCATCCTGATTTTTCTTTGAGTTCAAAGTCTGTCCCCTGTTACAAGAAGTATTAAGAAATTTTTCATCCTGCATGAGCAGTAGATTATTCTGTTTCCCAAGGCCAACCTGCCTGAGGAATTCTTTGGGATATTGCTAGAGAATTGAATCATAATTTATCCATTCTTTGTAATTTCATCAGAACACCTGATGTGTTTTTGAAAAATGTACGGACCCAGGCTAATTGGTCTATCCTCGTGATCAGCAGTTTTCAGGAATGACTACCTAGGCCTAACTTTGAAATCGTTGTGAATTTGGCCAGTAAAAACAGAATAAGGTATTAAAACATACAAAGAGCTGCCGCTGTGTGGGCGTCTGCTAACCTTTGCATACCATAATATTCTTCATTAGTGGGCATGTAGAAGAAGCTCAAAGGAATCTTTGATGGTTATGACATGATTAATTAGAAGGAGAGCGTGAACAAACTATTTCACAGGAGGTTCTTGTAATGAGTAGTGAATTTTGGATATGTTCAAGATTATCTGCTTTCTCCTCTTTATATCAGCAAGTCAAAAAGCATTCATTCAGCAGTCACTCTGTTAAGACTATGTGCAAAGCACTGTGGAAGATACGGTGATCTATTAAACTGGTTCTTATTCATTTCTTCAAGCTTAAATTCTATTGCGGTGACAAGATGTGAAAAATTAGGTAACACAGGAGATAAATAGTTCAAGGCTATAACAGAAAAGGTGTCATAAGACAAAACATTATTATTTGACAAATGAATGCTGCAGACAAGTGTTCGAGGAGTCACAAGAAGATAGAGCTGAAAGGCATGCTGATATAGTGCCTTTTCTCCTGCTGTTCTCTGTGCCTGAAATGTCCATTGCATATATCCCTCCCTACCTGTAAAGCCCCTATTTATCTTTCAACAGCTTGTTCACTCATAGCTTCCCTAGTTAAGACTTCATCAACCCACCCAGAGTTAATGACATTATCTTCAGTGAGCTCATAGAAATTTAAACTCATTGAGTCTATAAAAACACATTTTATTTCTGTAGTTATGTGTTTACATACTGTGCTACTCCATTAGATGGAAATTCTCAAGGGTAGAGTCAGTTTGATATGAATTTATTTTTCTGTCCTAAGAACTGATCATAGAGTTGAATACTCAGTGTTCAATACAGTTGTTGAAATGAAACAAAATTAATATAGTGGAAATAGCACTGAATTTCGAGTCAGCAACAACAGTGTCTGGCTTAGGAAATATGTGTCAGTCATGTCACTTTTATGGGCTAAATAGAATGATCTCCAGAGTTTTTTATAATAGTGAAAATTGTGTAATCTTAGGCTGGAAGTGATTCTTAAATTTTCCCATAGCTGTTGTTGACAACATCTATAACACCATTATCAATGGCAAATGTTTACTGCAAACCTGCTATGTGCTAAGCATAGATCAAAAATTATTTCCTTCAAATCTCCAAATAAGCTTATGTGGTCAATGCTATTATGCTTATTTTCCTGATGAAGAAACTGAACTCCAAGAGGTGGACTAATATGCCCAGAGTTGCAGAGGTGGAAACTGCTGAAATGGAGATTCTAGTTCAAATATTTCTGAACCTAAAAGCCTATGCTCTTTAACAACCTTATTATGCATTCTCAAACCTGAATACACATTACAGTCATTAGTTTCTTTCTTTCTTCTTTTTTTTTTAATAGTGATGACCAGGCCCAACTCTTCTGGGATGCTGATTCAGTTAGCCTGAGAAGTGGGCTGAACACAGGCCATTTTAAAAACTCCCCCAAGGGCTTCTCTTGTGCCCCCAAGTTTGAGAGCTACTTCACTGTATTATTCAGCCTTTGAGACTGCAGCCGAGTCTTGTGAAATGGTAGAGTTTAAATGGACAAGGTAAAGGAGAACATTCTGGATAGAAAAAAAATATTAAGCTTTTAGGTGATGCGCAGCTATTTGAATGTGTCTTATTTCTCTGAAGGAAGAGTCCTTTGTGGTATCAAAGCCACTGAGCGTATAGACTAGACTTCACCCATGGTGCAAGTGCACTTGAAAACAGTTCCAATGCAATTTCCCAGCTGAAGAGGGAAAGGACTTCTGCACTGGCCTGTACTGGGTCTTCTGCCACCGTTTTTCTAACAAAGGTCAATGGGACAAGCTATTTTTTTTCATGGGGACAGTCGTTTCTCTTTGCTGTATACACTGGACTGCAAACCTGTCCATTTCTATGTGATGATTTCTGTTTGGAATTTGTAAATCAGATTATCTGGGTGAGAAAGCTGGATTTTGAAAAAAAGACATGAAATGGCCTCTCCTTGCTTTATGGTCTTTATGGTCAACTCTTGTCTCGAGACTGGCTTAACAGCACTCTTGGAAACCTTCCTCTCTGGCCAATGTATTAAAACAAGTAATTTATTTTGGGTTTTGGTAGCAGCTGCTGCTGATGTTGGCGGTGGCTTCCTTAGGAAGGATGGTATCCCTGAGGGGGTGTGCAACTGGAAAGAAATTGGTAGTAATAATTCAGCTGCTGAATAATTCCTGAGTGTTCTGAAAGACTCATTGGAGTGGAATTGTCAGGAAAGGGACACCTTGATTATGAACATTTCAGAAAGCTCAAATTGTTTGCCTTTTGCAAGCATACAGCTTAGATTTTGTTGGCAATACACTTCCTGCTGATGACTTAATCTTTTGGTTAGATTAAGGCTTAAAAATCAGTTATCAAGCTAGACAGTGTCATTTTGACGTATTCTGGAAATGGGCTCTAGAGGAAGACTGTGGGTCTCAGTATGTTGTACAGCATCTTGGTGAGGTTGCTTCTAAATGTCTCAGCTGCAGAGGTTTATGGTGCTTAAAAAGGGAAGATCACCTTGGATCAAACCCAAACTTGTAGAATTCAATATATTTCCTTCTAGTTTTGACTGCTTGCTCACATCAAAATAGACTCCGGCAAATGGTGTTTGGATTTGACAACTTTTTGCACCTTGCTAGACTCTACCTTGAAATGGCTCTCTCCAGTTTTCTCCACAACCCTAGCATAGATAACTAGGTACTTGGCTGGAAAACAGGGCAGACTCTGAGAAGCAGAACATCTATACTCTTATCAATTCATGGTAAAACCTGTCCTGTGCAGTGAAAGATGGGATGGTCTGAATATTGCCAAGATCGTAAATATTAGGGATTCATAAGAATTAGGGTAGACAAAATATCCATAGAGATTAGGTAGTCTGCAGTTAAGCACTTGCTAACTTGGATGATCCACATTAGCTTTCTGAGTCATTTCTTCACCTGGTTATGTTGGGAGAATTTAATGAGATGCTGCATATGATTTGTTTAGTAGGAATACATGTGCTCAGTTGCTTAGTCATGTCCAGCTGTTTGTAGCCACACGGACTGTGGCCTGTCAGGCTCCTCTGCCTATGGAATATTCCTAGGAAGAATACTGGGGTGGGGTTTCATTTTCTATTCCAGGGGATCTTCCCAACACTGGGATTGTGTTTCCTGCACTGGCAGGCAGATTTTTTACTAGCACCACCTGAGAAGCCTGTTTAGTAAGTAGTGAATAACTATTAGCTATGGACGAAAGTGGAGTTTGGTGGAGAATGGATACATGTATATGTGTGGCCAAGTCCCTTTGTTGTCCACCTGAAACTATCACAACATTGGAAATTGTCTATATTCCAGCATAACATAAGGGCTTCTCCGGTGGCTCAGTGGTAAAGAACCCACCTGGCAATCAGGAGACGCAGGTTCAATGCCTGGGTCAGAAAGAATCCCCTAGAGAGGAAAATGGCAACCTACTCCAGCATTCTTGTGTGAATAATCCCATGGACAGAGGAGCCTGGTGAGCTACCGACTACAGGGTAACAAAAGGTTGGATACGACTCAGCGACTATGCACACGATATAAAATATAAAGTTAAAAATATTGGCTATTATTATTAGACTGTGGTTTTTTATTACTTCCATCACTACCACGTGTTTTTACTGCCTTCATCCCAGATTCTCCATGGCTGCCTATTGCTCCCCAGTGGAGTGTCCTTCCTGTCCTATAGAGTGAGTCCCATGATCCAGATGTCACTGACCTTTGATTCAATCCTTTTGAATTATGTTCCCTATTACTTGGCAGTTGACTCCACTGTTTATCAATGAGGTGACCTCTGTGAGGCTTATTTCTTCAACTGTAAAATAAAGAAATGATTTTACCTCCTTCATGTGGCTGTTGAGAGGATTAAGCGAGATAATCCATGTAAAGGGCTTAACTCAGCATCTGGTCTGTGGTAGTACTCTCTAAAGGTCGCCTGCTTTTACTTCTCTGTGCTCATCAGAACAGGATAGTAGTGAGACTGGCAGAAAGAAACTAAAAACACAGGTTGAAATGTTATTTCTTTCATGGAAAATATCAAGAGACATAAAGGGATGGTTATGTATAGTGGTAAATGGAGTATTATGTATCCAGATGAAAGTATGGTTCTCAGGTTCCCACACTTTCCCCTAGGGATATGCAGCTTTGAGCTACACAATTTGCATAGAGTAAGAATTTTCCCAGGTTCTGAAAGATCTTTTTGTCATCCTTATTTTATTTTCTTTTAATCCTCTTCTGGTCCCACCTAACTGTTCCGCAGATTCTAGCTACAAATCTACATACCTACCTACCAGGGGAAAATAATTGATCACAACTCCTTCACATTCCTAAGCACTTATGGGAAGATTTGGAGAAGGCAGTGGCACCCCACTCCAGTACTCTTGCCTGGAGAATCCATGGACGGAGGAGCCTGGTGGGCTGCAGTCCATGGGATCGCGAAGAGTCAGACACGACTGAGCGACTTCACTTTCACTTTTCTCTTTTCTCTTTCATGCATTGGAGAAGGAAATGGCAACCCGCTCCAGCGTTCTTGCCTGGAGAATCCCAGGGATGGGGCAACCTGGTGGGCTGCCATCTCTGGGGTCGCACAGAGTCGGACACGACTGAAGTGATTTAACAGCAGCATGGGAAGACTGGGTGAGGGGAAGTTTCCTTTGCTGGAAACATCGGTTAGCAGGAAAGGGCTAAGGCTTTTTTGAGATCTACTTCTGTTGGACTTTGGTGATGTTTTGTAATAGGGTTTATTTTTAGTCTGAAGTAGTAAGACCTTGGCTTTGAATTGGAACAAGAATCCCTAGATGGGATTTTTTCCCCCTTGGAAAATGCTCAATATAAAATGATGCAAACTTGTGAAAAATTCTATTAGTGGCAGTGTGAGTAGAGAAGTGAAAATACCCGCCCCTTAATCCACAGGCCTACCCTGCCCATCCCTACCCCAGAGACAACCACTTTTAACTCTTTGTTGTGTATCCTAAATTTTTCCCCATTCAACTATAAACAAATATGTCCAAAAATTAGATTCTATTGTAAATATTCATCTGCTTCCCCTTTTACATAATAGCATCTCTTGGAGTTATTTCTGTGTGAACACATCAAATTTTTTTTCTTTTTTTTAGCAAGTGCATAGTATAGATGCACTTTCAGATAACTTCATCGTTTTTTGTCTTTATGAACAAAACAGATTTTGGATGTTAATGGCATTTACAAGTTAATTAACCTTATTAAATTCACACAATTATTAAGTGAGAGAGTCAAGATTTGGGCCCATGTTGGCTGACTCCAGATCACATGGTATTAACTGCTAAGCATTCCTTTGTTTCTGTAACTTAATTACTTTTACCCTCAGTTTCTAATATAAACAATAGTTATGAGGTACTCACAAAATTTCAGAGTTGGAATAGACCTTTGAGACAGGTTTCTATTCTAACCTCTGACTCTCTAAACAAATCATTAGATGGTTTCTCTTTGGGCAAATCGTTTCTGAAACATAATTTTGGTGATATAAAACTCCATTAAATTATTTGCATTTGCAGTTGCAGAAACTCTGGGTTGCTAAAGGAATAGTTTATCTTATATCCCTCATATTTTATATCACCATTTTTTGTATGATATGCTAACACTCTGAAGTTAGTAGGATAAACTGTTATTAAGTCTGTTTCACAAGTGGGGCCATTTAGGCTCAGGGAAATTAAGCAGCTTAAATTTTTTATTGAAGTATAGTTGATTTACAATATTATGTTAGATTTAGGTACACAATGCAGTGATTTGGTACTTTTGCAGATTAACTCCATGATAGGTTATTACAAGATAATGAGTATAATTCTCTGTTCTATGCAATCTATCTTTGTTGCTTATGTATTTTATATGTAGTAGTTTGTATCTGTTAATTTTATACTCATATCTTGCCTCCCCATTCCCTCTTCCCTTAAATAACCACTAGTTGGTTTTCTGTATTTGTGAGTCAGTTTTACATATACATGCATCTCTATTATTTTTAGATTCCACACTTAAATGACATCATACTGTATTTGTATGTCTCTTTCTGAGCTATTTCACTAAGCGCAATATTATCTAAGTTCATCTATATTGCTGCAAGTGACAGTATTTCATTATTTTATGGCTAATGTTCTAGTGTATATATACCAAGTCTTATTCCAATTGTCTGTTGATGGGCACTGGTTGCTTCTTTAAATGTAAGTAGTGCTACGATGAACACTGGGGTGCATATATGCTTTCAAATTAATGTTTTCACTTTTTTCTAGATGTTTATTTAGGACTGAAATTGTTGGATCATATGGTAGTCCTATTGATATTTTTAATTTTGGGGGGAACCTCCATACTGTTTTACGTGTTGGCTGAACCAATTTTCATTCCTACCAACAGTGTTCAAGGGTTTCTTTTTCTCCACATCCTCCTGAACATTGATTCTTTGTAGACTTTTGATGGTAGCCATTCCTGGTAGCTCAGATGGTTAAGAATCTGCCTGCAATGCAGGAGACTCACGTTTGATCCCTGAGTCTGGAAGATGCCCTGGAGAATGGAATGGCTACCCACTCCAGTATTCTTGCCTGGAGAATTCCATGGACAGAGGAGCCTGGTCGCCTACAGTCCATGAGGTCACAAGGAGGCAGATACAACTGAGTGACTAAAACACACACACATACATTGTGACAGGTGTGAGGTAGTACCTTGTTGTTTTTATTTGCATTTCTCTAATAATTAGTGACATTGAACATCTTTTTATTGAACAGCTTATAGTTATACAGATAGTTACTGAAGGCGACCTGAATGTCAGTT
This sequence comes from Aepyceros melampus, assembly GCA_006408695.1. Classification (NCBI taxonomy): domain Eukaryota; kingdom Metazoa; phylum Chordata; class Mammalia; order Artiodactyla; family Bovidae; genus Aepyceros; species Aepyceros melampus. The sequence continues at coordinate 283,538 of SJXQ01011420.1, forward strand.
GAAGGAGTTTTGACCTTTAGACTTTGACCTGAAGGCATCAAGGAGTTACTGAAGGTTTTGAATAGGGATGAGGTTGTGGGATTAGGTGGATCAGATAAGTAGATGATTTCTGATAACACTAATGCTTGCTCCTTGGAAGAAAAATTATGACCAACCTAGACAGCATATTAAAAAGCAGAGACATTATTTGCCAACAACGGTCTGTCTAGTTAAAGCTATGGTTTTCCCAGTAGTCATGTATGGATATGAGAGTTGGACTATAAAGAAAGCTGAGTGCCAAAGAATTGATGCTTTTGACCTGTGGTGCTGGAGAAGACTCTTGAGAGTCCCTTGGACTGCAAGAAGATCCAACCAGTCCATTCTGAAGGAGATCAGTCCTGAATATTCATTGGAAGGACTGATGTTGAAGCTGAAACTGCAATACTTTGGCCACTGGATGTGAAGAACTGACTCATTGGAAGACTCTGATGGTGGGAAAGATTGAAGGTAGGAGGAGAAGGGCATGGCAGAGGATGAGATGGTTGGATGGCATCACCAACTCAATGGACATGAGTTTGAGTAAACTCTGGGAATTGGTGATGGACAGGGAAGCCTGGTATGCTGGGGTCCCAAAGAGTCGGACAAGACTGAGCAAATGAACTGAATGCTTCAAAAATAAGACTGGAAGAACCAAGATCGTAAGGCAGGCCAGCTATTTAGATATGGATAGATAAAATACATGGGTACTATTGCCAGCAATCAGTCTGAAAAGGAAGGGATGGCTGGAAGAAATACTAAGAAAACAATATTTTTAGAGCTTCCATCACTAGCTGGAGATAGTAGTGTTAGTCACTTAGCCATGTCCAACTCTTTGCAACCCTATGGACTGTAGCCCACCAGGCTCCTGTGTCCATGAAATTCTCCAGGCAAGAATACCGGAGTGGGTTGTCATTCCCTTCTCCAGGGGATCTTCCCAACCTAGGGATCAAAACTGGGTCTTCTGCATTGCAGGTAGATTCTTTACTGCATGAGATACAGGGAAGTCCCAGCTAGAGATAGAGGACTAGAAAAAGAAAAGAGATAAGGATAATCCAAACATATTAGTTGGATTGTTTAGATAGTGGAACCATTTACAAATAAGAAAATCAGATTTGGAATGAAGAACAGTTTGAGTTAGGAACTACTGTATACTGGTGGCTTGATAATTAAGTAAAAACGTGTAAGTATTTTTTAAAAATGGAGTTCTGGGACTTGGATGAAAACATTTCTGAAGGTTCAGGCTCAATTGTCTTCTATCTTTACACAACTGTTCACACACTCAGTATAGTAGGTCTGTAAGGAAATTTTAGAAATCATCTATTCTGAGTACCTTATTTTACAGATGAAACCAATTAAGGAAATAACTTGCCTGCGATCTTAAGTGTCCATGACAAATCAGATTTCCTGAGTCTGTTTTTGCTCTTTACTGAACATTAGGTGTTACAGACTGGTATTGGTCCACTGATAGTTGTGTTTGTCTAGGAGAGTAAACTGTGCTATTGATCAAATACTTGCTGCCTTTCTCTGGGAGCAAATGCTTGCTGCCTTTCTCTTCCTTCCCATTGATGTGGTCAGCCTTGGCCATGTGACTCGTTTTGGCAAATGAAATGTGAGCAGAGTCACCTCTGTGCAATACTTCTGAGAGGAACTTTAAAGCATGATTTAAGTCATCATTTCAGTGCATTATTCACCAGGCTTGCTTTCTTTTTCTTCTGCCATGAGTTCACCAATATTCTAGACAGAAGGATCTTTGTCAGCCTAAGTCCTAGACTAAACATGATGTGCAGCAGAGATATGACTGATCTTTGATGGTATTGTAATGTGAATAAGAACAACCTTCTGTTGTAAGCTGAAAATCGGGGATCGTGTGTAAATACAGTATAACCTAGGCAATCTTAACTGATACAATCTTCATCATAAAAAAAAAAAAACCTGCATCAGTGAGTAATATCTGAAAATTTTGAGAATTAGCATAGAGATCCGAACTTCAGATTTCTGGTGAAAAATTGAAGGGCTGACACATTTGGCCTAGGTGCCACACATTGGCTGAGACGGTATAGCCTCTACCCCTGTAGAAATAGAAGCTAACACTGTAATTTACCCCCAGCGTCCTATAATCCTTAACTCTATCTTATGCCCATCCATCTTCTTCTCCACTTGTTTACATTACCTATCTGGCCCTTGTAAGCTTTTGAATCTGCCTCTCTGAGTTTATATAAAAATTTCCTACCCCAACAAGAAAATGCTTGAGACAAAATAACTGAGACCTGAAGGTGGAATTTTGCTTAATACCCACCTGCAAGGATGAGATAAAGAATCAGTGGGGAGACATTTAATAACTGGTTAGAAAAGGAAGAAGTAAACCAGAATTGGAGAGTTACCAAATCAAACATAAAACAAGGAAGAAACGAGTGAAGAAGAGGGGATGTTCAACCTCAGGGAAATCAACAGAGTTCAAGAATAAAGACAGCTAAGAAACACAGGTAACACGTGACCTTTGAGAGAATAATTACAGTGTTTTGATGATCGTGGAAGACAGAGGATAAGAAGGGAGCAAAGGGCTGCTGAGAAAATGTAGGTGTTGAGATAACTTTTTTTTTTCCCTCACAAATTGGCATTGAATGTAAGGAGAAAAATAATTGGCTTCTCAAATGGCAGCAAAATCAGGCCAAATGTGTTTTATCCCTTTTTTGTGTGTTTTTTTGTTGGGGGGGGGGTGGGGTGGGTGGTGAGAGTGTCTGTGATGGGCTAGGAGTAACACATATTTGAAAATCACTAGGAAAAGAGTGAGTAAAGAGAAATCAGGTAATTGAGGAAGGAAAGCTTGGGAGGTGGTTTGGAGTTGTCAATAGAGACCACAGGTAAATCAGTTAGTTTCAGAAATAAGTGATAGTAGACTTTCATCTAAGTCTTTTAATGTGGGGTATGGGGTCTTAATGAACCATCAGTAGTGACTCAGAAAAGAGCAGTCTCTGGGCCCCCTGATGTGCGTGGGTGATGGAAACATGATGACCTTGTCTCTGAACTACGGTTTGGAGATGGTCTGCTTTCTCTGGTTAGTCTCGAATGAAGTGCAGACACACAGTGAAGGATCTGATAACCGAGAGACCGAATGCCATCTGTGCCAGGAACCTGAGCCATGTGCCCAGACACAATCTTGGTGCCTTTCTGACCCCCTTTTCCATCAGTTCTGCAACCACACTAATAAGAATTGTCTCTCATCTCCCATAGGTTAATGAGTTTGAGAAGGAAAAATGCAGTTTATTGTGATGGCAGGAAGGGGAATGCAAATGGCAACTGAGAAACTTGAAATTTCTTTCCAAAGGTCTTTGAACTTAATTTCAAGAGGCAACCATCACACTCATGAAACAGCACCCTGTGAGGAATATAGGATGACAAAAATATGTTACAGTCAGTAATTTTCATCCTATGCTTCTATACGCTCAGGAGACCCTCTTGGTGGTCTGCATACTGTGCCCTTATACTATTAGTGTTTATGTCAGTGTCTCTGTCTCTATCAATGACATAAAGTAGGGATTTGCTTATGCTATATTAGCATCTCATTATCATGCTTGCGTTTGGACCAAAAAATAGCAACTGACCTATAGATATTCCGTCACATGGCAAAAAGAGAGAAGTTGCTGTGCGTCATGATGTTTGGGGAGGCCATGCTATCATTCCCACTGTGATGGCATTGAGAGTATTGCCAAGAATGAATTTCTAGTAGAGTCTTGCTGCTAAGTCGCTTCAGTCGTGTACAACTCTGTGCGACCCCATGGACGGCAGCCCACCAGGCTCCTTCGTCCATGGGATTTTCCAGGCAAGAGTACTGGAGTGGGTTGCCATTGCCTTCTTAGTGGATAATAAAGGCAAATAAAATGGTGTGTGTCATCTGCCTCAACAGAAGCATCAGCATATATGCCACTGTATCTGATATATTCTGTTTTGTGAAGGCACATTGTTAATATGGAGGGTAGTTGGAATGGGTTCTGATAGTAGGTGGCCCATAGGTTCATTTGCCTTGGAAGAGATTGGAGGATAGAAGCACAATTATACGAATTGCCCCATTCTTCTGAGGTTTTAGTTACTTTTGCATTATTTCAGTAGGTTCATTTATCTGAGTTTTGAATGGGGCCAGAATATACGGAGGAAATTGGTGGTGCAGTAGTGGGAAAGTTTCTGCTGCAGGAGGAAATGTACAGGGAGGAAAGGGACTGGTTCTTGGACTGTAGAACACAAAGGAAATGACTGAGTCTCAACTCTATTTAATTTACCTTTATTCTATCTTTCTTTGTTACTAGGCTGCACTAGGCACAAAAATTAAGAATTAGTGCAATGGGCAAGGGGCTTCCCTGATGACTCAGTGATAAAGAATCTGCCTGAAGATGCAGGACACGCAAGTTCGATCTCTGGGTCAGGAAGATCCCTTGGAGAAGGAAAAGAGTTGGACACAAAATAGCAACTAAACAACAGCAGCAATGGTCAAGACACATGATCTAATCAGCTTATTCTTCCCACTATGACAGTAAACGATATGCTATTACAGAACTCTTCTGACATCAGCTGTTTTCCTTAATTACATGAATGTTATAAATCACTTAGCAGTTCATACTTTTATAGCTGGCTTCAGATAGGAGATTGAAAAATCCAGGAACCTCAAGGATGAGTGGGAGTGAGGCAGTGGTAGTGGGTTGAGGAGAAGGGGTTGTATTCTGGACAGAGGCAAAAACATGCATTTCCCTGAGGTGATAGAAAGCAGAGGATGTCTGGGGATTTGAAAGGACATCTTTGAAGCCTGGTGAGCAAGTGGGAGGGGGTGGTATTAGAGGAGAATGAAGAGACAGGCAAGGATTGCAAGCCTAAGAATATCCTTTGTGAAACTGTGTCCTGAATCTCATGAATATTCATGAAAAGCAAGTTCATGATATTGTTAAAGGTATTACACTAGAAAGTCTCCATATTCTTGGGCTTCCGTTGGACTCTACAGTCACTCATTTGAGCATTCATTCAACAAGCATATATTGAAGGTCTGCTATACACCATGTACTTCAGGCCAGAACTGTATACCTTCTAGACCTTTGTGAATTACAGGCTACCACTTAAAATGTGGTCACTTTGTCAGTCCTGTCATGATAGTCAGATTTAGCTTCTTTTCATTATTATTATCTTGGGTATAGTATTGTGGGTTTGGAGGACAGGGCCCAATGTCAGTGACTTCTGATGTGAACAATCTGAAATACATCTTCAACTAGTGTCTTAAGCTCCTGGTGGGCAACAGCAAGAGAGGGAATGGAAACTAGAGCCGTGTCTTTGTGCCATTAAAGCAGCATTTGGGAAGGTGCTAAACTTAGTTCTCACAGCTCTCTTATTCTCAGTTCTATGAGCTTTAACAAGGAGTTTATAGTTGTCATCTTGAAAGTTGATAGATGTCACTGTCTTCTTTCTCTCTAGCCTTGCTTTAGATTCTGTTTTGTTTTTACCTATTTCCTCTTTCCAGTTTCTTCTCATCTCTTTTATTCTATTATTCTAGCTGTCTCTCTGAGCGTGAGTACTAGGAGTAATGAGTACTGCTTTCAATAGCAGGGAAAGCAGAGTGACTCAGATAGGCCAGCCCTGATCTGGGAAGGAACCTTTATAGTTATCTTCATCCTCATTCAAAAATAGAAATTGTGCTGAAGAAATTAAGTCAATGGCAAAAAAGTGGCTTTCTCATCTGGACAGCTATTTAAGAAGATTTATCTGCCCTTCATTGATCTACCTTTTTCTGAACTGTATTAGTACACTGAATAAAAATAATAAGATTTAGTTTTTGATAACATATTGTATTGGACTAATTATAATTCTTTAATAGATGCTGATTTTGTTACCTAATAGGATAGGATTATAAACTCCCACAATGAAGGGACTATGACCTTACTTAATTTTCTTTCACCCTTAGAATTGAACAAAATGATAGGCATGCTATTTAGCCATTCAGTGACACTTGATTGAGTTAATGAGACCTGTCACATTATTGTACATAGAGAAAGACCTTTGGATTCCTACTTGGCTTTTAATGATTATTAGAGTGCAGTAGAACTTTTGATAATAATTATTCCATCACCATGCTGCTTCAGTTGCCTTTCTCTTCTTTCTATACCAGCAAGGAGGCATGAATTTAGTGGGGACATCCATTTCTTCATGTCAAATTCTGCCCCTTTGTATGACATATTATGTTATACAAGGGTGCTTTGCTTTGTCTCTGCAAGTGAAAGCCATGTAATGTTTTTAATGTGACTGTGTCTCTTTTTCGTTCTTATACCCTCTGAAGCAGCCCAAGAGGAAGAGTTGACAATACTATAAGACAGTCACATGAGAAAGTTGTAATATGGTATAAATGAAGGGGACAGATATCACTTGTGGCTACAAATTAATTCCTTCAGATCTTTGGATTTTTTTTTGACTGAATGACAAGAGCTGAGAGAGGAGAAGTGTATGAAAATGAAGACATTCCTTGGTTTTGGCAGCCTGTGATAGATAAACTAAGATTAGAGATTGAGTTGCTGATATTCTCATTGAAAAAATTGCATGAGATCAGTAATGGAGAAAGAGAAAGGGCTTTGAAATCAAAGAAATGGGAAAGGAGCTCTATTTGTTTCCTTGTGCTTTTGTAATAAATTACAGCAAACTTGGTGGCTAAAAACAACACTCATTTATTATCTTACAGTTCTTGAAGCCAGAAGTCCAAAACGAGGCTCACTGGGATAAAACAAGGTTGTGGATAGCGCTGTATTCCTTTTGAAGGCACTAGGGGAAAACGTATTTCTTCGCTTTTTCCAGCTTCTTGAGGCTGTCTGCATTTCTCGGCTGGTGGTCCCCTTCCATTTGCAAAGAACCAAATAACCATATATGGAAAAACATGGGCGATAAGTATGTAGATGACATAGGAGACACGCGCCAAGGAACACTGAATGAGAGTCAACAGCCTTCTAGAGACATAGAAAATACTATGTAAATTTCATCAGAGACAGCCTAAGAGTCTGGTCCTGCTATTGAAAATAATGAATTACAATTTATAGTGGTTATGAATACATTTTGCTTTGCACATGCAATGTGTTTTTATAAAGCGAACACTGAGTTCTGTGACTTAAGATGTACTATAAGGTAAAGTCCATGTGTAAGCAGTTTTATGTAAATATTTTTACAATTATCTTTCTAATCCCAAAGCTAATTATTTAATGTCCCCTCAGTCATGTGCTTCATATCTTTTTGTTTCATTCTGGGCCCCTCCCCTCCTCTGTCTCTCCCTCCCTCCATCCCTCCCT
>SJXQ01011420.1:291088-304839 GCA_006408695.1 Aepyceros melampus
CTTCTCTTTCGCTGTTTTTGATTCTTATGCTTTCCCTTTTGTCCTCTACTGACATCATCTAAGTATTGATTTAGCTGGTCTTAGCTGCATCATGCAGGACATTTTGTTGCAGCACACAGACTTCTCTATTTGTTGTGCTTGAACTCAGTTATTGCAGTATACAGGCTTAGTTGCCTCCTGGTTATATGAGATCTTGGGTCTCTGACCAGGGATCGAGCCTACATTCCCTGTATTGCAAGGCAGAGTCTTAACCACTGGATCACTAGGGAAGTCCCATCATCATAGTAGTTTTTAACTGAGCAATTAATAGAATAAATAGAGTCAAGCCCAGCATGTATATATTTGGGAGGCAGAACTTCTGATTGGGAAGCCCCTTAAAATTTAGTTGTATGCTAGTTAGATTTTACGTTTATAGATAAAATTTTAATGGTTCCCTGTAGCCAATCTCCTAGAGCTCCTCTATGTTTTTAATCTTTTAGTGCTTTGACTTGTGGCTTCCTTGTAAAATAATAATAATAATAATAACTTTTTTTGAGGATACTCTGTAACTTGTATGACTTTTCTCTAACTTACTTTGGCCAGAGCTATGGCTTTGATTTTCACATGGATGGACTTTAGCGTAATTCTAGTTCATTACTACAGTCAGTGCTCTTTATCATGGAGGTTATTTTACAAAAGTAGTTCAGATGAACACACCCCCTCAAAAAAGTGACTGCATGTATACCAGCTTTCTATGTCTGTTATTAGAGAAATAATTCCTGAGTTTCTGCCCAACCAATAGCGGGTCTCATCTTTGTACACGAGAGAAGTCACACAGCCAGCCCAGCAGACAAAGATTGCGTTTTCATTTTAGTCTTCCACTAGCCCTTCTTTCCCAGGATGGCTTCATGTGTCTCAGAATGACTTACAAAGAAATAAGACTTTAAACCTGAGAATAGCTGCTAATGACTTTATGATCCTAAGGCAAAGTCATGTTTGCACCATAAGTCCTTGGTTGTGATTAGATAGTCTGAAGTTTGTGTAGTTGCTCAGTCGTGCCTGACTCTTTGTGACCCATGGACTGTAGCCCACCAGGCTCCTCTGTGCATGGAATTCTCCAGGCAAGAATACTGGAGTGGATCGCCACTCCCTTCTCCAGGCAATCTGAAGTGTGGTGGTGAGGAAATGGATAATGGCCAGTTTGCACCTGTCCGTACAGGAAACTCAGGAAGGCTGAATATAGCCTGGTGGTTAAATGTTTGGTCCCTGGAATCGTGAAGAGTTGGATTAAATTCTAATTCCAACATTTACTAGCTTTATGTTCTTAATCAAGTTACTTTACCTTTCTGAGCTTAATTTTCCACATATATAGTAATGTGTATCTTAGAAGGTTAATTGAATCACAGGGAGATTGTCATTGAAGACTATTTTCCATACACAAGGGGTAGTGGCCCATCCAAAAAATCGAGTAAATGCATAGACACATTTTACATCTCACTCCAAAATAAGGCAGCCCAGTGTAGTGTGGAAGAGGGTGGGCTCTGGAGCCTGATGCTTTGGATTCATATCCAGGCTTTATCATTTAATAGATGTGTGGCTTCATGCAAGTACCTTCATCTTTTGGCTCTAGTTTTCTCATTTATACAATGGGAATAGTGATAGTACATGCCTCAAAAGCTTGGTATGAAGATTAAATGAATTAATACAGCTGTAACACCTAAAACAGTGCCTGGCACATACTAGGTGTTCAAGAAGGAATAGCTCCTCTTATTATTGCTTTGTGTTAATACTATTAATAGTACTAATAAATAAGTGAAGATGATTGATTTGGAGATTGAGATAAAGGATGATACCTCAGTTTCTAGCTTAAGCAGTTGGTTCTGTGTTGGTATCATTTATTGAGATGGAGAAAACTGAGAGAGGAGTAGATTGGGGCATAAGTTGTGGGAATGGCAAAGTTTGGTTTTTGATGCTGAAGTGTCTGTGGAATATGAATATAAAAATTTCAAAATGGCAGGTTTTCTATAAGCCTGGGGTTCTCAGGGAACAGGGATATACATTTGAGGTAGTCAATATACTATTTTTTGAGATTATGATACTGGATGAGGTAAGCAAAGAGCAAGACCTTAGAAAAAGAAGTGAGGGCCCAGGCTCAGTCTCTGGGGTGTGGATAATGAAAAACCAGCAAAGGAGACTAAGAGGTATGACAAAAAGAAAAGAAGGAAACCTACCTTTTACGATAGTTAAGACAGAAGACTGTTTCAAGAAGGAGGGCACGGTCAACTTTATCGCAGGAGGGCAGAAATAGCCATTGAATTCGACCCTTTTGAGAAGTTTTGTTATGAAGAAGCATAGATCATGAAGATGGCAGTTTGATGTGCCATCAAGGAAGGTTCTCTTTTTTAAACTATGGAAAATTCTAGCACATGTTTATATGCCACCAGGGGTGATCCATTAGAGAAAAGAAAGCAAGGAAGGGCAAACAGGAGGAGTTGGAATGCTGAATATAAATTGAGGGGTTGGCCTTCGACACGAGCAGGAGGGTTGCTTTTATTTGGCATAATGCTTGACATGCAGTTAGTGCGCAGGAAGTAGCAGGGTTTATAATTCTTGTTCTCGTTGTTGACTCAAGAGCCACGTTGATCTGGATATGGAAAAGACAATTTGGGTATGCTCAGAGCCCAAGACCTTGAGCTCAACCTGTGTAAGGAGCTGGCATTTAGTGTGGGCTATTCTAAACAAGGACCCCAAAATGTGATTTTTGAGATATAAAGACTTTTGTTAAGCTTGGCCCACCTAACCTAGTTATATTTTTTATATCAGAGGTGGGTACATGGCATCTGTGATTATGACTTGGACAAAAGGCAATGTATTTTTATTTTATCAAGTATACTTCAAAGGCATGATTCTAGAGAAATAGATTGAACTCCATTTAGATTCATGGATCGACATCTCTCTCCTAGTATGTGGTGTCCCTGTAACATATGTGCTTGAGAGAATGATGTGTTCCCATTCATCATATTTACCTCAGCAAAATGTGCTTCCATATGATGACATTAAGCACTAAGTGTTTTGTGATTTTCAATGTTTCTATGATGTCATTTTCTGCACTCTCAATACAATGAGCTGAAGGCTTTTAGCTGCTTAACTTGTTATTCCTTTAGAAACAAGTCCCTTTTCTTAAGGGCTGATTTTTTCACAGCACCCTGAAATTCTTTTTGCCTAATCATCTCTGAGTGTAAATGCAAGCTTTGTGATTTTTCAAAAATACTTTAGAACGTCCTATAAATGTGTGTTTTTAAATTCTTTTCCCAAGTGGTCTTTATGCAACTTATATAAGTCTACATGTTTTATCATTTTTTCACCTTATGCTCTTTAGATAAAAATGAGTTTGATTAGTATTCAATGTGAAAGATGGAATATGCTTTAAAACTTTCAAACTGTCATTTAAAATTAGTATTAGAGTGAGGCATACTTACTGGGGTCTTTCAGCAACTATCCAGTTATAGTTTATAAGAAGCTGTCTGACTGTGACTTCATTGGTTTTCAGCACCCCTGTTATTGGTACCATATGTCTGTTCCCTGTATGCTGAGCCTGGGCCTTTGGTTTCTGTGAATTTCCAGATTCCTGAATATTTGCCTTAGTCTCTGGGGCTGGAATGCAAAAGTATGAAGTCAAGAAGTACCTGGAGTAACAGGCAAATTTAGCCTTGGAGTAGAGAATGAAGCAGGGCAAAGGCTAATAGAGTTTTGCTAAGAGAATGCACTGGTCATAGCAAAAAACCCTCTTCCAACAACACAAGAGAAGACTCTACACATGGACATCACCAGATGGTCAACACCAAAATCAGATTGATTATATTTTTTGCAGCCAAATTTTTGCAGCCAAAGATGAAGAAGCTCTATACAGTCAGCAAAAATAAGACCAGGAGCTGACTGTGGCTCAGGTCATGAACTCCTTATTGTCAAATTCAGACTTAAATTGAAGAAGGTAGGGAAACCACTAGGCCTTTCAGGTATGACCTAAATCAAATCCCATATGGTTACACAGTAGAAGTGGCAAATAGATTCAAGGGATTGGATCTGATAGATAGAGTGCCTAAAGAACTTGGATGGAGGTTTGTGACATTGTACAGGAGGCAGTGATCAAGACATCCCCAAGAAAAAGAAATGCAAAAAGGCAAAATGTTTATCTGAGGAGGCCTTAGAAATACCTGAGGAAAGAAGAGAAGCAAAAGGCAAAGGAAACAAGGAAAGATATACCCATTTGAATGCAGAGTTCCAAAGAATAGCAAGGAGAGATAAGAAAGCCTTCCTCAGGGGTCAATGCCAAGAAATAGAGGAGAATAATAGAATGGGAAAGACTAGAGATCTCTTCACAAAAAGTAGAGATATCAAGAGAATATTTCATGCAAAAATGGGCTCAGTAAACAACAGAAATGGTATGGACCTAACATAAGCAGAAGATATTAAGAAGAGGTGGCAAGAATACACAGAAGAACTATACAAAAAAGATCTTCACAACCCAGATAATCATGATGGTGTGATCACTTACCTAGAGCCAGACATCCTGGAATGTGAAGTCAAGTACTTGGGCCTTAGGAAGCATCACTATGAACAAAGCTAGAGGAAGTGATGGAATTTGAGTTGAGCTACTTCAAATCCTGAAAGATGATGCTGTGAAAGTGCTGCACTCAGTATGCCAGCAAGTCTGGAAAACTCAGCAGTGGCCACAGGACTGGAAAAGGTCACTTTTCATTCCAATCCCAAGGAAAGGCAATGTCAACTAATGTTCAAACCACAACACAGTTGTACTCATCTCACATACTAGTAAAGCAATGCTCAAAATTCTGCAAGCCAGGCTTCAACGGTTCGTGAACTGTAAACTTCCAGATATTCAAGCTGGATTTAGAAAAGTCAGAGGAACCAGAGTTCAAATTGCCAACATCTGTTTGATCATTGAAAAAGCAAGAGTTTCAAAAAAAAAATCTTCTTCTGCTTTATTCCAAAGCCTCTGATCACAACAAACTGTGGAAAATTCACAAAAGAGATGGGAATACCAGACCACTTTACATGCCTCCTGAGAAATCTGTATACAGGTCAAGAAGCAACAGTTAGAACTGGACATGGAAAACAGACTGCTTCCAAATCGGGAAAGGATACGTCAAGGCTGTATATTGTCACCCTGCTTATTTAACTCATATGCAGAGCACATCATGAGAAATGCTGAAATGGATGAAGCACAAACTGGAATCAGGATTGCTGGGAGAAATATCAGTAACCTCAGGTATGCAGATGACACCACACTTGAGGCAGAAAGTGAAGAAAAACTAAAGAGCCTCTTGATGAAAGTGAAAGAGGAGAGTGAAAAAGTTCACTTAAAACTCAACATTCAGAAAACTAAGATCATGGCATCTGGTCCCATCATTTCATGGAAAATAGATGGAGAAACAGTGGAAACAGTAAGAGACTTTATTTTGTTGGGCTCCAAAATCATTGCAGATGGTGACTGCAGCCATAAAATTAAAAGACGCTTGCTCTTGGAAGAAAAGCTATGATGAACCTAGACAGCATATTAAAAAGCAGAGTCATTACTTTGCCAACAAAGGTCCCTCTTGTCAAAGCTATGGTTTTTCCAGTAGACATGTATGGATGTGAGAGATGGACTATAAAGAAAGCTGAGAGCTGAAGAATTGATGCTTTTGAACTGTGGTGTTGGAGAAGATTCTTGAGAGTCCCGTGGAGAGCAAGGAGATCCAACCACTTAATCCTAAAGGAAATCAGTCCTGAATATTCATTGGAAGGTCTGATGCTAAAGTTGAAACTCCAATAGTTTGGCCACCTGATGGGAAGAACTTACTCATTTGAAAAAACCCTGATACTGGGAAGATTGAAGATGGGAGGAGAAGGGGATTACAGGGGATGAAATGGTTGGATGGCATCACTGACTTGATGGACATGAGTTCGAGTAAACTCTGGGAGTTGGTGGTGGACAGGGAAGCCTGGCATGGTGTAGTCCATGGGGTCACAAAGAGTTGGACACAACTGAGGGACTGAACTCAAACTGGGATTTAGGTCTTTCTGGTTCTCATATTTTTGTGTGATCTGCCCTGTCATGCTTTGTCCTTTGTGTTTTCAGACTTGTGTTTGCTTCTCAGTTTCATTTACTGGCTTTTTTTCAGGTGCCCAATTAGGTATTTCTTTGACTTTTGAGCTCAAGACTGATCCTTGTCCTAAAGTACCAGCTTTTTAGGCTTGCCTCCATGTAATACTGTTGCCCCAGCACTAGCACTGAGAGCTAAATAAATCACTAGTTTATTCACAGCAGTTCTGTGAATAAATCACAGTATATCTGATTTTAATAGCAGTAGTGATGTAAAATAAAGATGCTGTGCTTGGTGCTTGAATCTCTGGGTTTAAATTCTTGCCCTACCAGAAACAGTAAATATCTATGAGCAAATGTCTTAGCCTCTCTGAAATTCAGTCTACTTCTTTGTAAAATAGAAATCACTTTTACCTATTTCATTTTTGTGAAGATTAAATAAGAAATAAGATGTCATATGTAAAAAATCCCTAACATAATAACTAGCACATGTTTGTTAAACCTGGTGATATTCTCATAGTTTTGTTTCATTAATTAGTTTCTTTTTATCAATTCAGTTCAGTTCAGTCACTCAGTTGTGTGTGACTCTTTGTGACCCCATGAACTGCAGCATGCCAGGCTTCCCTGTCCATCACCAACTCTTGGAGCTTGCTCAAACTCATGTCAGTTGAGTTAGTGATTTCATCCGACCATCTCATCCTCTGTAATCCCCTTCTTCTGCCTTCAATCTTTCCCAGCATCAAGGTCTTTTCCAACAAGTCAGGTGGCCAAAGTGTTGGAGTTTCAGCTTCAGCCTCAGTCCTTCCAATGAATATTCAGGACTGATTTCCTTTAGGATGGACTGGTTCGATCTCCTTGCAGTTCAAGGGACTATCAAGAGTCTTCCCCAACACCATAATTCAAAAGCATCAATTCATGGTTCATGTACTGTTGAAGCCTGGCTTGAAGGATTTTGAGCATTACTTTGCTAGCATGTGAGATGAGTACAATTGTGCAGTAGTTTGAACATTCTTTGGCATTGCCTTTCTTTGGGATTGGAATGAAAAATGACCTTTTCCAGTCCTCTGGCCACGCTGAATTTTCCAAATTTCCTGGCATATTGAGTGCAGCACTTTTACAGCATCATCTTTTAGGATTTGAATTAGCTCAGCTGGAATTCCATCGCCTCCAGTAGCTTTGCTGGTAGTGATGCTTCCTAAGGCCCACCTGACTTCACATTCCAGCATGTCTGGCTCTAGGTGAGTGATCAAACCATCATGGTTATCTGGGTCATTAAAACCTTTTTTGTGCAGTTCTTCTGTGTATTCTTTTCACCTCTTCTTAGTATTTTCTGCTTTTGTGAGGTCCATACCATTTCTGTCCTTTATTGTGCCCATCTTTGCATGTAATGTTCTTTGGAATCTCTAATTTTCTTGAAGCAATCTTCTTTTTCATTCAATTGTATATTACATTTTAATTATATATTGTATTCTATTTTTTTATAGGCAATACTTGACACATTTTCAGAGTAAATACTAGCCCATAAGAGAAAAGTATCAGTGACAAAAGATTCCTGCTCTAAACTCAGAAAGAAATTACCATACAACTTCATTTTAACAAGGTCCCAAGTTTCCCAATTAACTTGTCTTCAGTTCTTATGTATTCTGATTAATAATTGTATTATATCCCTTCTGAAAACAGTTAATATGACAACTTATAAATTTCTTGCACAGAAATTGAATATCTGGAACTGAATAAAAACATGGCAGTGATTATAGGAACAAATATTTGTATATTTGGTGGTGGAGCTTTTTGTTATCCAAGAAATAATTTGATCTGAAATTTTGTGCATTTATAAGATGTGATTTTCTTCTTCTATTCAATGTGCCATTCAGTAAAACAGCATAACATTAGCAACATAAAATGAGATTTTAGTGTATATATATATATTGGCAAAGTCATGGTCTTTAAATACAATTTCATGTGATTAAAATGACTGCTGTCACATTATCTAACCATAAAGAAGGTGGGAAAGTGAATCAGCTCTTGTAGAGTACTTAGTGCATAAACAGGTATTTAATATAAAGCATTCTGTTATATGTTCAAGGAGACAAAACACTATTTTTGATTTATGGATGTGAAAGCTGAAGCTCAGTGAAGTTAAATAGCCTGTCTATGGTTATACAGCTATGGATCTGAGATTCAAACTAATGTCTTTTTTACTCCGGTTCCCTGTGTTCTTTTCACTTATTGAGGTAAATTAGTTCTGTCTTCTGATACCAGAATGGTAGAGGAAACCCTAAATACTTGGAGAGTGTTCAGTGGCTAATCCAAGGCCTGGCATACAACTGAGTGTGAAAGGATAGGTAAATAAAGTGAAGAGTGAAAGTCACTCAGTCCTGTCTGACTCTTTGCCACCCCGTGGACTATACAGTCCATGGAATTCTCCAGGCCAGAATACTGAAGTGGGTAGCCTTTCCCTTCTCCAGGGGATCTTTCCAAGTCAGGGATCAAACACAGGTCTCCCACATTGCAGGCCGATTCTTTACCAGCTGAGCCACCAGGGAAGCCTCTAAATGTAAGGAACAATAAATGGAAAAGGCTGAGTAGCCCACATTCAGAGGCATGCTGCATTCAGCTAATTAATAAACACAGTTCATCAGACCTGAAAATTATGTAAAACTCAGTGACTACCCATTGGCATCTTTGAAAAAGGCAAAGTCAGAATTGAGGAGGTATGTCACTGTCATGTGGAATGAGGTCTGTTCATCATCTTAGTGTCGCCTCGTCCTCATCCCCATTGTGCCAGTGCATGACAGCAGTGATTTTACTCAGCGTGTGCACGGGTGCTGTTCTTTCCCTGGGAAATAAATCAGTGACGCCATAGTCTTATGCCCCTAAGAGAACTGTATTGGTTTTTTATGCATTTATCATGCATCCTATAGGTCACTTTCCCCAGGACAATTCAGTTTCATTATTGTCGTTAGTGTACATAACATCCATAATGTTATAGTGTAGAGTCAGACTGCATATTTCACCTCTTCTGTTTATTATTAAGTGTCCATGATCAGTTTACTTAATCTCTCTGAATCTCAGTTTCTTCTATCAAATAGGTAAGACTACCTTGTTTGTGGTTCGTCACTCAGTTGTGTCCAACTCTTTGCGACCCCATGGACTGCAGCACACCAGGCTTCGTTGTCCTTCACTGTCTCCCAGAGTTTCTTCAAATTCATGTCCATTGAGTCAGTGATGGTATCTAACTAGCTCATCTTCTGCTGCCCTCTTCTTTTGCCTTCAATCTTTCCCAGCATCAGGGTCTTTTCCAATGGGTCAACTCTTCACTTCAGGTGGCCAAAGGATTGGAGCTTCAGCATCAGTCCTTCCAATGAATATTCATGGTTGATTTGCTTTAGGATTGACTGGTTTGTTCTCCTTACAGTCCAGGGGACTCTCAAGAGTCTTCTCCAGCACCACAATTTGAAAGCATCAATTTTTTGGCAATCAGCCTTCTTTATGGTCTTAACTCTCATATCTGTATGTGACCATATAGATATATCATAAAGAGGAAATGAGAAATATATACATACATTCCCTTATATTCTGTTAAAATGTGGCATGGAGGTAGATGGAAGCCCGTTCCATTGCTGAATGTGAATGCACTCTTGCAGTAACTTCAGTTTCACCAGCTCTGTAGTGGTCATGGGAGCTATTTTGTATGTGTTCTGTTTCTACATCTAGACTGTTTTCCTCTTGAGGACAGGGAGGTTGTCTAATAACATTTTTGTATTTCTTGGGCCTTTCATAAATATTTAATACACGGTGAAGTGAAGTCACTCAGTTGTGTCCAACTCTTTGTGACCCCATGGACTGTAGCCTACCAGCCTCCTCCCTCCATGGAGTTCTCGAGGCAAGAGTACTGGAGTGGGTTGCCATTTCCTTCGCTAGGGGATCTTCCCGGCCTAGGGATCGAACTCAGGTCTCCTGCATTGCAGGCAGACGCTTTAACCTCTGAGCCACCAGGGAAGCCCCTTACTACATGGTGGTTGCTCATAATGATTACAAAGTTTGTGCCTACAGCAACAGTATTCAGATGACTTTTTCCCACATTCCATTTCATAAACTATGAAAGCTAATGAAGAGATGGAGCAGTACCGCAGCTCCTTATGCATTCTGATATATTTATTTGCATAGTTCTTTGAAGAGACTATCCTAGAAAAGATATATAGTTACATTTTGAAGATAATTATTTAAAAAATTGAAGCTATCTTTTATTAGATATATTGTCTACAATTAATGAAAGATATAGATGGGAGTGATTCTTTAATTATGTCCTGTGGTTTGACTAATCGCCACTTACTGCAAGAATAGTTTACTGAAGAAATATTTTTTCCCCAAAGATGAAAATTCCTATTTAAATAGCTGACTTTAAAGATTGTTATTAAGCACAATATTTTAAAACTAGCTATCTAACAATTATCAGGTGGTAATTACGTGTCAGATTTTAAGTCTTCTGTGAACATTAAATTACGTAATCCTCAAAATAACTCTTATAAGGTAGAACATCATTGTGATCTCCATTTTACAGATAGAAAAACTATCTTTCTGAGATAGAGAGGTTAAGTAACTCACCCAGGCTCACACAGCTAACATGGGCAGAGATTCACACATAGGTGATCCAATTTCAGAATCTGCTTGCAGTTTCAAAATCATGCTGCCTCTTATTATATCTTCGTGCAAGGTTTTTTAGTGAAATGAACTCTGGCTATCATCATCACTGATTCTGAAATATTACATATTTATTCCAGTTCTTGGTCTTATTTAGAGTACTTGATTAAGACTTTTCCTTTGTAATTTGCTTTGCTTCTCTTAGATGGGACTCTGACTTTTTAAATTTTTTTTTTAAACCAACGTTGCATCAAAATCCATTGCAAGGCTGTTGAACTTTCTCATCACAAGAAAAAAAAAACAGACTGTAATTAAGTGTGGGGACAGATGTTAACTGGAATCACTATGGTGATCACTTTGCAATATATACAAATATTGAGTCATTATGTTGTACACTTGAAACTAATGTTATGTCAGTTATACCTCAATAAAAAAAAATCCATTGTGGGTACCTTTCTTCATGTAGTCATTGAAATATTCCACTTTGACAGTTCTTGTATTTTAAAGATATGTTTATTAAATATACATTTATCCATCCACATTTTCTGATATCTTACTCTTCTGCCTATATGAAATTGAAGCTCACCAATGTCTATTAGTCTCATGTAAAGTTAACATTGGCATGCAGTTAAAGGCAGTCAAAAGAGAGCAATTTTTCATTTTTTCTTCAAGAGTATCTCTTTGCCTGTCTGCCTATATAGGAATCTGCCTGCTGTGTTCAGTTATTTGAAATTTCAGTACAATGTGTCCACAAGTGGACCTCATCTTTTATAGTCTTGACTACATGCTATTTTAGAAATGCACTCATCACATTAATTAGAAAAACAACAGATACATATTCCTCCCAGACAAAAGATCTTTTAAGGATAAATGTAAAATATTTTCACCATAGCATTTGAGTGATTCCTTCAGTTTCTAGACACTAAAACATTAAACACGTCTATTCAGTTGCATTGGCTTTTATTAATCGTTATGTTTCAAAAAAATATTGATTAAAGGTGGTTAATATCTGATATTTCAAGCTCCACTTGTTCATTCTGGAATATTTCATTTTGTCTGCTGTCATACTTGTTTTTCTGTTAAACTTGAGGCTCTGTTCTTCTTGATTTGTCTTTCTGAGAGAGGAAGATTGGAAATGAAGCATTTTCTGATGAGATGGCACAGCTTCTTTTGAGAATTTGATGAATAGGATGGGTAGCTTTCCTACCCCTACTTTATGGAGATTTTCAGGAAATAAATTACTTCTTTCATAGGAGTAGCTTAGAGCTCCTGTTCTTTAGGTGTTCTGACTGCAGTGAAACCTTGAACTGGAACATTCAGTTTGAAATGAATACTTCTGGAAGAATTTCTTGAAGTTCACAAAAAAGTACATTTTTCTCCTTCAAACACATAGAAGTAGTTCATTTTCATCTCAATCGGATTTCTGTTTTTGCTAATCAGCTCTGCTTTGGGTTTTATTGCTTTAAAGGTGCATCTCTTTATATACATGGGCTCAACATCAGTTGAAAAGTTGCTTTTGGTTCCCCAGACAATTTCTTCTTGCTCTATTTGTATTATTCTGATTCTTACAGATTTTTTCTGTAAGAAAAAAATCTTTTGGGGCTTTTAGTATATGAAATGAGAATTATAAGAATGATAATTCACATAGAAAATATACATCATATATTCTTTATGAACACAAGATTACTCTTGTATATTTTTTCCTATCATTTCAGTACGTTGTTGGTTGTCTTCTGACATCCTCCCTGATGCTGGGAAAGATTAAGGGCAGAAGGAGAAGAGGGCATCAGAAGATGAGAAGGCTGGATGGCATCACCGATGCAATGGATATGAACTTGGGCAAACTCTGGGAGATGGTGAGAGACAGGGAGGCCTGGTATGCTGCAGTCCATGGGGTCACAAAGAGTCAGACAGGACTGGGCTACTGAACAACAACAAGAGCAATGCGCAGAGCTCCCTGTGCTAAAAGTAGGTTCTCATTAATTACCTATTTTATATATAGTAGTATATATATAGAAAATAGATGTATATTATGAATGAAGAAAACCAGCTAGATTACCAAAACCAACCAACCAAAGAAAAAAATAATTAATATACTCATGTAATATTAAAGAGAGCAAAGAACAAAGAGGAATTTTCAAAGAATGCAGCATTGATTCTTCCTAAATTTCTTTTCACTTTTCTACTGATTTAGCTCCCTAGTCGGAGAAGGCAGTGGCACCCCACTGCAGTACTCCTGCCTGGACAATCCCATGGATGGAGGTGCCTGGTAGGCTGTGATCCTTGGGGTCACTAACAGTCGGACATGACTGAGCATCTTCACTTTCACTTTTCACTTTCTGCATTGGAGAAGGAAATGGCAACCCACTCCAGTGTTCTTGCCTGGAGAATCCCAGGGACAGGGGAGCCTGCTGGGCTGCCGTCGATGGGGTCACACAGAGTCAGACATGACTGAAGTGATGTAGCAGCAGCAGCTCCCCAATATTAGTTTATCCTTACTAGAGAAGTCAAGCCCCAATATTTAAAAACCTGACTGACAATCCTTTTGACCAAAAGAAGTCTCTGTCTTCCAACTAACTTAACTGAATTGTCTTTAACTCTTGATGTCCTCTTGGCACAACTAGCTCAAGCTTCTCCTAGGGCAAACCTCTCCAGTGAAATTCTTTCTCCTATTTTAGAGGCTTGTGATGGCACCATACTCACACGAGCTATTTCTAAGTTCAGTCTATCTTTGAGAAGAAGACACAGAAAGCTGATTTTTTTTTTTATAAAACCAAATGATTTTATGCCAGACAAATTCACATTTAATAAACTTAAATAGTTTCATAAATGCTTATAATTTAAACATGAAAGGATTTCTTCATGATCATCCTGAAAACTGCTTTCACCATTCAAAAATGAACAGCATTTATATTGTATATTTAAAAAATCAGCTTTCTGAGTCATCTGCTCAAGGCCAGACTGAAATTAGAAGCAGCTGATATGTGTATGGTGCCATCACAAGCCTCTAAAATAGGAGAAAGAA
>SJXQ01011420.1:313205-337432 GCA_006408695.1 Aepyceros melampus
TCCCAGCATCAGGGTATTTTCAAATGAGTAACCTCTTCGCATCAGGTGGCCAAAGTATAGGAGTTTCAGCTTTAGCATCAGTCCTTCCAATGAACACCCAGGACTGATCTCCTTTGGGATGGACTGGTTAGACATCCTTGCAGTCCAAGGGACTCTCAAGAGTCTTCTCCAACACCACGGTTCAAAAGTATCAATTCTTCGGTGCTCAGCTTTCTTCACAGTCCAACTCTCACATCCACACATGACCACTAGAAAAACCGTAGCCTTGACTAGATGGACCTTTGTTGGCAAGGTAATGTCTTTGCTTTTCAATATGCTATCTAGGTTGGTCATAACTTTTCTTCCAAGGAGTAAGCGTCTTTTAATTTCATGGCTGCAGTCACCATCGGCAGTGATTTTGGAGCCCGAAAAAATAAAGTCTGACACTGTTTCCACTGTTTCCCCATCTATTTCCCATGAAGTGATGGGACCAGATGCCATGATCTTCATTTTCTGAATTTTGAGCTTTAAGCCCACTTTTTCACTCTCCCCTTTCACTTTCATCAAGAGGCTTTTTAGTTCCTCTTCACCTTCTGCCATAAGGGTGGTGTCATCTGCATATCTGAGGTTTTTTTTATATTTCTCCTGGCAATCTTGATTCTAGCTTGTGCTTCTTCCAGCCCAGCGTTTCTCATGATGTTCTCTGTATAGAAGTTAAATAAGCAGGGTGACAATATACAACCTTGACATACTCTTTTTCCTATTTGGAACCAGTCTGTTGTTTCCTGACCTGCATACAGGTTTCTCAAGAGGCAGGTCAGGTGGTTTGGTATTCCCATCTCTTTCAGAATTTTCCACAGTTTATTGTGATCCACACAGTCAAAGGCTTTGGCATAGTCAATAAAGCAGAAATAGATGTTTTTCTGGAACTCNGGGTGTTTGCTATGACCAGTGCATTTTCTTGGCAAAACTCTATTAGTCTTTGCCCTGCTTCATTCCATATTCCAAGGCCAAATTTGCCTGTTATTCCAGGTTACTTGTATACTGGTTAGTAATTTATTATTCTTGTTTATATGCAAGAGAAGGAAAAGAACATATGAGTTGTAGATATTTCCAATTTTCGTCTTTCTGAGGAATGTGTGGGATGTATTCACTCCGTGTAGAATTTAACATGACTATTTTCTCTATTTAGTATGTTTTAGCTGTAATCTGTCCTTTACCATGTAGGCTTGAAAAAGTATTTTCACATGCTTTTTATTTCTTTTATGAGTATTCTTGTCATAACTTATGGCAATCTAATATTCAGGAGGTTTCTATAAGTGCCCAATATTTATGTGTTTTTTAGTGATAATATCAGGTGGTTGGTAACCTTCCATCAACCTTCTGTTTTGTTGCTCACTTTCCTTTTTGGGAATGAAAATCAAGGTGCTAACATTTTCTATTATTCCTTTAAATGTTACGTGAGTTTTACCAAGTGGCTTAGATAAATGTTCATAGTATCTAGCAATTCCCTAGGATAATCAGTTGTGCTGCATGTGGTAAGTCACTTCAGTCGTGTGTGACTCTTTGTGACCCTTTGAATTGTAGCCCACCAGGCTCCTCTGTCCATAGGATTCTCCAGGCAAGAATACTGGAGTGGGTTGCCATGCCCTCCTCCAGGGAATCTTCCTTACCCAGAGATCGAACCTGCATCTCTTGTGTCTATCCAGAATTGGCAGGTGTTTTTTTTTTTTTTTTAGATCACTAGCACCACCTTGGAAACCCTACTGAAAGCCAGGAACCCCCAAATTGTGTACGGCTCTTTCAAAGGACAAGAATGGTTTCTGTTGATGTTAAATTCCTTGATAACAGTTTGTCAAAGATTCTCTGCTAGTTAGAAGCAGTTATAGCCATTCACAACTTGTCTATTTACTTACATATGTCTTAGGTAGTGTTTCCTAGAAGCTAAGCTTGAAATTAAGATTCAGCATTCTTGTGAAATTGTTTATTGAGTGAGTGAACTCAAGAAAAGTGTGTACAGGAGTAAGGGAAGCAGAATAGGGTAGCAGAAGAAGAAGCAAAAGAACTTATCATTACTCTTGCTCTTAGAAAGGGTATGCTTTTGTTGGTGCAGTGAATACTGTGTACATAATATTGTAAAATATCAAGAATAAGGATATGATTATGCGTTACATAAATGGTATCAGAAGGTATCAGAGGACACATCCTTAGGTGAGTAGAATGACTTTGAGTAAAGATCCAAAGTGCTGAAGCACCCCTCAGTAGGGACAGTGGGCAATTATTGTGGGCAAATGTAAGGATAAGTGTCATGGAGGGAAAGTGGGATGTGAGCTGAGTCCACAGAGACTGTGGGAAGCCCTGGTGGCTCAGCAGTGAACGAATCCATCTGCAGTGCAGGAGACATGGGTTTGACCCTGGGTCAGGAAGGTCCCCTGGATAAGGAAATGGCAACTCATTCCAGTATTCCTGCCTGGGAAATCCAATCATGAAAAGAGGATCCTGGCAGGCTCCAGTCTATGAGTCACAAAAAGTCAGACACAACTGAGCTACTAAACAACAGCAACTACAAACCCTGGTGAAAATGAATGTGGCAGTGATATGGAGGAAGATATTTTATAGAGTGAAAAACCTGTGTAAACTTTCTGGGGCATTCTACATTGTATGTGTTATGAGGGAGCCTTGAAGAATATGGCTTAGCTGGACCAGAGGATTTGAGTTACAAGGCCGTGGAAAGAAGACAGTGAGAAAGATGTCATTGAAATGTGAAAGAAGTAGAGAACTAGGCAGAGGTATCTGAACTCATATCTTAGGCAAAGATGAGCTCCTGAAAGTCCTTGAGCATGCTAATGGTCTAATTAAATGATGTTTTGGGAAGGGCCATCTGTTCAACATGCAGGAATTATTGGAGCTATCTTTAGTCTTCGCTCAATTTTTTTTTTAATGGACAGTCTTTAATATCTCAGGAACTAGTTTATTTAAATCCTTTCATGTTGGAGTCTGTACTTGGAATGTAGTTACCTGAGAGCCTCCGCTTGATTACATTCAGGTTTTCAGAAATAGTTGTGTAGGTCATTGGGCAGCCCTGCTTTTCTTTTAAAAGGTGTCATTAAGTGATGAGAAAGAAAAGACTCATTCAACACTTGCAGTTTGCCTTTCAAACGAAAGCCCAGGGATAATTATTCATAATCATTCCTCAGTGTGAAATGTGACATTGTTTCATGAATCATCATCTAGGTTTTAACCACACATCTACAAAAAAAGCACATCATAATTCCACACAGGCTCTCTGGGAAAGCATTCAGGGAACTTGTCTACCATTTTATGTTGACTTCCTGTGTATAAATGTGGAATCCTAACAGTCCAAGGACACTGCAGGAGGCGTACATTCAGTAAACAGCATGTGTTGAGCACCTAGTGTATGCAGAAAACTGAGAATGGAGGCTGGTTACAAAAAGAAAATATTTTTGCCTTTGAGAATGCTGCGGCGTAAAGTGGGCAGTAGAATACTGAAAAATGTATGAGAACATTTGTAAGGCAATATCTGAAGGTACAAACTGAATCAGTGTCAAAGAGCTAGAAGTCACAAAATAGGGTCAAGTCATGGGGGAGTCACAAGGTTATGATTCTGCGACTTGAGCCGTTTTCCCTCACATGGTGTGGGTTAATAAAGAGAAGGAAAACACTGCTTCCCTTCATGCCAGCACTTTCAGTTGCATCGTATTTGAAAATGGCCCTTCTGTTAACATGGTTCCATAATGGCAAACCATCCTATCTTTCTAGAAGAGCCAAAATATTTTGTAAATGAGAAACAGTAGTTCCCTCTTATCCATGGGGAATATTTTCCAGGACCTTCAGCCTAAAATCTTGGATAGTACCAAATGCCAAAAAATACTATGTTTTCTCCTATATATACCTATGATAAAGCTTAATTTACAAATTAGGCATGGTGAGAAATTAACAATGGTAGCTAATAGAAAAATCAAACATTTATAACACTGTACTATAATGAAAATCTTCCCTGTGGCTCAGAGGTTAAAGCATCTGCCCCCAGTGCGGGAGACCTGAGTTCGATCCCTGGGTCAGGAAGATTCCTCTGGAGAAGGAAATGGTAACCCACTCCAGTATTCCTGCCTGGAGAATCCCATGGATGGAGAAGCCTGGTGGGCTACAATCCACGGGGTCACAAAGAGTTGGACATGACTGAGTGACTTCACTTACTTACTTACTGTAATGAAAATTATGTGAATGTGGTCTCTCTTCTTAATCAACTTCTTTAATTCTGCTGGAAATAAGACAGTGGCTTCTTCATCAGTAGGCTCAGCCTCTCCAATAATTTTTTTTTAATATTTTTCAACCCCAACCTATTCCTAAATCTGTGTAACCATCCCTCACTTGCAGTAAACAGCTTGGTATCACTCATTTTAGGGGATTTTTTGTTGAAGTGTTTGTATAGGCTCCATGCACAATGTGTTGCTGTCAATGGGAATATGTTTTCTGTTCATGCTTAACACTCACAAATTGAATGTCTTCTCCATCTTAACTAAATACTTATGCACAATGGCCATACTTTTTGTAGTTTGAAGTATGACAGCAAAAGTTGCATGAATTTTTTTTTTAACTTCACAATTTCACAGACAGATGATTCATTCTTACCATAGATCTTAGCAATCTCAACATATAATTTTTTTCTCTTACTGAGTTGAAAACTTTCACTTTTTCATGAAAAGAAAGCACTTTACAGCTTGTCTCTGGTATTTCCGAATTGCCACCATCACTACTCTGGCATTTCGGGTCAATTATTATGTAGCATAAGGGTTGCTATTACTTGAGCACAAGCACTGTAATACTAGGACAGTCCATGTGATAACCTACCTGGCTACTAAGTGCCTAGTGGGCCTGTTACACTGGACAAAGGGATGATTCATTTTCAGGGTGGGATGGAGCTGGATGGTGCAAGATTTCATCATGCCTTTCAAAACAGTGTATAATTTAAGACCTGTGAATTGTTTATTTCTAAAAATTTTAATATAATATTTTTGGGCCAGGTTCCCACAGGTAACTGAAACTGTAGAAAAGAAAACCATTGGTAAGGGTGGACTGAGTCATATCCAATTCTTTGTGACCCTCTGGACTGTAGCCCGCCAGGCTCCTCTGTCCGTGGGATTCTCCAGGCAACCCAGGAGTGAGTTGCCATGCCCTCCTCCAGGGAATTTTCCCCACCCAGGGATCAAGTGCTTGTCTCCTGCAGCTCCTGTGTTGTAGGCAGGATTTTACCACTGAGCCACCAGGGAAGCCCAAGGGTGGACCACTGTTTGTTGCACAAAAGGCTTTTATAAATGACTCTAGAATCACAGAGTGAGCTTCTGTTCCTTATGCCAACACATTTTTTCATTCTGTGCTAACTGAGGGACTGACCTTTGTCCTGGGCCATAAGCAAATCCCCATCATCTGAACTCACAAATGGAGGTTCTTAGACCGAGATCCATACAAAAGTCCAGAAAATAAAACAGGATTTGGAATGCCAGGGTGATGGATGAGGTAACAGAACTTGGAACTACTCAGTCAGGCTAATCTCAATTGAAGTTGGCAACTACTTACTCAGATGGATTAAGGAGCAAGAATATGTAATCCAAAGGGAAGGGATAGGTGAAAAGAAGGGCAATCTGTAACAGAGTGGGCTAGAAACCGAGGCTAATACATGATGAGAAAATTGTTATTCAAAATGAGGGAAGCCAAAATGTCAGTATAGCAGAGGTTAAGCCAAAGTTTCCACTGTATATTTTTTGGGGCTCCAAAATCACTGCAGATGGTGACTACAGCCATAAAATTAAAAGACACTTACTCCTTGGAAGAAAAGTTATGACCAACCTAGACAGCATATTTAAAAGCAAAGACATTACTTTGCCAACAAAGTTCTGTCTAGCCAAGGCTATGGTTTTTCCAGTGGTCATGTATGGATGTGAGAGTTGGACTGTGAAGAAAGCTGAAGTGAAGTGAAGTGAAGTCGCTCAGTCGTGTCCGACTCTTTGCGACCCCATGGACTGCATGTAGCCTACTAGGCTCCTTGTCCATGGGATTTTCCAGGCAATAGTACTGGAGTGGATTGCCATTTCCTTCTCCAGGGGATCTTCCAAACCCAGGGATTGAACCCAGGTCTCCCGCATTGTAGACAGATGTTTAACCATCTGAGCCACCAGGGAAGTCCTGAAGAAAGCTGAGCACTGAAGAATCGATGCTTTTGAACTGTGGTGTTGGAGAAGACTCTTGAGAGTCCCCTGGACTGCAAGGAGATCCAACCAGTCCATTCTGAAGGAGATCAGCCCTGGGATTTCTTTGGAAGGAATGATGCTGAAGCTGAAGCTCCAGTACTTTGGCCACAACATGCGAAGAGTTGACTCATTGGAAAAGACCCTGATGCTGGGAGGGATTGGGGGCAGGAGGAGAAGGGGACGACCGAGGATCAGATGGCTGGATGGCATCACCGACTCGATGGACGTGAGTTTGAGTGAACTCCGGGAGTTGGTGATGGACAGGGAGGCCTGGCGTGCTACGATTCATGGGGTCGCAAAGAGTCGGACATGACTGAGCGACTGAACTGAACTGAACTGAAGCCAAAGTTAGGGGCAATTGCTCAGATTTCTCTTAGCAAAGCATCTCACAGATTGAAGTCTCCTATATCCTTGAGCACATGCTTAAAAGTACAAGTTTAAGAATCAGCCTTAAAACCACTCAATTCTGCCAACCACCATCTGCGGTACCCTGAGTAAATTCCTTAACTGTGGTAACACTTGTTTGTTGAAAATGAGGTCAGCTATAGTATTAGACCAGAGGTTTGTGGTATGAGTTAAATGAATAACATTTTTTAGATACCTGACTCACTGTCTGCCACTGAGTGAGTATGCGATATAAAGTAGCTGGAATTACTGTTGCCGCTCCTCCCCTTCTTCCACCACAGAGTCATTAACACAAATTGGAGGAGCAAAATAATAGTTTTCCGGTAGTCCACAAAGAATGAACCAAATGATTTGGGATGTCTTTTTCATGTGAGAACATTCTCTCAACTAGCAATGGTAAAATATTTGAGACAAAAATTTCAGTTACCTGCTATTCAACTATTCATTATCCAAAGCCTAAGTGCTGAAATCCAGCTGTATATTTGATGTGTCAACAAGACAGTTTTCACATTTACAAGATCTCATGGCAGACTCTGCAGATCACATGAGAATTGGAGGAGCAAAATAATAGTTTTCCGGTAGTCCACAAAGAATGAACCAAATGATTTGGGATGTCTTTTTCATGTGAGAACATTCTCTCAACTAGCAATGGTAAAATATTTGAGACAGAAAATTTCAGTTACCTGCTATTCAACTATTCATTATCCAAAGCCTAAGTGCTGAAATCCAGCTGTATATTTGATGTGTCAACAAGACAGTTTTCACATTTACAAGATCTCATGGCAGACTCTGCAGATCACATGAGAAATGGATGGCAATACTTAGTATCTAACCTAAAAGAAACGGTTTGTTAAGGTATCATTTTCTACACGATCTTAAAGTGTTATGAATGATTAAAATGCCTTTATAGGCCTGCATTTCTTGTTGTGAATTCTTACATGTTTAAAGAGTATGGACATTAAGTTTTTGAATAATTTAATAAATATTAACTACCTTCACTCCTGTGAAGGTACTTAATACTAATGTCTTATGCCGAATGGTAGTGGGCGCTCATACACAGATTGGTTCACCTCCTAGAAATTGGCAGCTTTTTCTTTTTGACCTTTGTAAGACTTATCTTCAAAAGCTAAATTAGAGTATGCACTTTGTAGTTTGTCAAGAATAAAAGATTTTAATAGCTTTTATTCTCAGATAAAATTTATAGAGAAAATGCTTTCTGTAATATTATGTAAAAATGTATAATCTGAGGTTAATTTATTCTAACCAGAAAGTGAGATTTCAATATAAATCTGTTTTTTTTTAATTATTCTAGTGGCTTCAAAACAATTCTGTTAGGTTTTCACCTTTTCCCTTAAATATTATGTTCTCTATTTGAGTGAAGTGGGCTGTCTTATACTATTTATAAGACAGGTTGAGAAAATTCCCATAATGCTTTAGTTCTTATTAGAATTTTTATGTGTGACTAGACTCTATTGTTCACTTCAGCACTCCTCAAAACTTTGAAAAACTACTGGTTATCCTATAGGCAACTACGCAAACACTTATTTGGCCTCTGGAGGCTAGCACTCCTATCCCCAGTGTGAGTCCTAAATACTTGACAAGTCAGTTCTTTTTTGAATGTTTGAAAAGGTCCTGGGCCTCACTTGTGGTAAGAGAAAATCAGATAGGTTGAGGCATACAGGTTTAGGACTTAAGATTTTAGAACTGTGGGTGGCAGAGTGTTGAGGAATGACATTATCCTTTCTCTGTGTAGAGTTCTTTGTCCTTTCTGGATGCTCTAATGACTGGAGGGCAAAGCATTATAAAGATGTACTAGTCACAGCGAGTTAGTAATTCTCAATCATTTTTTAGTTCACAGACATGAAAAATCATCTCCCATAGTATACATACTATCCCAAATCTGGCCCTCCACAAAGAAAAAGTCCTACCCCAGAATTAATGACAGTATAGAACAACGTCTATGAGACTCCAGTTTAGTGAGACGGGTTTCTTTGTTAAACATTGTTAGCACACTTTCTTGGTGGAAAGTAGTGTCGAGTGGCCTTATTATGAACATTTAAATTAGAGGCCAGTGTGGATTTTCTGCGGAGGACTCGTAGTCTACTACTAGTCCACAGGCCACAATTTTAGAGCTGAGGACAAGCATCGATTGTATGGCTTGTGGAACAGGATTGTCTGGGTAGTACCTTTAAGTCCTCCCATTGTTTGGGTTGATCAGAGTTGCCACATAAAATGTCATTGCTTTCTTCCCCCTAAATTTATGTTTTTGTCCCTATAGTACCTGCTACAGGTGGCAGTCATACAACCATTCATCCTGGCATACCTCATTTTAGTGTGCTTTGCTTTATTGCACTTCACAGGTAATGTGTTTTCTATAGATTGAAGGTTTGTGGCAACCTTGGGTCAAGCAAATTTATTGGTACCATTTTTCCTATGGCAATATTTTTAAAAATTAATTTCTATTGGAGTGTAGTCGCTTTGCAATGTTGTGTTAGTTTCTGCTGTGCAGCGAAGTGAAACAGTTATAAGTATAGACATATCCCCTCGTTTTTGGACTTCATTCACATTGATGTCACCACAGAACATTAGGTAGAGTTCCTTGAGCTACACAGTAAGTTCTCATTAGATACCTATTTTACAGATAGTATCAATGGTATCTAGATGGACCTAGAGAGTGTCATACAGAGTCAGAGGAAAACAAATATCATACACCAGCCCCATTATTTTAAAATTATTATGCATAATGGTAGTTACACTTAGCAGATTATACTACAGTGTCAGCTGATTATACTATAGTATCAATATAACTATATGCCCTGGGAAACCAAACAATTTGTGCAGGCTTTATTGCAATATTCACTTGATTTGGTGGTCTAGACCTGAATCTACAATATTTCCAAGGTATAATTGTAATCCAATATTCATTATTTTAGCTAATTTTTAGACTCTTGTAGTTTTAGGGGAAAATTGAGGCACTGTATTTAGAATACTTTCACCTTTATAATTGTAGGAGGCAATATTCTCGAAGATTTTTGTTCACCTAGTACCTATAGAGTTTCCTTACTCAGATCTTAAGGCTGAGGTTGAATTTGGAATTTCATAAAGTTATTAATATGATAAGAAAGGCATATATTGGTACCATGATGAAAATAGGAATCAAAGCACTTCTAAGTTTAATGGGTAAATGATGCATTGTCAAAGATTTGAGATTCCTTTGTTCCTTGAAGGTAGAGACTATATTTATTTGGTACCCCTGATGTCTAGCAGTAAGTTTTGTACCTGGTAGATTGTTAAAAAAAAAAAAAAAAGCTTTAAATTATTTAAATTAATTAAGCATGGGGGGGCGGGAGGTGGTTTACCTTTAGCACAGGCTTTACAGGATTTCTATCAGAAGGACTTAACCTCAACTCTAAAACTCCTATTCACATGAACGTCACCATTTCCCTAATTTAGGCTAATTGCTAATTTTCTTAGTGAACTGTAAACCAGGGCAAAGTTAAACACAAAAGTACTTGTGAACAAATTTGTTTCAAAACAAAACCCAACTTCTGCATTTCATTAAAACTAGTTATTAAAAGAGAATAAACCTCAAATTCATTTATTTTTAGATTTTAGGAGCTTTTCCCTCTTCCAAAGAATTTATAGAAAAAGAGAAATGTAAGTTTAAAAAATTAAACCACCATTTATGTTACCTTCACTCATCTGTTTGATTTAGGTTAAGTGTAAAGCGTATATCTAAAATAAAAGAGTATTGTATTTTATAGAGAGCAATTTATAAGAAAATGCTCAAATCAGAATAATATGAGTGAAGTGGTTTTACATATAGTGAAGAGCAAAAGCCAAGTTTTCCCGCAGGGGATTGAAAATATTGTCAAGAGCCAATGACCTTTCATTTAGCCTTTCAGTAGGAAGAGTCATTCTTTAGCTAGACAGCTGGCTGGAAATAAATAAAAATGGAATTGCAAGGAAGACGAGATTAATCTCTTTTTCCACATTCCTGAGACTCTTAAACAGTAATATGGTACTAAATTTATACAGATAATGGCTTGATTGACCTATCCTATTCAACTCTTCTCCCATTGAGGTTTTGTTTAAATGGCTTTTACATTTATTTCTAATGAGGCTACTAGAGTAGGTGCTCTATTGCTAATGTTTTTCCCTCCATATTGAATGTTGTGTCAACCTTAGAGAGTTCACTGTTTCTAGCTGTTCTGCTGAGATATCCACGGGTGCCTTTACTTGTGGGCATTTATTTACCTATGAGTCTTCTGGTTGTGTGAAGGCCAATAGTAAAGAGAGGGGATAAAGGAAAGGCTTTTCATTTGCTAAAAGAGATATGCAACAACCTGAAAGTGACACAAAGACACCTCTAATCAAGTGCTAAATTACGTGCTAAGGCAAGGTCAGAGTGGGGCAGCAGGGTGTAGTGGAAAGAGCATGGGCTTTAGAATGAAACAGACCTGGACTCAAACTCCAGCCCTCTATTAATGTCTCTATGCCTCAGTTTTCTCAGCTGTTAAAAGTGCTTATAAAGATGAGCCTGTCCTCACAGGATTGATGCACAGATCAAATAGAAAGCATTTTAAAGTGTCTAATGCAGTTCCTAAATACCCAGTGGGTATTGTGATTATCACAAACTGGTATTAGAGAGTTGGCCATGGAGCTGTAATTTGGGGAAATGGTAAGTTACAGGATCTGGATGGGAAGGGGATTTATCCTAGTTGGTGCAGAAGTTGGTAACTACCTTCTCCATAATGAACATAGTGGGCCTCAGAAAATCACAACCTACCACCTGCCTGCTCTGCATAACATATGTAATATAGTTTAATGGCTGTAACTTCAGACATCAGCGTAAAAGTACTTGGAGGTAATATTGCTTTGCTTGCAGTTTCAGTGAAGTAGACAGGCAGAATAGAGTTCAATTTTACAGTCTGACCTCTTGGTCATTACTTAAAGCCACAGAGCCATTTTTAATCTTTGCATTTTCCTTTTGCAAGTAGTTTCCAAGACAGACAGCATGTCATGTGCTAACTAAATTTCAGATTTTAAAAAGACATTTAGCTCTATAACTCCAGATGATAAAAAACCCATTTAATGAGAATGTTCTTTTGCTGTCTGCTTGATCAATGAATTAAATAGATTAGTTAAGTCAAGCTGTCAAGACCAAGGACTGTCACTAACTATAGCCAATGAAGCTGACCTATTTATCAGAGATGGAGTCTGGAGACAGGCGGTCTTCACCTTGTAATTCTGTAATGAATATAAAGAAATAGCTCATGGTGAGAAAACTCTTTATATCTCCTGGCTGTATTTCAGGGTAAATTGGATATGGTGAAAATATGGGGGAAATCCCACTATTGTTGCTTTCACTTGCTCCAGTTGATTGATTTTTTCTACTGTTTCCCTCCATTTTATTTTTTTGTACGTGTCTACCTTTGTCCTTTGCATGACATATGATGTTCCTTCTGAATTTCAGACACAGTCAACAGCTATTCCCCTTGCTCATCTGAAATGGAACTCTATGTGGTATATGAAGGGCCAAAGCCGTCTAAAACATCATCCTTGCCTTCATGGGGCATCGAGAAAAATGATATATGACTGAAAAATTAAAACTATCTCACTGAGGGACCAGAGATGCCAAGTGGAAGGAAATTAGTTAAATTGGAATCCAAAAGAGTGGCGTGAGACTACTGTCAATTGCATGCAGTCAAGGACTTAAGGACTCTGTCTAATTTCCTCCTTTCTCTTCCCTCTCCTTAGACTTTGGCCTTGGTATGTATCATCTCAGACTGGCAAACCTTGACCTAGCCTTCTCCTTAGTATTTTCCACCTTCATCTCCAGGACCTTACTCTTAACTGTATTATCTAGATTTCTCAAACATCCAGAAGGTTTAGAAATAAATGTAAAATCCTCCCTGCTCCTTGACAAAATGCTGATACAGGTTAAATCAGTGGTTATCTTGTTACTATTCTTTTTCTCTCTCTCTTTTTATTCTTTTCCTTGATTTTTTAATGGGAGGATAATTGCTTTACAATATTGTATTGATTTCTGCCGTACAATAGTGCAAATCAGCTGTAAGTATATGTGTGTGTGTGTGTGTGTGTGTGTCCCCTCCCTCTGAGCCTCTCTCCCACACCCTCCATCTCACTCCTCTAGGTCATCACAGAGCTCTGAGCTGAGCTCCCTGTGTTATACAGCAGCTTCCCGCTAGTATCTACTTCACACATGGTAGTGTATATATGTCAGTGTTACTCTCTCAGTTCGTTTCACTCTCTCCTTCTCTCTCTGTGACCACAAGTCTGTTNGCCCCTTAAGTCATCACAGCTGGACTCACTGTGTTATATAGCAGCTTCCTGCTAGCTACCTATTTTACATACGGTAGTATATATACATTGGAGAAGGAAATGGCAACCCATTCCAGTGTTCTTGCCTGGAAAATCCCAGGGATGGGTGCCGGGGTCCAGCCCCGGTGGATCCAGGGTGATTCAAAGGGGAGACAGAGTCAGCGTCCTAGGAAAAAACTTATTTAATTACAGATATAGAGAGAGATTAGAAATGGATAGTGTAGTAGGAAAATTAGTGGAGAAAAAGAGGCTGAATAACTTGGTTTACGTGGAATACCAATCACCATCTACGTAGGCGACAGGCGTCTTTCCATTCTCCTGAAGGAAAGGAGGCACTGAGGCCTCCCCAGTCCGATCTTAGAAGCCCAGGCATAATTAACAGGCTTGGTGAATACCCACACCGCAGATGGGAATTCAGCCAGAAAAACGGAAACAAGAAAGAATGACACGGGGGAATCAGTCTTTCCAGAAACTGATCCGATTTCTTTATTTTTCAGGTTTGTTTATATACTTTTTGTTATACATAGGGATGAATACAGAGTCACGCGGGGGTCAGCAGCCTGACCCTTGTCAAAATCAGGTGCTTCATATAAATGTATACAAAGGTCTTATAGGTTTTACATCATCTTCTGGCCATGAGGCCTGCTGACATTTTATGACCCTTTCTTTCTGATAATGGTCAGTCAACCAGAAGACTTATTTTTTCTAGGGGTGATTTTTTCTCAAACCAAGTGCCACCCTCCAAATAAAGTTGCATTCCTATAGGGTGAGGGTGTAGTGAGTTACAACTAAGAAAGGAATTTACTTAGCCTAAGGTTTAACATGATTAATCTTAAAGGTTAATACTTATTTCTCCTATATGCTAGTTATATTCATTATAAGTGCAGGGAATATGGAGATTTAGCAACAAATATTGGGTCAACAAATGAAATCCCTTCACCAGTATTCCCCTTAAGATCTATTTAGTCTTAAGATAGTGATAAAGTTACATTTTTACATAACAAGGACACAGTGATTTTATAACAGAGTACAGTGATCTGTAACAAAAGAGAAAATTCATTAGCTCAAAAGGTCTAGTATTGCTAACATCAGAAACTACTATATTTCCTTTTCTATATTCCAAATACATTGATTAATATATTCCCAGGTGCCTAAGGATATGGAGCCTGGCATCAATCATTGACTCAACAATGAGAAAAGCCCTATGCTAATTAAGACTTTCAAAATACTCCAAACTGTGCTGTTTATGGTTGAGAGATTGTCACACAAGCTAGTCTGCTTGTAGAGAGGTTTGACCTGAGATACCCTTGTCACACCCAGGGCAGGGAATTAGCAATAATTATTGTCACAACAAATGAAAAAACCCTTCACCAATATAATTTCTAATCAATCCACTATACTATAATAATAATTTTCTAACTTCTCAAAAGAGTCTGTATTTAGAAAGTTTTAAAGCATCTCGTGCCTCTCATGGTTGGGAGGCTGTAAACAATCACATGTGGCCAGACGAACCTGATCAGGCAGGCTAGAGGAACTTCAGAGGAGTTTGTAAGTTGACACACTCTTGTCACGCCCAGGAATTTTTATTAACTGGAGCTGCAAGTTAACTCCTTCTCTGAGAGAAATGGTGATGGGGGAGAGCCCCCCGTAAAGTCAGAGGTGTAGATGAGAGCATAAAACAGACTCTGGTTTTGGGGGTAGATGCTCGGGAACAGGGGGTTTCCTGAGGTTTGATCCCACTTTTGCGTAAGGCCACAGAGGGAAGACCAAGTGAAGACACAGGAGGAAGATTGCCATCTAAAAGTCAATCAAAGAGGTGCTTAGCAGAAACCAATCTTGCACAAACCTTAATCTGGAACTTCTACCCTCCAGAGCTGTGCAAAAATAAATTTCTGTTGTTCAAGCTACTTAGTCTGTGTCACTTTGTTACGGCAGTCTAGAAAGCTAATGCAATTATTACTAATGAAGTTCTAAACTTTAATATACTTTTTGATATAAAGATACATCCAATTTTATGATTCCCATTTACTTATGGTACACTTTATTAAGTGTAAGAGGAACCAGGGAAGCCTGTTACTGTTTTGAGGAGGGTAAGTGACAAGGTCAGACATGTGTCAGGAAGATTGTTCTAGAAGCAGTTTAGAGGGAGGATTGGAGGACAATATGACTAGAAACAGGAAAACCATTAGGAAAGTGATGGGAATCTTTATGGAGGCTAATAAATCCCTTAGCACACCTTTTCCCTGCTTACATTCTAATCCAATGGAGAAATAAAACACAAAATTGGGAGATGGAAATGGAAATAACACTAATAGTACTATAAAGACAAGATGACTGGAGAATGTCATTGGGGGATAGAAACAAATAGACTGATTAATTCTCTATGCCCCAGGCTGGAACCTGGAACATCCCAGTCAAGGGAAATTTTAATCTGAGCAACAGAGTACACTTGATCGGATCACTTCTGCACACCAGTCTAAGTAAAAAGAAAGGCAAAAGAGACCAAATCTATTCTACCAAGTTGAGAAATGTGAATTATTTAATCGCCCATGAATTTCTGTGGAAAAAAAAAAAAACTTCTTTAAGGACATGATAGAAAGAGGGATAGTTATTTAGATTTATTACAGTATCCTGAGGGGTAACAAATTCCATTATTTATTTCTGCTACCCAAGGTAGGACTTTTCGAATAAGATGATAAATTAGAAATTTGCAACTCCCCATATCTTTTTCATTCCTCTCCTCAAGAGCTTCCAGTGACAGATTGTAGAGATAAATCTTGGGGTTAAATTAAGAACCAGGGCGAATGCAGTGACTCTTCTCAGACAACAGTGACCTTATGTTCTGTGAAATTGTTTCACTTTCTCAAACAGCTTAGCTGTGGTCAGAAGCTCAGGGAAGAATTACTAATTCTCAAAATATCTATCTAAGCTGTGTGAATAATAGTTTCCCTTTTCCACTTGGCACAGCTAATCAGGAATTGACTTCTAGAACTAAGACTTGGCTTCTGTCACTACATTTATTAAAATGGTTAGTTTAATAGTATTTTAGAGACCTTTGGTCCCTCAGTTTAACTCCTCAGTCAAGGAAGAGAACAGTTCATATTTCAAGTTGATTAACATTGGCCACTTCACACTCTGAAAGTTGAAGTGATCATTTCGTCAGTCCTTTTCTCACTCTGGATGGCAAGACTTGTCTTAATATGGAAGTCTCCTTCTTGAATAGTATGTGAACTTCTTTAGCTTTTGGGCCTCTCAAGGCTCCCACACTTGGGAGAAGCTTGATGTGGAGCTATTCTTAATAACTCTTGTCAGAACACAAAGGGTAAACCAAACAACCAATTACTTTTCTTGAGTCCTGGATATTGGCCTGCCACCTGGCATTCCTGTAGCCTCTAGGCTGTGTTATAAACAGCCTTTGGATTCTTACAGTGTGATTTGCTTTTCCTTTCAATGTTAAAGACTGATCAATTAACTTCAGAGGCCAACCAGAGAGAAAGAATCCCTCAGGCTAAAGATAGTCCTCTTTCAGAAACAACTATTAAGCCTCACATTCTGTGCTCTTGAGCTCTTAAAACTTCAAGGGGATTCACCTTGTTTCTGGAACATATCCTAAGACAGCAATGCAGGAGGAAATTGGCAGAGAAATTGCTTTAAGTTGAGAAAAGATGCAAAGCCAGAACATTCAGAGTGGCATGTTGAGTACTCATTCAGAGTACCTCTACAATCTTTTCTCACTTGGATTCAGACCTGTATTGGCAATAGCCTTCCTTCTAAAGTGAGCACTGCTGCTGCTAGGTCGCTTCAGTCGTGTCCGACTGTGCAACCCCATAGATGGCAACCCGCCAGGCTCCCCTGTCCCTGGGATTGCTATTTCCTTCTCCAATGCATGAAAGTGAGAAGTGAAAGGGAAGTTGTTAGCGACCCCATGGACTGCAGCCCACCAGGCTCCTCCGTCCATGGGATTTTCCAGGCAAGAGTACTGGAGTGGGGTGCCATTGCCTTCTCCAAAAGTGAGCACACAATTGGTCTATTAATTATAATGGAGCTTTTCCATGTGACATATAGTGGCTGCTTAATAAATGTACACTGAATTAATGAACAAATGAAAACATGAGTATTTGAATGCTAGTTACTTAAAGTTATTTTTGATCTGGGACTCAAACAATGAATGAAACAGTGAAATCCATGGGAACAGTATTTTGTAAGTTATAGGTCACAACTCATTAGTGGGTTTAGAATCAGTTTAGTACGTTCTATTTAAAGAAATAAAATGGAAGCAGATGGAAGATATTGGAGTGTATTGCATATAATCAGGATAATTTTGTGTTTGCTAAATTTTGTTTTAAACACATGCATATAAATATATACTGGGCCAGGAGTAACATATTTTTATTAATGTGAATCAATCAAAATAGTCTGAGGTCAGCAAATTATGGCCCCAAAACCATATTTGGCATACCACCTCTATCTTAATCTGTCCAAGCTTCTATAACAGAATACCATAAATCAGGTTGCTCATCAACAACAGAAATTTAGTTCTCACAATTCTGGAGGTTGAGAAGTCCAAGATCAGGCACTAGCAGATCAATGTTTGATGGGAGCCCCCTCACAGAGGTCTGAAATATTTACTCTTTGGCTGTTTATTGTAGATGTTTGCAGACCCTTGGTATTAAGTGATACTAGAGACCTTTTGGCCCAAAGAACCTGGTTTCATGGTTTTAGAAGAAAATAAAAGCTATTATAATCAGTTTATACCTAGTTGGGTGTTTATCTTGTCTATTTTTTTTTCTTTTGGACTCAGCAAATGTTTCTAGGGTTTCAATGCCTGTAAGTGTATTTTAATTGAATGAATGGAAGATAATTTTAAAATTTGGGCCAAAAATGAGGATGTGTTAACTGAATATGGCCCTTTTCTTGGATAGTGGCTTCAGGCTATCTGGTATAGTGTAGTAAAGGTTCCTCGCCCTCCGTAAACTTTACAACCACTACTCAAGAAGTTTCTAGAAACCAATAATATGACCAACCCAACTTACAACCTTTACATATGGTTTCAAATCTGTGTATTGCTGTGCAAACAAAAGCACAAATAAAAATGCCATTTGGAGTTCGGGAACTAAAATCTGTCTCATAAAGAAGTAGACATGAGGCTAGCTTTGTGTAAAGAATGGGCAGAGGAATCATTAAAGTATTCAATAGCATCCAATTGCTTCTTTTATTTCCCTAATTCTTGGCTGTTTACATTATTCTTCAGAAGAAATATTGTTTATTATACTTCTTAGTGTCTGTTTAAAACGTGTACCATATATATAAGAGCTATAATGAATGCTGGCAAGTGTAACCATCAGCATGTCTGGAGCATGTGTGTTTGAACGGTGAGAGGCTGAGACTGCAGAGATTGTTGATGCCCACGTGTTACATGTGAGGCACCCTGTGAACCAAGCTAAGGAGAGTTGGGCCTCTGCTTTATAGGGCATCGAGAGCTGTGGCTGGCTTTTAATCAAAGGAGGTAGATAATGAACTCTTCATAGTCTGACTCTTGGATTGAAGGGTGTAGAGATGAGGAAGGGAAACCAGATAGGCGGTTATTTTAGCAATATAACTAAGAAGTAATAAAGGCCCACAGTGAATGCAGTGACCATGGAGACCAAATTGTGGGTATAAATTTGAAACATATTTGTTGTTGTTCAGTTGCTAAGTCATGTCCAATTCCTTGTGACCCCATAGGGTATAGCACACCAGGCTTCTCTATCTTCTATTATCTCTGGGAGTTTGCACAAATTCATGTCCATTGAGTCAATTATGCCATCTGATCATCTCATCCTCTGTTGCCCCCTTCTCTTCCTGACTTCAATCTTCCCAAGCATCAGGGTCTTTTCCAATGAGTTGACTCTTCACATCAAGTGGCCAAAGTATTGGAGCTTCAGCTTCAGCATCAGTCTTTCTAATGAGTATTCAGGGTTGATTTCCTTTGAGATTGATCAGTGTGATCTCCTTGCAGTCAGTCCAAGGGACTCTCAAGAATCTTCTCCAGCACCACAGTTCGAAAGCATCAATTCTTCAGTGCTCAGCCTTCTTTATGGTCCAACGCTCACATCCATACATGACTACCAGTAATTCTACCTCCTAAATATATTTTGCCAACTAAGCTATTTAAAATCCTAAAGGATGATGCTGTTAAAGTGCTGCACTCAATATGCCAGCAAAATTGGAAAAGTCAGCAGTAGCCACAAGACTGGAAAAGGTCAGTTTTCATTCTAATCCCAAAGAAGGGCAATCCAAAGAATGTTGAAACTACCATACAATTGCCCTCATTTCACATTTGGAATTTCTTGGTTCACATACTGCTGAAGCCTGGCTTGAAGGATTTTGAGTATTACCTTAGTAGCATCTGAAATGAGCACAAATGTTTGGTTGTTTGAACATTCTTTGGCACTGCTCTTTTTGGGGATTGGAACACATACTAAGAATTTCCAGTCCCGTGGCTGAGTTTTCCAAATTTGCTGGCCTATTGAGTGCAGTACTTTAACAGCATCATCCTTTAGGATTTTAAATAGTATAACTGGCAAAATATATTTAGTATGTAGTATTATATTTGTAGAGAGAAATGTAAAGAGATTAATCTGAAAGTTAAGCTGGGAACTCTAATTGAGGGCTCTTTATGCCCACAGTTAAAAATTCAGACTTTGTCCTTAAGGATACTATGTAGTCACTGGTAGAAAATCACTCTGTTGTAGTATAAGAAATGGATTGAAGATAGACAAGCCCAGAGGTAGGTTGACCTATCAGGAATCTACTTCCAGTAGACCTGGTTATTAAATATTTTTGAGTGAGACTATGAGTATATTCATTACATTGTTCTCATCTTTTGGATTCAAGTGGAATAATCCAGTTGTAAGAGCATATACTTCAGCCACATTTTGAGACTGAGGAAGTGATATTCTAGACACACAAGAAGTAGAGTACTAGACTGTTCTCCCATGCAATGCTCTGCAATTCTGTATATGAACACGTATTTTGAGAGACACTAACTCTTCTGCAGTCATAGATTATCCTTCTGGGATACTTTATCTCCTTTAGGGGGTTAAATTACCTGTATCTGATGCAGAGAGATTTAGGGGGAGATGAATAGCCCCATTCCTTCCTTTTCATTTTGTTTGAAATCCAACAATTGACTGCAGGAAAGAACTTGATGATTTGTCCCCAGTGGGGCATCTGACCATGTGACATCATCTCATGTATATATAATCATTATTAATACATATTTGATCCATCCAAAATCATAAGTGCTGTTTCTGTGTAGCAGAAATTTGCATAATCAAAGATCTCCTGCGAAGCTATATCTTTCTAATTTAATCTTTGGAAAGGGAAGGGATTGTAGACATCTGTAAATTACACTATTCATTAACTTTTACACAAATCATTTTTTGGCGAGATACGTGAGTCAGCCTTACAGAGCTCTGAATACTACACATTTATCAATTGCTTTCATACATCTCCCATTGAATTGTTATCCCATTCTTTCTCACACAGGAATGCATATTCACTTGATTCTGAGATATTTCCTTACTTCTGTATTAACTTTGATGTCTGAAGGTACCTTGAGTGATCTTTTTTTTTTTTCTTTCTGAACATGTTTAACATCAAATATTCATACATTTCTTTTAATATCAAATATCCTACCTTGTATTTTCTCTGTTGGCTTTGAGAAAAACTATCAGCTTTTCTTGGACTCCAGTATAAGTTTCTGGCCAGTTATTTACTAAAGTTCTTTTAATGAAAGTTTTTGGTTTATTTGTTTGTAGGGGTATCTTGTATACTGTCCCATTCACTCAAGACTTTTAGAAACTACTATAAATTCATTTTAGTAAAAGCTTCTTCCTTTTAAAATAATTTTTCCCTATAATTTAGGAATTCATGTGCCACTTCATGATTCCCTATAGAATTCTTTTCTTTTTTCCTTCCACTTTTCTTATTCTTGGGAGAGTTCTAACCAAAGAATTTATTCAGTTGAATTAGTGACCAGTGTCATCTAGAAGGGGCTAGAGCCAAACTTTATAAGTAAGTAAGTAAGTAAGTAAAGTCACTCAGTCGTGTCCGACTCTTTGTGACCCCATGGACTGCAGCCCACCAGGCTCTTCAGTCCATGAGATTCTCCAAGCAAGAATACTGGAGTGGGTTGCCATTTCCTTCTCCAGGGGATATTCCCAACCCAGGGATCGAACCCGGGTCTCCCGCATTGGAGGCAGACACTTTAACCTCTGAGCCACCAGGGAAGTCCAAACTTTATAAAGCTATAGAAATGTTAGATACCAACATTCAAGACAGAAAAGAGGAAAAAAAGGGGAAAAAAG
The DNA here is from genome assembly GCA_006408695.1 of Aepyceros melampus. Lineage (NCBI taxonomy): Eukaryota > Metazoa > Chordata > Mammalia > Artiodactyla > Bovidae > Aepyceros > Aepyceros melampus. Next base: position 334,555 of record SJXQ01011420.1, read on the forward strand.
TTGTATTGGTGAGGTTTAATACTACTCAAATTTCATTCCTTCTTTAAGATCTGTTGCATCACTACTACTCTGTGGCATATTTCTGGTAATTGTTGGAAAAACATCGATTTCACTGGATGTAGAGTGAGTGCTATTTTTTAGTTATCTCTTTTGGGATGGGATTAATAAAGTGTGTCTGTTTCTCATATGCATTCCACGGAAACCCCATAGTAACACATACCCTTGGGATGATGCATTTTCCATTATCACTTCAGTAATATATTGCCCTTGCAGCCATTTTGCAGTCACTTCCCTGAATCAGGCTACAGATCAAATGAGTCTGGAGCCAGCAGTCAGTTCTGTGAGTAAGAATAGCAGCTACTTCTTGAGTGCTTACAATGTGCCAGGTGCTGTGCTAAGCATTTTATATGCATTATCTCCTTTTATCCTCACGACAACCCCATGAGGGGAATACTAAGAAAGCTTCAGTACAGTACACACAGGCAAAGTCGTATCCCACTCTTTGTGACCCCATGGCCTGTGGCCCACCAGGCTCCTCTGTCCATGGGATTCTCTAGGCAAGAATACTGGAGTAGGTTGCCATTCCCTTCTCTAGGGAATCTTCCCGATCTGGGGATCAAACCCAGGATCTCCTGCATTGCAAGCAGGAATAAGAAAGCTTATTTCCATTTAAAAATATAATAGAATTGTGATTACTTATGACTGTGAGGAGATATGGCGATGGGGTCAGTATATGGCTATGGAATGTGTTCTTATATTTATATTTAACTGTGAATAACAATAACGACTAGCATGTATTGACTGCCTGTTATGTGCCAGCTTCCATATTAAGCATGTTGTCTGGATTATTACAAACTAGAGACTAAAGTTACAGATGAGAGAGCTGAGAACCAGAGAAGTTAAGTAACTGGCTCAAGGCCACGTAGTAAATAGGGAGGGCAATTGGGATTCACTCCTTGTTTTGGCTGACTCTAAAGTCCGTGCTCTTAATCCTGTCTCCCTTTACTTGCTGTCCTACAAGTCTCCCCACCATATCCTGCAATCACTGGAACTGTCTCTTACACTATTAAGGAAAATTGTCAGGGTGGCATTATTTTTTCTCTCTCTGTGATTTTTCTCAGGATACCTTGTTTTATTGGCTTTCTGGGAACTGTCCTATTCTCTCCTCCTAAGAGAGAAAATTGTCCTCAGGAAAACTTAAGTCTTTTTTAGTTTGTTTTCTGTCATCTTCAAATTGTCAGCTGTATGTATGGAAGGCATTTGTATGCCTTATGGAGAGCTTCCTTCCTTTCTATATAAATGCCACCAAGGTCCTGAGTTCCCGGTGAAAATACTCTGTGAAATCACCCTGCTTGTGTAACCAGCTCTTTTGTAGACTTTCTCCTGAGACTCTGGACAGCATTTTCAGACCCTCCAAATAGGTAAACATATGGGAGGGGATACTCAAACTGGAAACAAATGCGATTTGAAAAAGTTTCAGAGTATTTTAAATCCTCTGGAAAAGTATGCACATATTCATATAAATCTCAGTAAATCAGACTGCTTACTCAAAAATTCAGTTTGTTTAGAAATATTTTATACTCAAGTTGTCTATTGATTATTTTTGTTTTGTAAGGAAGTTCCCTTTAAAACTGTTTTAAAATGTAGAAGGAAACCTGCAGATAGTCTCCTCCATTTTTCCTAATGCTTTATTTTTCTGCTGTCATATTATAATAAAAGTCTGGGACCCAAAAGTAGAAATATAGAGCCATGTACTGCCATTTAGTTTCTTTTGTCCTTAATTTCTTCATCTATAAAATAAAAGAATTGTCTTGTTGACCTTTAAGATCCTTTCCAACTCTGACATCATTTTTTTTGTCCTTACTATGGGTGATTTGGCTCTAAATAAAATTTTTCATTATTTTAAAATGCTGTGATTATAATCTTCCTGGTTTTATTTTCTTAAAAATTGTTATACTTTTTACTAGTATAATGTACCTAATTCTAAACTCCCCTATGTAAAAGCAACAGGAAAGCCTTGGATAGATTCCAAATAAGACAGACAAATGTGATTGAATGCAAACTGATGCATCTTAGATGTTAACAAAATATTAGTATGAATGATTCCTTCTCTTCTAGTTAATCCCCATTATACATCAGAACTTCTGCCTTCTATGGCAATTACCATCTTGAAGGAACACTTTTGTACAGTTTAATGAAATTATTTTCAACTATGTTGTGTGAGTTAAACTTACAGTCTCAATTAAATGGTAAGTTCTTTAAGGGCAGAAATCATAGATTGATCTTACATAGTATTCTCCACAAGCCTAGCATCTAAATTAACTCATGGTGGGCATTCAGAAAATTTTCAAGTGGCATCTGCTGTGAAGAAATCCTGTAATTTAGTGTTATGAATAAATTCTGGCCAAGATGGTGGACTAAGCAGAAAAGAAATGCTCTAATTAGTACAGCCACTATGGAGAACAGTGTGGAGATTCCTTAAAAAATTGCAAATAGAAATGCCTTATGATCCAGCGATCCCACTGCTGGGCATCCACACCAAGGAAACCAGAATTGAAAGAGACACGTGTACCCCAATGTTCATTGCAGCACTGTTTATAATAGCCAGGACATGGAAGCAACCTAGATGTCCATCAGCAGATGAATGGATAAGAAAGCTGTGGTACATATACACAATGGAGTATTACTCAGCCATTAAAAAGAATACATTTGAATCAGTTCTAATGAGGTGGATGACGCTGGAGCCGATTATACAGAGTGAAGTAAGCCAGAAAGAAAAACACCAATACAGTATACTTACACATATATATGGAATTTAGAATGATGGTAATGATAAACCTGTACGCAAGACAGCAAAAGAGACACAGATGTATAGAAC